>CM076575.1:1721808145-1722037884 GCA_034641835.2 Pinus albicaulis
TGTGATGCTCTCAGACAGGGATGCATGGTTATTGGCATTCTTGATTTCTTGATTTGGGTAGCAAACATACTCAACACAATACATAGTGCAAAAATACATGGTTTCCACTGGTTTCCTCAAGTTCCAGAATTAAATAAAGAGCTCATACATAGAGGGTTGAGTCAAAATCAAAAGCTGAAATGGCTACAAAAATCTTGTCGAAATTATTCACTAAAGGCTAGAGAAATTGGATGCCTTCTACCGTGGCAAATGATTCCTGATACATGATTAGTGGAGTTAGTTTTGGGTGGGAGAAAAGTGCATGCTCAAAGCAACAGGGAGATTGTCTAGCGGCACACACCTTTGCTTGGTTCAAATGCTTCCAAAGGTCCTCCTCAGCCTTTACACCGGGCTCTTCAAGTTTGTATATTCCGATGGAAGAAGAAAGAGGATCTTTTGGTCTTAGAATATGTTTAAAAATAAGTTTTTGATTCAGAGAAAACCATATTTTTTTATTATGAAATCATGTAGACTAGGCCTAGGATGAAGAGAAAATTGCAAGTCTAGTAATTAAATGCATTAATATGACTCCATTTTATTGGTTTCTGTAGCTGGTTAGAATTCAATAAATTATTAGGTTTTTTCATGCTTGCATGCAAAGTAGGTTACATAAAGGTCTATTTTAGTGAAGCATGATTATCTTGGTATAATATGGTTTTTTGAATGAAACCTTGTTGGCCAAGGTTGTGAGGCTAATACATGTAGAGTAGGCCTATAATGAGGATCAAATTGAGAACATAATGAAATTGTACAACTATTTTCGTAATGGGCTTCACCCGCTGCCCAGAATTCAATAAAATTCATGGGTTCATAATGGGATTCACCAATTGTTCATAATTCGATAAAATTTTTGGGTTTCATATGTTTGTATGTAGAGAAGGTTTAACGCAAAGGTTGATTTTGGTAAATGATGGTTGTTTTGGTTATGGTGCTGTGAATGATACAGTTTTGGCAAGGATTTGTGAGTCTCTATGATCAGGCATAGTTTCAGTAAGATAATTTCTGCCCTTTCTATGTTGATATTGGTATGCCACCATAGTAAACCTGTCATTACAGAAATGGCAAGAACTTGTGTAAATATGATCCATATTAGGTACTCATAGTGCATCTCTTTCAATCCCATGATTAGGAGGACAAATATTTTTTCCCACCAAGATGCCCCCCATTGTCTCCTATCTTCATAATGATTTAATTTTTTTCTGAGTTCATTGGGATCATAATTTTTTTACCTTGAACATGCTTTTTCTTATATATTTGTAGCCATTTCTCATGTGCTACTAACTCGAACACAAAAATCAATAACCAGAAAAAGTAAAAGAAAAATAAGGATAACACATGCAATTATATAGATCTATATACCTGCCAAAAGTCTTTGGTCTTAACTATATCTAACTAAAATTCTAGAGGGAGATAGATCTCTTATGTATTCTCGTTGCAAAGGTGTAGGAGAAAACATGTAGGATTCAGGGCTATGTGGGAATTGAAGCCTAGACATGAGAAGTGGTCCAAAGCAGTTGCTGCCTTTCCATAGTAAATTAGATGGCCTTCTCAGAGAAGAATCATCTTATCAAAATTGTGAAACACTCTTCTTGATGGCTGATGGATGGTTGTAACAACTATCCGTCCTTCCTTTGAACGAAAATTGCCAATTAATCAATACCAGTCTCTTAAAAGATTGATAATACTATTCAAATTTAAGGTGTGAATGCATAGATTCTAATGGGAACATATCAAAATAGTATCTTTATGTTTGAAAAAATCTTGGGAATTTAAAATATTGGGAAACATTACTAGTCGAATTTATAATTTTTGGTAATGATGTGAATGCTCAATGGTCTTTATGGGACGTTAGATTTATGGAGGAGAGATAGGATGGCTAGATGAACTAGAGACATGTTTTTGTAACAATTTCATTGTGTGGAATGTTGTTGTAGAATCAAGTCCAGATGTGGGTTTCTCCAGGAGAATCAAATATGGATCCATTAAAAACTCATGCCCTATGCACACCATTTTTCTTTCACCTCGAGAGATACCTTGAAGGAATAGACATCCAATCCTGTTATTTCTACACTTGAGTTCATTTCATTTTTAAAAAAGAGAATATTTCACTCTATATTTACATAGCATAGATCCCCTTAGATCCATTTTAAACTACCTAAATATATTAAATATGATCATGGATAAAAGAGTCTGCAATGCTTGATGTCCTATATTGGAATATTTATCTTGCAAATTTTAAGAATATTTTTGAAATTCAACAGATACTAATTTATTGAATTCAATAGATAGGAGTGAGGTCAATTAAATTGTGTGGCTTCACTTCTATTCGTCCCATTCTAAAATATTCTTGGTATCCGCAATGAAGATAAATTTATAAATACCTCATTGATTTTGATATGAATATAAAATCCATCTTCATGTATAAAAAAATGGTTCCTGGAAAATTTTATTTTTTACACCACAATAAAAATAAATAGAGAATTTGTCCTTCGTTTTTTGTTTTGATCAAGCTAATTTTAATGAAGCTTCCTTAGGTGGTCCCGGTCTTGCTCAATGTGATGAAATTTCATTAGTCACAACAACCCACCTGCCTAACGTGTTTTTGCTAAAAAAAAATTTGAAATGTAAAGCAGAACAATTTTACATTTGGAGTTATGTCAACATTGTCCATAAAAGTCAAGACAAATCAATACAGCTCCTCTGGGGTGGATGAGGTGGTTGTGGCCACTTGTGCCTCAAAAATTGATCTGAGATATCCAGAAACATATATTGATGCAGCAGCTGCTTGATCTGCTCTATTGAAACCTATACATGGCGAGTCTAGACCTGTGATTAAGTTAGCTCTCTTCAGAAGTCTATTCAGATTTGGTAGATTAGGAAATGATGGAAGAAGTTTGATTGTTGGCTCAGAGACGGTGGCTGAAATTTCCAAGATCCCTGCAGAGCTATTACAATTTCCTCTTAATAAATACCGAACTGCCACCCTCAAAGCTTGTTGTTGGTGTAGAGAATAACCAACATAGGCAACCGCGAGGCCATCGGTTCCTTCGTTGAGAAGACTAAAATACACCGAGTGAAGGGGTGGAAGACTAGTTTCGTCTAAATTTGAAGAAAATCTATTAAATTAATTATTTTTATGGGTAGTAGAAGAGGAAGTAGTTGGTTCAATATTCTGCACACTGAAATTAGTAGATTGATCCCATGGTCTCTTTTCTCTCTCATTATTTCTACACCCTCCCCTAGCATGGACGTTCCTTAGAGATCCTACGTTAGTCCAATACCATCTGTAGGTCTTATAGAAATAACGAGGCTGAGACAAGATGTAGTTGTTTCAGTAGCATAATTTGGTTTTGGATGAATCACAGCGAGGACACTTGAGTGCTAAGTGATATACATTGGGCTTCTGTCATTTGTCCCATAAACCAGGCCTTGAACAAGGGTGTAACATCGACTCCTCAGAGGGATTGAACATCGAATCTTGCATATCGCTATGAAAAAATTCAACAATAGATCATAAAATTCTGTACTTATTCATAATAAACCCAGAATTCAAATTTTCTAAACATAAAAAGATAAATGTGTAAAACCTAGAATTCAGATGATATGAATAGAAAAATATAAATGTGTAAACCCATAATTCATATGGGTTTAAATAGATGGATAAATTTGGTAGCTAGAATCTTTAGCCATATTTATATGTTAAAATACAACTATCATTGAGCAGTAAGTGCATTATCAATTATACTATCTAATAGACATAGACATCATTTCTAGAGAGCTTCTATATGGAAATAATCTAACCACATGCAACATGGAACTACTCATAAGATATAGATTGCAGGATATTAAGGTCAGCTGAGACTTATTATGTGAGTAGATCAAATGTTCAAGGCAGAAAAAATAGTTCAGGATATAATAGCCATAAATAATAGATCCCATAAATTATAGTGTATTGAAACTGAAGATCTTTAAATAGCTACGCAAAAACCTTGGAATTAAGGTTTTGATGGTGCTACACTTGTTGGTTACAAACATAGATCCAAAACAACTTTGCAAAAATTTGGAATTAAGAAAATAATGGTAATATATTTGTTGGTTCAAAACTTCCACCCGAAAACATAATGGGATGGATCCTAAAGTATCATATCAAAATTTCTCACATCACATTGCATAGAATGTTGTGTATGGAGAAGCTGGCTTTGGAGTACTTGGGCAAGGGGACTTATAGGTTTTTATGAAACCCATTTCTGGAATTTGTGGTGGGTTATTTGCATTTTATTGTACCATTTTTCCCCTTTGTTGTATACTAACAAAACAGTCATTTTATGGTGGCCTATATCATCAGCATTGTGGGATATTTTGGGGTAATGCTTGCAATAGATCTGATTGAAAAGCATGAAGTGTGAGGCTTTCCCATTATATATATATTATATAAAAGCAGTCGTATCTTAGAAGCTTTCAAAATTTGTGCTTCCCACTCCCATTCTTTTCTCCCAACAATCTTGAACTTATTATGCATATTGATTGTTGTTTTTGGCATTGCACACACTTTAGATCTACATGCCTAAATTTCATACCTGCTAGTCAGCATTGTAGATATGAATTTTTTGACATCTAATGTACTTTGTCAATTCAAATCTAAACATCCAGATGTCACATATTTCAATATATATATATATATTTATATATATATATAGATATATATATATTACATTTAGAAACTCAAGATGAACACGTTATACAATGTAAAGGTCTATCGAAAATGATCAAATACAAATTCTTAGTCTATCTATAGACCTTGGCAATATATAACTTTTCTAAACAAATGAGGTTATTTTTTTTTGCACCATTTCATATTTTATGGTGCATTGCACCATATACAATTTTATTATAATAATAATAATAAATTTTTTTTTCACCATTTTTTATTTTATGTTGTTTTTTACCATATACAATTTATAATGATAATAATATGTAATATCCCAAAAGGGAAAATGTAGTAATACTGAAACACAATATAAGAAATGCTGCAAAGTAAACAATAAATCTTAATACACATCAGAATGCACAGAAATAACTGAGCCATTTTATTATATAGGAGGTGAAAAATAAAGTATAACAATGCTCAAAATATGAGACATTCAAGCCAAAGAGATGGCCTGGAATGACCCTGCAATGATCCCACAAGAGGGACTGCGTAACTGCTGAACTGCTGGAAGGTAAACTGTGTTTTCCCTGCTGCAACTGTTGGGACTTCAACTGCCTGAAAGATAAAAATTAAGATCTAGGCAGAATGGGAGCTCCGATGATGCTGAAAGTGCAGATCAAGGCTCAATGATGGATTCCCAAGATAACCCAGAAAGGGTTTCTCAGATATGTCAATCTAAGAAAACCACCCTCTTAGGGCTTCACATATATGCTATTGGGAATGCAGATCCGAAGATTTTTCTGATGATATGATGGCTGCAATGATGCACAATTAGATCTATACAATAAGTGTTGATCCCTTCACTAGATCCTTGGGCTAGAGGCTCAAGATCTATCTCCTCCAATCTCCTCCGCTGAAAATAGCTGCTGTAGGAACAACAGCTTCAGAAAACTGCACTGTTAGAGAGGGGGGTTTAATAGCCTGCTGCTAGATATGTCAGATTAGCTCCCAAATGATAGAAACAATATATCCAATGTGAGGATATGATCCCTCAGAGGATTTCCAGCTGAAATACTGGAAACATCCTTCCTCCAGTAGATCTATAGGACTGGACTGCGCAATCCTTGAAGGGATTACTGCTGCATGGAGGTAAAACCTAATGGCCTGAATGCCAGATATAGATCTGCTACTCCTAGATGACTGAATGTGAAGAACAAAGTGGTAGGATGAATCCTCCAGTGGTTTCCTAGCTGAATTCTAGAAACAACCTCCTGAAGATGGCACCAATGCCTGATAAGGAATGAAGAACAATCCTCTTTCCAGAGCTACTCAAAGGAAGGGGTGGGATTCCTGCTCAGGAACACCCTGTGCTAAAAAACACTACAAACTCTCCAAAATAACCCAAGTCTACATAGAAATTTCCTAAGGCAAATCTAGAACTAGACAGATCAAGAAATGAATAATCCATATCATGCCTTCCATTGTGCCTTCACCTTCATTATATGTATGAGCCTTCCATAGCCTAGGCCCACTCCAATTATGTGTTGTACATGTGGACATAGTCTCCATGTTTGACTGTGGTGTGGCCTCATATCCTCCATCAAATTCACATGGATCACCCTCTCCATCATATGTGCATTAAATGCACCACTTCCTCCACTATCTTATCATAAGTGCTTCATGATATTCTTTGAATGCACATTTTTTTTAGTTGACCTTATCACGGATCCTCATGATTTTATATTTAAGATCCATTATCTTATTTTACTGTTCTATCCTCCATAATCTATCTCATAAATGAGATATGATCTTCATTAATTGAGCTGCTCCACTACTCCATGATTTTAGATCTAGATCTAGAAAATCCACATACACACCTAAAAAGTGGATTTTATTCATCTTTGAGGATTATGGGTCCCTCCACCCTTTTATTTACTTACTTAATTAAATTTATTAAGAACTCTAATATTCCAAATATGATGTGAAAATTTGGTAATATTACAGTGCTCCCCGGAAAAATGTTGCTTGTCCTCAAGAAACTGAAAACGTAGATGCTAGAGCAATATGTCCCCCTCCAAATGGCATCCACACAAGGAAGGTCTCCCCATTTATTGAAATGAGTTATGTATGCCCAGCACTAATGTTGCCTCTCTAGAATTTCTAGAGTGATCTCTAACTATGTAGCTAGATACCACTCATCAACCATGAAGCTCCAAGTCACAATCACAAGCTATCCAACATTCTCTAGAATACATGAGATACATAAATATAGATGGTTCCTTCCATAAGAGGAAAGATCCAACTCACAAAGCTTACCTCCATCCCATGCTACATGAAGTAAAGAGAGGATTTTCATACCTCCATCCTTAGCCCTATAAGCCTTGTTGAATCTAAGAATCATCCCAACATTGAACAAAATAGGAAGTAGAGATATATGTGTAGACAAAGATGTCAAACCATATTATCCCAATAGTATCCAATAGAATAAGGCCCTTTGCTGCCATCCTCCATCTCCTCCATGTAAGATGGACAAGACAAACTCCCCCAAAATCAACCAAAGCAACAAGAGATCTTGTTGCTTTCTCTCCTCCTTATCTGCATCATGGCATGAAAACATACTGATAGACATGTGGGATGTCACATAAACCCTATACAATCAAACACCATCAATACACATCATGAGAGCATCATGCCAAGTTCTACCCAATACAAAACACATAGACATAGGAGATGTCATGTGGTGGCCAAACTCTATCAAGGGAACCCAAAATGAACATGCCTTATTTCATTGCATTCTATCATTGATACATAAGGCATGAACGAGAAAAATACGAGCTATTGGGTGGTAACCATACTCACCCAAGAGCAGCTAGCGTAGACATGCCTCCTTCTTCATTTCATAAGTGTTTTTCAAGGCATGGATCAAAGAAATAGGAGCCTTTGGGTAGTGACATAATTCTCCCAAGAGCAACCAACGTAGCCAATATTTCTGGCCCATGTCATACATCTGTAAGTTGTCTTACAACCCCTTGCTTATCATCCTCACCCACTCATCCCAATGTGGATGATGAATGATGTACTACATAATCATGGTATCCTCCCTTTGTAGAATACCATCCTCCCCAAACCGATGAAGAACTTTTCACTTCATGAGATGTTGAAGTGCACCTCCAATGAGATCTCTCAAGGAGATTCTCTTTTCACCAAAGGCCCTCCAAAACCAATGAATTTTTGGATCTGCTGCAGGTATAAGTTTCTCTTTGAGAAATGAGGTGCTTATTGAGAAAGTGTCATCTAGAAAGAAGAAAATATTTCTCATCTCAAGATGTCTACCATTGATCATCTTTACCTCCATTTTTTCATGAGTGAAGCTACCTTCAGAATGCTCCAAGAATGATGGGGCCTCTTCATTTTCACAACTACTAAGTGACAGCGTTTTATATCTGTATGGTAATACATGTGTTGTCTCAAAGAAAGGCACAATTCAAAACTCGTAACCAATTATTGTACATAGGATCATGCTCATCCCATTTTCTGAAACTCTAAACTTCAACTTAAAGGGTTGAATGTAGCTCAACAATGATGAACATGGATAGTTCTTAGTATCCTCTTTGATTAGATCAAGGGTTCTTTGTGCCGTGATATGTTTTTGCTTAAAATCAAAATTGTGTTATAACCCTTGGTTAGGCATTGACCCTGATGGCATGTCCTCATAAGTTTCAATAAGATCTACTGAAAGAATATGTGATGAAATTTCATGCATACCTTGGATCAAATGATGTGTGGGAATCTCTTTACATAACACAAGAGTTCCTCCAACCGGGAAAAGAGTGTCTCCAACTGCTTATAAGAGTGATGGATGCTTTTTTCCAAGTGTACCAGTGTTGGCATCTTCCTCCTCTTCCTCATGAATCTCCTGACTCATGCATGGGAATCTATGTGTCAAGAGCTCAAGAATATCTTGTAAAGTTGCAAGTGTGTCTTCTCCGGATGAAAGTACTTCTACAGCTGGTGGTGAATGTAGTGACTTCTTGTCCAGAGTGACAAGATTAACATCCTCCTTTGTTTCCTTAGGAAATTTATCTTTGTGACACCTCTTTGGTCTTCTCACATCAAACTTCTTCCTCAACTTGTGAAAGAAATCTGAATATTTAGTCACCTTTGCATGCTCCATGTGACCAAACCACCAATCATTGGCTTGAACTAAAAGATGAAGTGCTACATTTTGGAAAGCCTCTTCTTCAACTATAGGATGTATGCTGAAAAAGGAATCTAACTCTTTCCTTCAAGCCTTAACAGTGCTTGAGGAAGATCCATCAAATGTGGCAAATAGAATCTATTTTTCCTCTTCCTTCTATTTCTACTATAGGATCCTATTTCTTCTTTGATTTGGAAGAATTATTGGAGAGTTATAATCTTTTTTAATTCTCTAGACTGTGCTTTGTACTCTTCAAGATACAGACTGAGAGTCTCATGATTCTCAGGTTCTTTCCTTTCTTCATTTCTACACCCTTCACCTTCTCCAAAAGAAGTGGGTATAGTAAATCTAGGAGAAGGTCTATGATTCTCTAGTTTTCTTTTTTGCCGATAGGAAGTTCTTGGACCTTCCTCATCAAATTTTCTTCTTGGATTCTCCTTTTGGCTTTCTCCCTTCATTTGATAGACCTTCTTAGAGATATCTTGATTAGATCTAAAGAGGGAAATGGAAAAAATATCCTCCTTCATGATAGTTCTCATCTATCTGCTTCTTCCTTTGATGAAAAAGATGAAGTGTCCACAAGTTGAGCCAAAGATCATGCTCTGATACCACTATAATATCCCAAAATGGAAAATGTAGTAATACTGAAACAAAATATAAGACTATAGCAAAGTAAAAAATAAATCCAAATACACATCAGAATGCACATAAATAGTTGAGATTTTTTATTATATAGGAGGTGAAAAATCAAGTACAATAGTGCTCAAAATATGAGACACTCAAGCCAAAGGGATGACTTGGAATGAACCTGCAATGATCCCACAAGAGGGACTGCATAACTGCTAAAATTTTGTAAGGTAAACTGCATTTTCCCTACTGCAACTATTGGGACTCCAAGTTCCTGAAAGATAGAAAGTCGGATCTAGGAAGAATGGGAGCTCGGATGATGCTGAAATTATAGATCAAGGCTCAATGAAGGATCCCAAAGATAACTAAAGAACGGTTTCTCAGATCTGTCAATCTAAGAAAACCACCCTCTTAAGGCATCACATATATGATGCTGGGAATGGAGATATGAAGATAGATCTGATGATATGATGGATACAATGATGCATAATTTGATCTATACAAGAAGGGTTGATCCCTTCAGCAGATCCTTGGGATAGAAGCTAAAGATCTAGTTCCTCCGATCTCCTCCATTGAAAATAGCTGTTGTAGGAACAACAACTTCAAAAAACTATGCTATCAGAGAGGGAGGCTTAATAAATTGCTGCTAGATATGTCAAATCAGCTCTTGAATGATGGAAACAATAGATCCAATGTAAGGAGATGATCCCTCATAGGATTTCCAACTAAAATACTTGAAACTTCCTTCCTCCAATAGATCTACAGGACTGGACTGTGCAATCCTTGAAGGGACTACTAATGCATGGGGGTAAAACCCAATGGCCTAAATGTCGGATATAGATCTGTTTCTCCTGGAAGACTAAATTTGAAGAACAAAGTGGTAGGCTGAATCCTCCACTAGTTTGCTAGTTGAATGATAAAAACAACCTCGTGAAGATGGCACCAATGCCTGATAAGGAATGAAGAACAATCCTCTTTCCAGAGCTACTCAAAGAAATAGGTGGGATTCCTGCTTGGGAACACCCTGTGCTAAAAAACACTACAAACTCAGCTAAACAGCCCAAGTCTACATAGAAATTTCCTAAGACAAATCTAGATCTAGATAGATCAAGAAATGAATAATCCAAATCATGCCTTCCCATGTGCCTTCACCTTCATTATATGCATGAGCCTTCCATAGCCTAGGCCCACTACAATTTTGTGTTGTACATGTGGACATAGTCTCCATGTTTGACTGTGTTGTGGCCTCATGTCCTCCATCAAGTTAACATGGGGTGATCACCTTCTCCATTATATGTGCATTAAATGCACCCATTCCTCCACTATATTATCGTAAGTGCTTCAAGATATTTTTTTAATGCATTATGATTTCAGTTGACCTTATCAAAGGTCCTCATGATTTTATATTTAAAATCCATGATCTTATTTGACTGTTTCATCCTCCATAATCTATCTCATAAATGAGATATGATCTCCATTAATGGAGTTGCTCCACTACTCCATGATTTTAGATCTAGATCTAGAATATCCACATATACAACTAACAAGTGGATTTTATTCATCTTTGAGGATTATGGGTCCCTCCACCCTTTTATTTACTTAATTAATTAAGTTTATTAAGAACTCTAATATTCCAAATATCATATGAAAATTTGATTAATTTTCTGAAAGGGCCAACTTCTCGTCCTAGGGATGGTATTTGATTACCCTACTTTAGGTCCTGAACATTCATTTTATTTTAGTTTATTTGATTTTTTTGTTTGAATCTATACTCTTGTCTTGGGGAGGAAGCTATCTGTCTTGCTCTGGGTACTTAACGCTTTTGCTATTTTGATGAATTCTTCTCACCAATTGTATGAACAAAGATCTAAATAAGAGGGGTAGAGGAAGACCCCCAAAGAAAGGAAAGGATCTAGGAAGGAAGACGTATATCTAGGAGATAAATGAAAAGGCTAAATCTGAAGCATCCTCTCACGCTCTTGTCAGGGTAAGGGTTCAAACAAAGTCCAAAGGGTAGTCAGTTGAATAGCTAGTGCCATCCATGGTACAAGAGGAAATTATTTTGATGGCAGAAGAAGCAATAAATAAGGTATACGTGGAAGAGACATCCCTGTTGTCAACAGAACGGGATGAAATATAAAGTAGAGGGTCGGAAGAACTAAGTAATTCCAATTGGGAAGAAGAACCTCCAAAAGAGTTTTTGTCACCATGAGACCAAGGGAGTGTTGTAAAGCCTCCTGCAGTTGAACTAAGAAATTTCGATTTGGAAAGAGGGTTCTTGAGGGATTTTGTGTCCCAAGGGACCAGCGGAGTGCAGTGAAACCTCCTACAGTAGAATCACCCCAAGTACCAGTAAGAGAACCAGTTCAAATCCCAGGTGAGTATTGGAGAATATTTATGGCACCTGCAACTTCTTCTATTAATTTTCCAATAGGAAACATTATATGTGATGCACTGATGAAGCCCATTCCTTTAATGGCTCTGCCTAATTTTCATGGGCTTTCTTCTAATACCCTGATACATTCCTCTCCGAATTTCACATTGTCTATCAAGGGTATGATTATATCATCGATGCTTAAAAACTAAAAATATTTCCTGCTACCTTAAAAGCGAGAGCCCTACAATGGTTCATGGGTTTAGGGGGAAAGACTATTTCTCCATGGGATGCGATGAAATAAGTCTTCTTGGAAAAATACCAGGACTACTGTAAATCCCGTGATATCAAGGAGGAGATTTTTAAGTTTGCATAGAAGGAGGACGAGAACATGGAAGATTGTGTGGAACGATTAAAATATATACTACAGATATTAGGCCATACTGACCTCGATAAAGATATCCTAAAAATCATCCTTCTCTCGGCACTAAGTGAAGATTCGTTGCAACTTGTGAACATAGTAGGAAAGGGGAATGTTTCAAAAGAAGAATGTGACATTATCTATGAACTTGTGCATTCAGTGTTCACGAGGGCCTGCCAGAAGTGGACAAGGAATTTGGTCATTTAAGACTTCTGGTGGAGGGGTTACAAAGGCAGAAATCAGAAACCTAGTAGATAACCTAAGGACTGATATCCTAAGCATATTACCTGCCCAAATGGACATTCTTCAAGAAAAACAAAAACAAATAGAGTTGGAGAAGACTATGGCTATATTCTTCCCAGAGTGCAAAAAGAAGCATCCTTTGAAAGAATGCCCATTAAACATAGTGGAAGCCTACACGATTTGTGAACAGACTCATGCGACCAGCTCATGCCCTCCCTTGCCAAGAATGAAGCTATTTTTTCAAGGGGCAAGTGAAGAAAATTTAGTAGATCAATTGTACTTCATGGGGCCAAGAAAGCCATGGCAATCTCGACCACCAGCTATGAATCTAGGTATGCCTCAGGACCCATCTCAGTATTTTAATAATTTTAATATGGGCCCCCAGTCAATACCTTTTTCACATATGTGGTCTCAATATCAATACCCCCCTGGTAACAATGGGCTCCCAAGACTAGTTCAAATCCTTCGTGGAATCATAACTAGCGTGTACCAATCTATGCTTCAAAAAAAAATTCAGTTACCCTCCAATGTACCTCTAGGCAACCCAACCCTTCAACTCCAACTTCCTATCGAGCCCAATCTGAATCCTAATAATGAAGGCACCCAACAAACAACCACTCTTAACCTTCCATATTATAGCATTTCTACCACAGGACTTAACGAAATAAACTTACGATCTGGGAAGGTAGTAAATTCTCCCACTTCACCTATTATCATAGAATATATTGATAGTGAGGTTATAGAACCAGAAAAGAGGATAGTTGGGGATAAACTAGACCAAAACATGACAAATCAGACACCTCCCCAACCTATTCCTAATCAAGGTAATCCAACTTCTCCACCATACCCTGAAAGACTAACCTTGAATAAACAAAACCCTCAAGTAGAGTTTGATTTCTTGGGGGAATTGAAAAATAATTTTGTCAAAATACCCCTGCTATAGTCTATGAGGGATGTACCCATATATGCAAAAACTATAAAATATTGCTACTCTAAGAAACCTGGGAAGAAACCAAGGGATTTGTTAGCTATTCATGTGATGGGTAGACTATCTGAAATTATGCTAGGAAAGAATATGCCTGTGAAATATGGAGACCCAGGAAACCCAATTCTAACAGTACAAATCAATGGGGTTGAAATCCCAAATGTACTAGTAGATTTGGGTGTTGCCATAAATATTATTACCTCCAAAACAATGAATACATTAGGTCTCAGAAATATTAAGCCAACCCCTCCATCTTGGAACTAGCATGCAGGTCCAGAATTAAACCGGTAGGGAAATTAGAAGATGTGACTATTTCGGTGGATTCATGGAACTACCTTGTTGACCTCCTTGTATTATAGACATGATCCTCACTTGGTGGTCACCCGTTGATCTTGGGAAGACCTTCACTCGCAACTATAGACACCTACATGGGGTGTCGATCTGGGCATATGATTATATCAAATGGGACACTTACAAAGAACCTTACTCTCTGCCTCCCTGTGGAACCTAGCCCATCTGAAAAACTATTAGCTAGATAGACACCTCTACCAGTAGAAGATCCTGGACCTAAAATTGGAGAAGTTAGACCAATCCTCACCATTTGGAAGGCCCTAAAATTCAAAACAGAAACCGAGGATGATAATATTAACATTTTTATTAATGATCCTAGTTCTTTTTCCAGTTCAACTCGCCAGATTTTAGAATTTGCTATGAGATGTGAGATACTAGGAAACATAGAACCAAAATATGGAATTGAAGACATTCCTGTAACTACATCCCATGATAGTATTCTGATTGATATTGAACCAGGTAAAACACTCAATATCAACCCCAATTTGTTTGAATCCCAGACAAAACAACTTTTAAAAGTTATTCAAGACCATCAGGAAGCTTTTTCCTAGGATTATACCAACATGAAGGGAATCCATGCTAACTTATGTAATCATCATATTTATATTAAGGAAGACTGCCACCCTGTGAAACAACCACAAAAGAGAATGTATCCTCCCCTGAAGAAAATTTTCAAAGAATAATTACATAAATTATTAGATGTGGGATTCATTTACCCCATCTCGGATAGCCAATGGGTATCTGTGCTAGTTATTGTTACCAAAAAGAATGGTAAATGGTGGACCTGTGTAGATTATAGGGAGCTAAACAAGGAAACTCAAAAAGGCCATTTCCCTTTGCCATTCATTGACCAAGTCTTGGACACCTTGCCTGGGAAGAAGTTATTTTCCTTCCTAGATGGATTTAGAGGATATAACCAGATCTAGATAGCCCCGGAAGACCAGGATAAAACAAATTTCACATGCCCATGGGGAACCTTTGCATACAGGGTCCTCCCATTTTGCCTCTGTAATGCTCTTGCAACCTTCCAGAGGGAATTTCTGGGAATTTTTTCTGATTTGTTCGATGACAACATTGAAATCTATATGGATGATTTTACTCCATATGGAAACTCATTTGAAGAAGGGTTGGAAAATCTGGGAAAAAGTGCTCAAAATATGTAATCAGACCCATGTATCCCTGAGTACAGTCAAATGCCATATCATGAGGGAAGAAGGAATAGTATTGGGACATTTTCTCCCAGCTACTGGAATTCGAGTTGATCCAGCCAAAGTAGATGTAATATTACACTTCCCGGTACCCAAGACACCCACACAGTTACGTAGCATTATTGGTTGTGCTATTTATTATAGATGCTTTATATAAAATTTTGCTAAAATAGCACATCCAGTTTTTCAATTGCTAGCAAAATATGTAGAATTCTTGTGGGCTAAATACTATGAAGTAGCTTTCACGAAAATTAAGGGACTGATTTGCAAGGCTCTAATCCCTTGAGGATCTGATTGGGCATTACCATTTCACATACATGTTGATGCTTCTCAGACAAAAATAGGAGTTGTTTTAGGATAGTAGGTAGACAAAACATTGTTTGCAATTTACTATGTCATCAAGAATTTAATTCCTGCTGAATTGAATTACATGGTGACGGAGAAAGAATTTATGGTTGTCATTTATGCTATCAACAAGTTCCGCCACTACATCACTAGGTATCCTACTTTTGTACATACTGATCATGTAGCAATAAGGTATTTGATGAATAAACCTATCACTCTTGGCCATATTACAAGATGGTTTCTATTGCTTCAAGAATTTCATATCACAATAATAGACAAACCAAGAAAAGATAATGTATTTGCTGATTTTTTGTCTAGAATGGATAACAATGATGAATTCTCACCTATAGAAGATAGTTTTCTCGATGAGCATCTTTTTTCAATTTCTACTAAACCTCTGTGTTATGCAGATATTGCTAACTATCTTTCTACAGGGAAGTTGACTCATCATTTTTCATGCAGGGAACAATGAAATATTATTCATCACAGTGCCCGATATTCTTGGATGGTAGGGTAACTCTTTCATATAGGAGCCGATGAGAAAATTCGATGTTGTGTATTAGAGGATGAAATTTATGAAGTATCGAAGGCTGCCCACAATGGCCCTTGTGGATTAAATTTTGCATACAAAAGAACAGGCCATAAGGTACTACAAATGGGATATCACTGGTATTCTATCTTTTGGGATGCGCAGAATTATGTCAGGAGGTGTGATAGTTTTCAGCTTATGGGGAAGTTGGGTCGAGCTGATGAAATGCATTTGTAGGCACAGGTAGTCCTTGAACCTTTTGAGAAATGGGCTATCAAATTCGTTGGACCCTTCAACCCAGCCTCCTAACAAAAGGTTCACATTTTGGTTTGTACAGATTACATGACTAAGTGGGTAGAAGCGAAAGCTG
The DNA here is from genome assembly GCA_034641835.2 of Pinus albicaulis. Taxonomy (NCBI): domain Eukaryota; kingdom Viridiplantae; phylum Streptophyta; class Pinopsida; order Pinales; family Pinaceae; genus Pinus; species Pinus albicaulis. The sequence continues at coordinate 1,721,824,484 of CM076575.1, forward strand.
TTGCAAAAGAAACAGAGAAGGTGGTTTCAGATTTTATATTTGAAGAAATTTTTGCTCGTTACGGTACTCCAAGAGAGATTGTTTCAGATGGAGGAGCACAATTTACATCACACATGATAGAAAATCTTATGCAGAAATATGGGGTCAAGCAAAGGGTGACATCTCCATACCATCCCCAGGCTAATGGACAAGTGGAAAGCATAAAAAAGACATTGGAAAATATCTTGACAAAAACTGTGGCATACCATCGTCGGGATTGGGCCCAAAAGCTGCCTGAGGCTCTTTGGGCATACAGAAAAACATGGCGGAACACAATTGGGTTTTCACCATTTGAGTTGGTTTATGGGAAATCCAAGTTTTTTCCAATATAATTTTAAATCAATACGCTCATAAAATCTCTTGAAGTTGTTTTGGATCTGTCAGACACCCAGAAACACCGACTAGCCCAGCTCAATGAACTAGATGAAATCCATTCAATGGCTATCCAGAGGACTACTACTATCCTGTAGTAGAGAATGAAATGGCATGATAAGTTTATCAAAAACAAGGTGTTTCATAGGGGAGACTAGGCATTACTTTACGACTCCCATTTTAAGGATTTTAAGGGAAAGCTTTGCACTCCCTGGATGGGACCTTATGAGGTGGATGCTATATTTGATAATGGAACAGTCAAGCTAGTCCCAATTGATGATACACGTGCTTCATTCATAGAAAATGGACATCGCTTGAGATTATACCACCACCTAGCCTCCAAGGATGCTTTCATCAAACATCTCTCTGAGACATTTGGTTTGAAGGCTATCAGCGCAGAGAACTCTCTCTCTCTCTCTATATATATATATAATAATAATAATAATAATAATAATAATAATAATAATAATAAATAAATGAATAAATACTGTTACTATTTATTTTGTTGTCTTTTTGCAGGAGTTACTACTAACGAGTAATGTTTTAAAACTCAAAAATTTCTTGTAAGTATTGATGTTGTTACTCCTTGGATGTGGCTACCCATGATGTTGTTACTCACATTTTTGCTACTCATGATGTTGTTACTCAGTTGCTACTACTCATAATTCTATTACTCAGTTGCTCCTACTCATGATGCTGCTACTCGGTTGCTGCTATTCATGTTACTGTTACTCCTTATATGCGGCTACTCATGATGCAATTACTCGCATTGCTACTACTCATGATGTTGTTACTCGGTTGCTGCTACTCATGATGTTGTTACTGAGTTGCTGCTACTCATGATGTTGCTACTTGGTTGTTGCTATTCATGTTGCTGTTACTCCTTGATTGCTGCTACTCGATGATGTTACTCCTTGGTTGCTGCTAGTAATGATGTTGTTACTTAGGATGTTGTTACTCACACTGCTATTAGTTCGGATGTTGTTACTCACACTACTGTTAATATGGATGATGTTACTCGTGATGATGTTACTCCAGATGTTGTTTCTCCGGATGCTGCTACTCACACTACTCTTACTCCAGATGTTACTCCAGATGTTGCTACTCACACTGCTATTACTCTACATGTTTTTACTCCAGTTGCTGCTACTCACACTGTTGTTACACCAGATGATATTACTCTAGATGCTGCTACTTGCACTGTTGTTACTCCATCGACATCATTACTGCGTCATCATTCTACCAACCGTCACTTCCTCCAGGTAGGCTGCCACGTACATCTCCACTTTACTTTTATGGATTTAATTGAATATTCCATGTGAAGACATTAATGCCACAGATGGAAACTTGTAAGTTGTGGGGGTGTCGTCATAAGTTAATGATGGTGTAATGATGATTTCACAAGTCATTATTACAATTATGTGTGTGGTACACCCTAAGATCCTTACCATACACCGTATAATCATTAAAAACATATTGGGATCCACTACACGTACTTTCCACCTCATATGAAATAATTACTATTCCATTCATCACACTTACCATACTTTTTCAAGATTTCCTCATTTCCTAAGAATTACCATCCGTATTTACCATTACTACCCCTCATTTTAGTCATGTTGTTTTTCCAAATTTGGTATCCACCACTCTGTCCAACGGTATGTTGTTCCAGATTTCTATACAGTCTCCACAAGATGGGCGAACTGGTTGTGCGACATGAACCTGAAAAATACAGTCTTAGTCCACAGCAACACAGATGTATGCCAAGTTTTCGTCAATGTAGGATGGGATACCTACTTCTATAGATTGCAAGGGTTTGAGAGGGGAATCACAATGGAGTTTTCACTTAATTTGGACAAGAATCTCTCGCGGGTCAAAGGACTGGAGATTCCTGTCATAGAAGAAGTAATTGCGGAAGTTAGCAGGCTGAGATAGCAATGGTAGTAGTGATTTGCTCGGATAATTCCTATCTGAGAGTTTCCCAAACTATTTTTGCAGGCCGAGAAAAGGATTGTTCAATTGGGCAGAGGATATGAGCGCAATTTTGTACCGTATCCATGGAACAAAGTAGTAGGTTTTGTAATGAAATACACAATTTGTGAAGGTCGGGCCACAACTATGTTCAAATATCATTTTAAAATCTTAACTCACCTTCGATTTCCACAAGCTCAAGTGAATTCCTTAAACATTCCCTTCGTTCTATTAAAATAGTTAAATCATATGGCATAGTTCGCTCGGTGTTCACGCCAGATTCCGGCAATTCTGTCTAATCATGGATTGCTTCGTTTACTGGTCATGCATGCAATAGTTCCATTTAAATTTTCTTGGGCAGAACTCTGCGAATCATTGGAATAAGAGATAGCAGTAGTAATTTCTGCTAGAGAAGAAGAACCAATCTCTTTGGCTGGTTTAGCAGAGGAAGAATGTTCAGATGACATGGAAATAGACCAGGAAGAACCAAAAGAAATGGGAATGGAGGAGACAATTGGCAACACAGTCAAGGATGTCACACAAGAACCAGCCTCACCTGAAGAACCTAGAGATGAAGGAATTATGGATATAATGCAGGAGGTTGAAACTATCTTACAGTCATCAAATTTCATTAATAAAGAACAGGAAGGAGGAACATCAGACAAAGGGATGGCAAGTGATGATGTTTCGCAAGAAATAACATCACTTGCCCAAGTAGAAATAAATATCGAATTAAGTGGGGGTGTTACATAAGAACCACCCCCGATTCAGCTAGAACAGGGGGACTGAGAATAATCAACCTGTGAAGTTGACACTGTTCCACAAGAACCAATGTCGACCATAGAAGCGGAATAAATCCATGAAGAACAGGAAGACAAAGGAGAAATAACCCGCGAAGTCAATACTGTCCCAGAAGAACCAGTATCGACCATAGGTGAGGAATTAATGCATGAAGGATAGGAGGACAAAAAGGAAGCAACCTTTAGAGTCGACACTATTCCACAGGAACTAGCATTGACCTCGACTGAAGTAGCAGTGCATGAAACTCCAGCTCAAGTTGGAAGTAAGGATGATGAAGCTATTCCCCGTTCTCTGTTACAGTGTATGATGCCTAGGGGGGCGAGGGGATTCTGCTCATCCCAACGATTAATGGAGGAAATATTTGTTCCACCGGTGCTAAGATTCATCGACCCAAGGAATAATGTGACTGACATCGGTCCACCAATTGCTGGGATGCAGTCAGAGCACTAAGAGGCTCATGAGGGAATTGTAATTTCTATGGAAACAATGGAACACAGGATGGTCGATGGAAGTGCTGACTAAATGGAAGGATTCCTTGATGTAAATGTAGAGGAGGATGCCGCTGAAAACAAGGAGCCCAACTAGAAATACGTAGAAAAAAAACTAGCCGATAATATCGACAACATTCCACCGCCTCCTAATCTTGTTACAAGCCCGGAAGATGAATTCATTATCAAACATGAATGGATGGAACAGTGTGAGAAAATAATATTACCTTTCAAGAAAAGGTATCAACTGCAGTTTAATGAAACCATGAGATTAAAGAAGGAATTTTTGGAGTTGAAGAGGCAAGTTTCCCGGTTGAGGAAGAAGGTAAAAGTTTACAAGGGGAAGACAGTAAAACCAAAAATTGAGGTCTCCTCCGTAGCTACATAGACTGGTTCAATCGAACAACTGTTTGAAGGCTGGGAATTATTCCTGGCTGTTGAAATCCAGAGATGGCAGTCTACTGCGAATGGACATAAGAAGGAGACAATGTGGGTTCAAGAAAAAGTTGTTGATATTGTTATAAGATACATATATTTTTTGGGTAAGGCATGATAGAGGCAAGCAAAATGAAAGGCGAAGATAGAAGAGTTGGAGGAACAAGTGCAGCTACTGCAATCAGACAAGGAGAAGATGGTTTCCCTGGTGCAATAGGTAATGGCCTATAGACCTCCCATATCTATGCCTTATTCCTTCATGAAAAATTTCTCTTCTTCTGTCTTGAGAATATATATAAGGAAATTTTTCACGAGATTGAGGATCCCATCCAGTTTCTCTGTATCTTGAAAAATCATGATATCATAGGATAACATTTAATGTGCGAGCTCTAAATGCATTGTTACTTCTTAAGGGATGAGAAGGCCTTCAAAATTGTTCCATTCATGGGGGATATTCATTTAAGAGCTTTCACGTCCTACACCATCGATCAGATTAAATGAGAAGGGCTTATGATACATTTGAAGAAAACCAAGTCAAAGGTCACTAATGATGAGGAAGGAGCATGGCCAGTCGGTAAATATCTATAACAAGAATTTTACCTTTTTAGAGATTGAGGGGCATAAAGGACACATGTTTCCCACCCAGAAATGGTGTGCTTACGTCTGTGTCAGACACATAATAACTTTCCGTAAGGAAGCATTGGACAATTGTTAAAGGAGGTGGAGAACCATCTGGAGCACCTAATTTTGCACGTGCACTAGAAAGGGTGCCACGTTTTGTGGCATGCATTCATACTTGTGGGGTCAGGTGGATGGGGCTGATGTTTCATTTTCCCCTTATTTGGTTGTGAGCTAAGAAATATACTCCTGCATACAACGTTGGCCAAGACTGGTGGAAGAATGTTGTTCTGACGGAAGGTTATAAACCCCCTAGAATAGAAATGGCTGAAGAATATGATCTCACATAGCTTCCTCATAGTCATAGTCAGTCCAACCCAGATATAAGAGACGAAAAGATGCATGAGGACATGTAGATAGACTAGTTGGGGGGGGAGATGTTGGGTACCGAATTTGTATACTTTTCTTTCCCATTTCCACCCACCTTTCCATATCTTTGCATCATTAATTTTTCTAAAATACATGAGGTAAACCCCTTTCGACTATCTTAAATGGAATATTTGATTAATGAGGTAACAGTCATGGAGGGTTTACCTTTCTAAGCATTAACTCCGATATTTTTACAGATTTGGTAAAATAAAATGGATTACAGCTATGAGCCACAGAGCATCACCTAATTTCCAACGTTATCTTTACCTGTTGCTTGTTGGGTTTGTGTTATATTCTTTCCATGACTAATCATGCGTGGGGGGGTAACAGGGGGGGTGATAGCCCCCCCTGTACGTTGCACTGGGAGCAATATCGGGGGGGGGGGGGGTCACAGGGGGGGTGGTAGCTGTGACTTTTTGCGTTGCCCATTTTTGGTGCTTATTTTCCGGTGAGACCCACCCATGGTTTTGTATGGGTTGCATGGTTTGGGGCATGATGGTTTTTGGCCCCTGGTATTTTGTAGATTTGGTCAAGGGAACTACGGTTATGTTCTAATCCAGGGTTAATGGATTGGGGTTTATGTATGCTTCGGCATGTATATATATGTGTTGTAACACTAAAAGGAATATAATGAAAAATCAAGCTGGTCGTCCCGATTTGGGATCCAGGGGAAAATCTCTGTGTTTATGTGTTTTATGTTTTATGCTCTTGCTATTGTTTATTTTCTGTTATAAGAATCGTGTGTAGATATTTTTGTTCAGGGTTAAAACCTACATTTGGTATCGCAGCCAAGGTTGGCTTCAACGAGGCACCTTTGCTGCTAAGGGGTTTTTTTCTCGGGATCGATTCTTGCGGTAAAAGAAGATGGAAAGCGGCGGGAAGATAGATATTGAGAAATTTAATGGTTAGAGTTTTGAGTTGTGGAAGCTTAAGATGGAGGATCTGCTGGTGGATAAGGACCAGTGGATCCCAGTAGATCTAGGTACTAAACCAACGACAATGTCAGATGAAGACTAGAAGAAACTAGATCGAAAGGCAAAGAGCACAATACAGTTGTGTGTCTCAGATTCAGTATTGTTTAATGTATCTGGGGAAGGTACAGCGAATACATTGTGAGACAAGCTAGGGACTTTGTACCAATCTAAATCTATGGTGAATAAATTGTTCCTGTGAAAAAATTTGTGTAACACGAGGGGTTAGGATGGAGACTTGGTGAGCATCTAAAAAACGCCTTCAATCTTGTGGTAAGTCAGCTGTCATCTGTTGATATTAAAATATCATATGAAGATAAGTGCATCAGTTTGTTGTGTTCTCTACCAGATTCGTGGGACAGTCTGGTTATTGCAATAGGTAGCAATACAACTACCTTGAATTTTGATGACATTGTCTCATCCTTGCTGTCGGAGGAAATGAGATGGAGAAATATGGAGGGTCAGAATGGAGATGCCTTATTTGTACGAGGAAGGTCCTAGAACAGAAACAAGAATAAGGTTTCGAGTGGGAGATCTAAATCTAGAGGGAGATCTAAATCTCCTGGAAAGTTTGTAAAGGTGTGCTGGAAATGCGGAAAGGAAGGGTACTACAAAAAGGAATGCAGATCTAAAGCTCCTGAGAAAGGAAAGGGATCTGATGAAGCTCCTTCTGCAGAGGCAAAAACCACCTCGGATGAAGGTGGGGATGTGTATTTGGCTTCTTATTCAAATACACATGTAGATCATGAGTCATGGTTGATTGACTCGGGTGCATCCTTTCACTTCACTCCCCATAGGGAGTGGTTCTGTGAGTATGAAAAATATGATGGAGGTGATGTCTTGTTAGGTGATGATAGGAAGGCTAGAATCGTCAGACCTGAATGTCAAGCTGAAGATGCAAGGTGGAAGGATTAGAACACCAGGAAGACACTAAGGTGTTACAATCCTACATTGTGCATTGGCCGAAATCTGATTTACATGCAAGATGGATGATGCGCGGTATGTGTTGACTATACTATTAGATGGTTGAAATTGCGGTATTAATGTGGGGAGTTAGGATTGGAACTTTGTGCAAGCTTTAGGGCAACAGCATTGTCTTTAGTGCAACGGAATTGGGTGGTTCGAAAGTGGAGTGGTGGCATACTTGGAATCTGGAGAAAGACCATGCTATGGCATCAAAGGCTTGGACATATTGGAGAGAAGGGCCTTCGGATACTTCATGGAAATGGTATGGTAGAAGCTATGTCTAATAGCTCTCTAGATTTTGATTTCTGTGAACATCGTGTATATGAGAAGCAAAATCGGGTGAGTTTTCCTTCTGGTGCTAAGAGGGCGAACAATATATTAGAGCTTGTGCACAGTGATGTGTTTGGACCTATGTCGGTTCCGTCATTGGGTAAGTCTATGTACTATGTTTAATTCATAGATGAATTCTCAAGGAATACATGGATATATTTCTTGAGGAAGAAATACGCGTATTGTGGAATTTAAATTTAGGCTCACAGTGGAAAACCGGATATAGAGAAGAAGATAAAGGTGCGAGGAAACCAGAGATAATGGCGAGGTTTGCAGAAAAGGAATTTGATTCTTTTGTAAGAGGTAGTGTGTAGCAGAGACTATCCCTTACACCTGAGCATTGAGAAAATAGAATGAACAAAACGTTGATGGAAAAGGCAAGAAGCATGCTCAGTGGTACCGGGTTAGGACAAGAATTCTGGGAAGAGGCAATGGAGACTGCACGCTATCTGGTTAACATATCACCTTCATCAGTGTTGGAGGATAAGACTCCACATGAGGTATGGACTGGTAAGAAACCCTCTCTTTCACATCTAAGGGTATTTGGATGTGATGCATATGTACATGTTCCAAAGGAGAGAAGGACCAAGTTGGATAATAAATCTGAAAGGTGCATCTTTATTGGGTATAAGGATGGTTTAAAGGGTTACAAGCTTTGGAACCCAGAAACAAGGAAGGTTGTGTATAGCTGAGATGTATTTTTTAGAGAGGTGAAATATGTTGTTAAACATGAAGTCCTACCAAATGAACCTGAGAAGATAAATTTTGAGCTAAAGGAGGATGAATCAGAATCTACAATAGAAGAAGACTCAGAAGAGGAAGAGCCACAAACTCTAGCTGTGAGAAGATTAGCTTGGGAAAGAAGACAACCAGAAAGGTATAGTGCATCTGCGTTCTGTTCAAAATTTTCTTTAACTATAACTAATGATGATCCCAAAACTATGAGGGAGGCAGTATTTTTAGAGGATGGAAAACTCTGGAAGGAGGCCATGTGTTGGTTTTTGGTATGAATGATTTATTCACCCTAACCCGACATTAATTTTATCAATCCAGGAGTGTATCCTTTCAACGCAAGATGCAAGGTATATGCAGGGGCAAACACATAATCTGTCTCAACCAAGGGTTTTTAATTAAGATTCAAACCGTTGTCGTGAATTTAAATCAATACTGAACTTCAAAAAAATCTTAACAGTAAAGAATAATAACAGCAACCATAACAAAAAAACAATTCACACACTCAAGGACACACCACCTGATTAGAAGAGCGGGCCTAGCTCTCTGATCAGGGCTTCATTAGTTACGAAGACACTTAGAACAGTAAAACCAGTAATACTTTATTAATCTGTAAGATGTGATTACAGTATCCATCTGGGAACCCCCAATTAGAGGAACAATATCCATTTTATACGCAGTGCAGAATAATAACAGATCTCCCTGGAACATGGTAATCGTGCATTCAGAAATACACATAATTTGGAACAGCACAAGCACCAAATGTCCAGGATAGAACAAGGACCAAGAATAGTCCCAGGGAATCGTGACTTCAGCAAGGGTTCTTGTTCTCCAAAATGCAGTCAAACACATATCTTAGTGCCGCAAATAGGTAAGACTTCGTGAATTCACTTCATTAATTAAAATATTCTAATTGGACGAGGTAGGGGTATTTACCTCATAATTTTAGCATAGAAAATGTAGGTAAATAAACAAAAAACGGTAAAAAAGGATTATAAAAATAGTCAGAAAGGTAGCCAGATTTGGTGCCCAACATCTCCCCCCAACTAGCCTTTTGCATGTCCTCATGCAGTCTGCCGCCTCCATAGGTCTGGATTCTGAAAATGGTAAGCTTCCTGAAGCCTGGAAATATCATAATCTAAAGCCATCTTTGTCCCTGGAACTTTAAATCCATCTGAAAGGACAACTTCCTTCCACCAGTCTGCTGAGACATTGTACTCTAGGGTGTAAACTTTTGCAGGCAACCAAATAACAGGATACTGAAACCGAAGCCTCATCCACTGGATCCCACATGTTTGAACACATGCCACATATCTAGGTACTCTGGTGATTACTCGCACAAAGTTGGGTGCCCCAAAAGGCTCTCTGTTCTAGACAGCTATCGGTGACATCATCCACCTTCTTTGACAACAATCAAGGGCCTCTTTTGAAAAATAGTTAATTGATTGACACAAAGGTCGAGACACCACCTTTGTGTCCTCAGCATCTTATCTCTATTCAGTGGGGAATCTTCGTTGTCCAGACAGCTCTGCCCCTTCTTTCCTGACCTATGTTTCTTTTACCTCGGCCGCTGGAGGTAAATTCCTCGCGACTGCCTCTAGTGGGCCCCATGGTCGGTCCAACCTCCTCTGTCTATTCTTCTTCTATTATTTTTTGCTTTACTCTTTTAAAGACTAATTTCTCCATTGGTTCATTCATCAGGACTACTCCACTTGGTCCCTCCTATTCACCAATGGCCATTCTCTCATCATATACATTCTCCTCAACCAGTGGTGACCCGGTAAGATGCTCCCCTGCTGATATGCTTGTTGGGGCCTCTTTCGGTCATGGCCTTTGTTTTAAATTCAAAGCATTAGGAATGGAAAAATATTCTTCCTCTTTTTTGTGGGGAACGAGTTACCCTTGATCCCTTAGGAAGAAAGACGGGAAACTAGAACAAATCCTCTACATTCAGCTCTGAGGTCGACATTGGTTCTTGTGGGGTAGCGTCAGCCTCAAAACTTAGTTATCCCGATGTTTCCTCCACGGGTTCTCTGGTCGGAGTGGTCACCACCTCTTCTTCAATCAGATTACCCTCCTCCATTGGTTCCATGGCAACAGGAGATCCCTGTGGTGTGGCCTCGGTCGCAATGTCGACCGATTCGCCCTCTTTCATCTACTGTGGGTTTACCTCTGTGCCCATCACACTCTCTATTTGCTCAACTAACTCCATGAACGGGGCTGGTTCTTGTGGGACAGCCTTGGCCATAGTGCCAGTGGGTGTCTATGAAACTTCCATAGATTCCACGAGTTCAGCTTGCTCTTGGGGAACCATCTCTTCTTCACATTCTTCAGTCTTCATTTCCATCTCTTCCGACTCCTCCTGGTCAATGTAATCATCATCCTCTGCATCTACCTGCATGGATTCATCATCCTCTACATCCTCCTGCATGGCTTCAGGTTCTTCTGCCCTAGTAGCCATAGTGGCTGTTATTTCCTCCTCTGTAGAATCCCGAAACAGTTCCCATAGAATCGGGATCTTCCCAATGGTGTTCATTACTAGCAACTGGACCAGCCCAAGGTGAGAGAGAACCGCCAACACCTGTCGCGACCCCCGAGCTGAATTTTCTATCAAATGAACGCTCCTTAACAGAAAATAGGGCACATTAATTGAAAATGCCTCTGCTTATGGGAATCGCAGGTGAGCCAATATGCGGAGGTGATATTTGAGGATGGTAGAATATCTTCCTCCACATGTCATATCCTTTATAACAACCTCTGCAACTCCTCCCCATGGATGAGGTAATGAAGTTCTGTCATATCCCCGACCCTTCTGCGCAATACTTTCTCCAGCTTGCAGAAAGGCTTCGGGGAGTTCCAGGAGGGTTGTTCCCCTTGAAAACCGACGTTCTTCGACTTGCAGCAACTCACTGACTTTTGCAATGGTTTCTTCTATCACCGGAATCTCGACTCCATGAACCTAAGAGACTCCTTCTTCCAAGTTCAGTGTGAAATCCATCGCGATTTCTTCGTTCCATCCTTTCATCCTATCAAAATAAACATCCCAACATGCATTCCAAAACACTTGTCATAGCTCCCGATTACTCCGGATTCTCGTTGAATCAGTAGGTTCATGTCGCACAGATCAGCCACCCATTGTTGTAGAGGAAAAATCAGTACGACGACTATAGCTAGCTGGGAGGGGAGAGTGACAGGGCTCCAAACCGTTGGAAACTGAAACAACTTCATGGCCACTTTTGGATATAATGGATGAACAGTACTGGTATGCTTGGGAGTAATGACATATTATGGTGGTACTATTAGATATTCTTAGGATTTAATGCAGTGTGTTGCGAGGGTGACTGATACTTTTGTGCATACGAGTATGCATTCCAACTCATAAAGTATGATTATGGAGTACTGAAATCATTATATTTGGTTAGGTGGGAATCGTGTATCATAAATACCTTTAAGAAGTACATCGTCATTCATTATGACGGTTTCCCTCCCCCTAACTAAATGACGGTTGTCCTCAGCACATTTGACCGTCCTTTTTGGAATATTTAATTAAATCCATAAAATCAATGGAGACGTACCTGCAGGCCTACCTTAAAGTGGATTAGTAGCAAAAATATATGTCGTAGTAGGTAACGACGTCAGTGAGTAACATGAACTGTGAGAAACGGAAACAGTGAGTAACAACAATGATAAGTAAGAGCAACGGTGGTGAAGCAGTAGCTATGGAGTAATGGTAGCTAAGGAGTAATAGCAGTTGCGAAGTAACGACATCGCGGAGTAACGACAGTTGCGGAGTAATAGCAGTTGCGGAGTAACAGCATCGGCGAAGTAACAGCATCGGCGGTGTAGCAGCAACTACAGAGTAACAACATCAGTGGTGTAGCAGCAACTACAGAGTAATAGCAATGATGGTGTAGCAGTAACTACGGAGTAACAACAACGGTGGTGTAGCAGAAACTACAGATTAAAAGCAGCTACAGAGTAACAACAGTTTTCAGAGTAACAAAAGTTACCGAGTAACATCATTTGCAGAGTAACAACATCAGTGAAACAAAATATCTCTATAGCAGCACTGATGGAGTAACACACCGAATGTTACTTTCCTCCTAGCCATATTCCTTTATTATTCCTACAAAATACAAACAAGTAAGTAATAACCACATATTATCATCATTTTTTTTTTTACTTATCTATATATATATATATATATATATATATATATATATATATAGAGAGAGAGAGAGAGAGAGAGAGAGAAGAGTGAGAGTGTCCTCTATTTCAATAACCATTAGATCAGTTGAATCTGAAAGGGTTTTCACAAAGGCATTTTTAGAGGCTGGACGATGGTATAGTTTTAGACGGTGCCAATTCACAACAAATGTGGTCTGATTCTCATCAATACCATTCCATTTCTAAACACTGCATCTACTTGATATGGTCCCATCCAGCGAGTGTGAAGATTGCCTTTGAAATCCTTAAATCGGGAGTCATACAGTAATGCCCAATCTCCCTCATGAAACACCTTAGTTTTGATGAATTTATCATGCCATTTCATTCTCTGCTGTTGAACAACAGTAGTTCTCTAGACATCTACTAATCGAATCTCATCTAACTCATTCACCTGTTCCAGTCGGTGTTTGTGTGCTTTTGATAGATCTAAGCCTACTTCCAGAGCTGTTCTGAGTGTGCTAATTTTAAATTCTACTGGAAACAAGGGGGATTTCCCATAAACTAATTCAAATGGAAAAAACCCTGTTGTGTTCTGCCATGTCGTTCTATAGGCCCATAAATCTTCTGGAAGTTTTTGTGCCCAATCCCGATGATGACTTGCTACTATCTTTGTCAAGATATTTTCCAATACCTTGTTTGTACTCTCTACTTGCCCATTCACCTGTGGATGATAGGGGGTTGTTACTCTATGTTTGACCCTGTATTTCTGCATAAATTTCTCTATCATATGGGATGTGAACTGTGATCCTCCGTATGATACAATTTCTCTTGGAGTCCCGTACTAGGCAAATATTTCTTCAAAAAGGAAGTCTGACACTACTTGATCTTTTTCTCTCATGACTACTCTAGCTTCCACCCATTTAGTTACATAATTAGTACAAAATAGGATGTAGGCTTTCTGATGAGAAGGTGGCTTAAAGGGTCCAATGAAATCGATGTCCCATTTATCAAATGGTTCAAGGACTATCTAGGGTTGAAGAGGCATTTCATTTGCTCTCCCAGGTTGTCCCATCTACTAACAGCTATCACACCTTCAAATATAACCCCGAGCGTCACGAAATATGGAGGGCCAATAATATCCCATCTATAACACTTTATGACCTGTCCTTTTGCCTGCAAAATGTCTTCCACAGGGTCCGTCATGTGCAACCTTTAAGATCTCATAAATATCATCCTTTGCCACACAACGCTGAATCTACTGGTCAATCTGTGTATGGAAGAGATATCCTGCCATCCATGAATATCGGGTACTCCGGTGAATGATCTTCCTTTGCTCCTTATAGGAAAAGTGACGAGGCACCTCACCTGTAGCAAGATAATTATCAATATCTGCATACCACGGAGTGTTAGTAGAAACTGCAAAAAGATGCTCATCTGGGAAATTAACTTCAATTGGTGTATTCTTACCATCATGTTCTATCCTAGATAAGAAATTTGCAACCACATTGTCCTCCCCTTTTTTATCTACTATAGTAATATCAAATTCCTGCAGTAGCAACAACCATCTTGTAACAAGACCAGGGGTAATAGGTTTGTTCATTAAATACCTGATGGCTTCATGATCAGTGTGCACAAAAGTAGAGTACCCAGTAATATAATGCCAGAACTTGTTGATGGCATACACAACAACAAGGAAATCTTTCTCAGTCACCATGTAGTTTAGCTCAGCAGGGGCCAAGTTCTTACTAACATAGTAGAATGTGTAAGGTACTTAATCCTCTTGTTGTCCCAGTACTGCACCAATTGTTGTTTGAGAAGCAACCGTATGAATGTGGAATGGTAATGCCTAGTCTGTTCCTCTAAGAATCAGGGCATTGCAAAATAATTCTTTAATTCTTGTGAAGGCTACATCACAGTCATCTGAGCACACAAATTCTGAGTCTTTTGTTAGTAATTGAAATAGTGGGTGTGCTACTTTTGCAAAATTTTCTATGAAATGCCTATAAGAACCAGCACAACCAATGAAACTATGTACCTGTGGGGGTGTTTTAGGTGTTGGAAAGTGTATAATTACCTTTATTTTTGCTGGGTACATCCTAATTCCTTTAGCCGAAAGAAAATGTCCCAAAACAATTCCTTTTTCCATCATCATGTGGCATTTTTCTATACTCAGGGAGACACGCACTTGTATACATATTTAAATAAATTTTTCTAAAATTTTTAGCCCCTCTAAAAATGAGTCCCCATATGGAGTGAAGTCATCCATATAAATTTCAACACCATCATCTATCATATCATAGAAAATTCCCAGAATTTCCCTCTGGAATGTTGCAGGGGCATTACATAGGCAAAAGGAAGGACTCGGTATGTGAATGTTCCCCAGGGGCATGTGAAAGTGGTCTTGTCTTGGTCCTCAGGAGGGATCTAGATTTTATTATATCCACTAAACCCATCCAGAAATGAGAAAAATTTCTTGCCAGCTAATGTGTCTAAAACTTGATCGATAAATGGCAGGCGAAAATGGTCCTTCTGTGTTGCCATATATAACTATCGATAATCCACACAGATATGCCATTTACCATTCTTCTTAGGGACCATTACTAATGGCGAGACCCATTGGCTGTCTAAGATAGGGTAGATAAAATCCACATCCAATAATTTCTGAAGCTCTTCTTTCACAATGTTTTTCAATGCAGGATTCATCCTTCTCTGAGGTTGTCTTATAGGATGACAATCTTCCTTGATATATATGTGATGGGTGCATAAGTTGGCAGGGATCCCCTTCATATCTGAATAATCCCAGGTGAAAGCTTCCTTATGCTTCTGAAGAATGTCTACCAGCTGCTTCTTCTGGGATTCTGACAGACTTAGATTAATATTGAGAGTTTTCCCCGATTCTATCTCTACTTGAACTCTTTCAAGAGGTGCATCAACATCTTCCTATAATTCTTCTGTTGTTTCAATAACCTCCTGAGTTTCGCAGCTTAGGATGGATTCTAAAACCTGTTGGTTTGATTCTAAAACGGAGCAAGGGTCATTCATGAAGGGAGCGATCACGTCATCTTCTGATTCCATCTTCAATTGAAGGGCCTGCCCGATAGTAAGGACCGGTATCACTTATTCATCTTCTACCTCTACCATAGATACAACCTTCTTTCTGCCTACTAGCTTTTTAGGTGCATCTGGTTCTGCAGGCAGGTATAGCACCAAGTTCTTGGTGTTATGTCCATTAGAGATAACCATATTTCCTGAACGACACCCAATATAAGCGTCTACAGTAGCCAGCCATGGCCTACCCAGAATCAAGGGATGACCGCCCACTAAAGATTGTGTATGTAATACCAGGAAATCTATGGGGTAATGCCATGCATCTATTGAAATTTTCACGTCCTCCAACTTCCCTACAAGTTTGACTGTAGATCGATCTGCCAATTCCAACACTGTAGGTGTATTCTTCAAATTTTGAAGACCTAATGTTTGCATGGTTTCAGTGGTTATGACATTGATGGTAGTGCCCAGGTCCACCAGCACATTTGGAATCTCTACCCCATTAATCTGTCCTATCAAAACTGGGTTCCCTGGATCTCCATATTTCACTGGTATTGATTTTACCATCACGAAGTCTGATAATTTTCCCATAACATGAATAGTGAGGGGGTCCTTAGTTTTCTTCACAGGTTTCCTTGAACAATATTCCCTAAGATTCTTTGCATAAATTGGCACATCCTTCATAGCTTGTAATAAGGGAATCTTAACAAATAAATTATGCAATTCTCCTAATAAATCAAATTCAGCTTGTGGGTTTGGTTTACTCATAATCAGTCTCTCTGGGTAAGGTGGTTCAGATTGATGTTGTTTTATAGGAGGCACCTGGTTTTTAACAGTTTGTTTTGGATCTCTACTGGTCGGTTGTGCCTCTTTATCTTCATTATCAAGTTGTTCAATGATAACTGGAGGGGGTTGGACATTGACTGTCCGACCTAATCGGAAATTCATTTCATACAGTTCTGTAGTAGAGATACTATACGAAGGCAAGTTAAGAACATCAACTTGATGGGCTCCTTTATTATTTGGATTAGGGTTAGGCTTCATTGGAAGCTGAGGATGGACAGGCTGATTACCAGGAGGCACATTGGAGGGTAACTGGAGTTGCTGCTATGGCATCTGTTGAGGAAACTTCCCTAAAGAGGGTCATCCCCAAGTTGGATCCCATGGTGAGCTCATACTGGCTTGAGGGTTCCATTTCTGCCATGGTGGGTACTGGTATTGCGGACACAAAGGGGGACAAGGCATGGTTTGAGGATTCATGTTGTAGTTATTGAAATAATGAGATGGATCTGGGTACACACTTTGATTTCCCATTGGTGGTCGAGGTTGCCATGGCTTCCTGGTGCCCATAAGGTACAATTTCTCCGTGTCCTCCCCTACCCCTTGAAACACAGCTTTCAGGCTTCGCAAGGAGGGGCATGAGCTTGGCACATGATTCAGCTCATAGATGTCACATTTTTCTATGGAATTTAACAGGAATTCCCTTTCCAGATGATTCTTCTTGCACTTCAGGCAAAATATTTCCATGGTCCTATCTAGTTCCAGCTACTTCTGCTTTACTTGCAAAGTGTCCATTTGTGTTGACAGGGTATTGAGGATATATGTCCTTAAGTTGTCTAGCAGGTTCCCGATTTCTACTTTCATAACACCCCCACTAGACCCTTTTACTGAACGGATCCCTGATCTGTTTCTTACAAGCCTCCTCGAGCACTGGATACACATATCACAAATATATTCAAAGGTTTCCTTGGAGATGTCTCCCTTTCCCACGATATTCAACAGTTCCATTGATTCCTCTCGAAAGGAACGAAGGAGGATAATCTTTAAAATCTCCTTATCCAGATCAGAATGACCTAACCTCTGTAAGAGGTACTTAAACCTTTCCACACAATCTTCCAAAATTTCATCTTCTTTTTGTGTGAACTTGAAAAGTTCCTCCTTGATGTTCTGAGATTTACAGTAATCCTGGTACTTCTCCAGAAAAGCTATTTGCATATCATCCCATGTGGAAAATTATTTTCCTCCAAGGCCCATGAACCATCGCAGAGTCATCCCTTTTAGTGTAGAAGGAAAAATATTTAACTTCTGGGCATCTGTTGTGTAACCATACCCCTGGCACACTATGTCGACCTCAAATAAAAATGTGTCGGGATCCTCTGAAACAAGCCCATGGAAGTTTGGTAAGGCTCCCAATGGGATAGGCTTTGTAGGCGTGCCAGCTCTCGGATTCCCAATGGGAAAATCGATAGTGGAGGTTGTGGGAGCCATAAATATCTTCCAATAATTGCTGGGGATTTCAACAGGCTCTGTGGAGGATATATGGTGACTCCTCACTACTGGAACGTGAGTTTCTTTAGTGGCACTTCCCTGGTCTCTTGACAAGACAAATATCCCCTTGTTTCTTCTTCCTATGTCCTGATGGTTCAACCCCTTGACTATAATTTCCTTTCCCTTAATAGAACAGTCCGACTCTGTCGATGTTATACTTGCGATTTCTTCCTCTGCTATCACCAGTGCAATATCCTCCTGGTTAGGTCTACTACTGATTATTTCTTCCACTTCTAGATGAAATTGCTGTACCAAATCACCAAGGGATGTTGTGGCCTGCACTGGTTGGTCCACTAACTGTCCCTCAGACTTCACTCTCCTTGACCCCAGCCTTGCAGCTGCGTGAGAAGATGCTTCTGACTCTGCCTTTTCTATGATCTGTTGAATATAAGTTTTCCTTCCCAAATTTGGTCTTCCCTTATTTGGGGCTCTCACTCCGCCCCTTCTATTTGGTTCTCTGTTCATACAAGAATTGGTATGATGGAAAGGTCTATATACTAACTTATGATACTTCAACCTTGGAGTAAGGTGTCAAAAGACCATCCCTTCCCCAAGGAAAAAAAAAAGGATTCACCAAAAATAAAGGCAACAGAACAAAAATCTAGGGTTGCAGGCCTAGAGCAGGGCGTTAAAGAACTCCTCCCTCCCTGGGACAAGAACCAAAAAAACACAACCCACAGGAAGGCCTAATACTCCCAGATCTAAAGTAGGGTGTCAAAATACTCCTCCCTCCCCAGGGTAAAAGCTAAGGTTTTCCCAAAAGAAAACACACAAAAATTAAAAATAAATAACTCCACTCAGGGCATAGAGTAGGGCATCAAAAGACTCCTCCCTCCCCAGGACAAAAATCTGGCCCAAAAAAAAAAAAAAAATAGAAATAAACTAACCAAAATAAAAAACTATGCTCAGGACCTGAAGCAGATTGATGAATCTTGTTCTCTCCCCAAGACAAGAGATTGACCCTCTGGTTGGTTCGGATCATTGCTTGCACCTTGTTAGCCTCCTCGGAAACGACTCCAAAATGTTGGTGTCTGGTATGAATGATTTATTCACCCTAACCTGACATTAATTTTATCAATCCGAGAGCGTATCCTTTCAAGGAAATGCACAAGGTATATGTAGGGGAAAACACATAATCCGTCTCAACCAAGGGTTTGTAATTAAGATTCAAACCACTGTCGTGAATTTAAATCAATACTGAACTTAAAAACAATATTAACAGTAAAGAATAATAACAAAAACCATAACAAAGAAACAATTCACACACTGAAGGACGCAACACCTGATTAGAAGAGCGGGCCTAGCTCTCTGATCAGGGCTGCGTTAGTCATGAAGACGCTTAGAACAGAAAAACCAGTAATACTTTATTAATATATAAGATGTGATTACAATATCTGTTTGGAACAATATCCATTTTATACACAGCATGGAAGAATAACATATCTCCCTGGAACGTGTTAATCGTGCATTCAGAAATACACATCAGTTGGAACAACACAAGCACCAGATGTCCAGGATAGAACAAGGACCAAGAATAGTCCCAGGGAATCATGACTCCAGTTGTGTGATCTCTCTATAACTAATTGTTGCCAGAACTGTTGCGAAACACTGAAGCAATGGTTCTTGTTCTCAAAACTGTAGTCAAACACATATCTTAGTGCCACAAATAGGTAAGAATCTGTGACTTTACTTCATTAATCATAATATTCCAATTGGACGAGTTAGGGGTATTTACCTCATAATTTTAGCATAGAAAATGTAGGCAAATAAACACAAAAGGGTCAAAAAGGATGATAAAAATAGTTATAAAGGTAGCCAAATTTGGTGCCCAACACCATGGTTGATGAAATGGCATCCTTGAATAAAAATGAGGCATGTGATCTGGTGGAGTTGTCAGCTGGAAGGAATCCCATCAGGAGAAAATGAGTGTTTAAGAAGAAGATGAATGTAGAAGGCAAGGTGGAGAAATACAAAACTTGGCTGGTAGCAAAAGGTTATTCCCAGGTGCCAGGAATTGATTTTGGTGATATTTTTTCTCTTGTTGCCAAAGTTACTTCTATTAGATTACTTTTATCTGTTGCTACTGCATTTTATTTTGAGGTATAATAGATGGATGTGAAGACATAATTTCTTCACAGGGATATGGAAGAGGAGATCTACATGAAACAACCTGAAGGCTTTATGGTGAAGGGGAAGAAAGAACTAGTATGAAGGTTAAAGAAGTCTTTCTATGGGTTAAAACAGTCACCAAGGATGTGGTATCAGCAACTTGATACCTACTTATGGGGACTTGGCTTCACCAGAAGCAAGGAGGATCACTGTGTTTATTTTAAATTAATTGGTGATCATGTTATTTATTTGGTCTTGTATGTGGATGATATGTTGTTGATTGTAAATGACAAAGAAATTATCCAAGATTTGAAGACCCAACTGTTCTCCAAATTTGACATGAAGGATATTGGTGCTGCAAACTATATTTCGGGCATGGAAATTAAGAGAGATCGGGAAAAGAAGAAGTTCTGGTTAAACCAGAGCTAGTATGTCGAGACTATATTGCATAGGTTCAATATGTAGGATAGTAAATCAGTGAATGTTTCGATTCCTATAGGTACAAAGTTGTCTGCTGAATAGTGTCCTAAGACACAAGAAGAAGAGCAGGACATGTCTCGTGTTCCATATGCAAGTGTAGTGGGTAGCTTGATGTATGCAATTGTCTGTACTAGACCAGACATTGCACATGCAATGGGAGTATTCAGCAGGTTTATGTCAAACCCAAGGAAGGAGCATTGGTCAGCAATGAAGTGGGTTTTCAGATATTTACGTGGCACTAGTGATTATGGCTTGTGCTACCAGGGAAGACCAAGATTGGAAAGAGTGTTGGACAGTCATGGTTTTTTTGATGTAGACTGGGCTAGAGATTTGGACCAAATAATATCTAAAAGTGGGTATGTGTTTAGCCTATTTGGAGGTGCAGTCAGTTGGGTGAGTAAAAGATAGTCTGTAGTGGCTCTTTCAACTACAAAGGCAGAATACATGGCAGCCACTCATGCAATAAAGGAAGCAGTTTGGTTGCAGAGATTGTGTTCAAGTATGGGGTTGGTGTAGAAAGCTATAAGGATAGACTATGATAGCCAAAGTGCAATTTTCTTTGCTAAGAACCCTGCTTATCATTCAAAGACAAAGCACATTGATGTTCAATATCACTTTGTGAGATATATGGTTGAAGCTAAAAGGGTGTTGCTGGAAAAGGTGGACACTTTGAAGAATGTTGCAGATGCATTGAAAAAGTATGTGAGCATTCAAAATTTCTCTTGGTGTAGAGAAACAATGGGTGTTGCAAAGCTAGGCTAATCACTCAGCTCTCCTGTCGTCCCCTACAGAAAGAAAACAACAAGTGGGAGAATGTTCGGTTTTTGTTATATTCTTTGCACAACTAGTCACGCGTGGGGGGGTAAGAGGGGGGGTGATAGCCCCCCCTGTATGTTGCACTGGGCACAGCGTTGGGGGGGTGGTAGCCCCCCTGTCAGGGCCCGGGGCAGTGCCCTGGAAAAAAAATTTTGGTCCTTATTTTTCGGTGGGAGGACCCGCCCATGGTTTTGTCCATGGGTTTGCACATGGTTTTGGGGAATGATGGTTTTCGGCCCCTGGTATTTTGTAGATACGGTCAGGGGAACTACGGTTATGTTCTAATCCAGGGTTAATGGATTGGGTTTTATGTATGCTTCGGCATGCATATATATTTGTTGTAACACTAAAAGGAATATAATGAAAAATCAAGCTGGTTGTCCCGATTTGGGATCCAAGGGAAAATCTTTGTGTTTATGTGTTTTATGTTTTATGCTCTCGCTATTGTTTATTTTCTATTTTTAAGGTTCATTTGCAGATAATTTCTGTACAAGGTTAAAACCTACACTGCTACAGTGCAATAGAATTTTTCTTACCCCAATGATATTTCAGGATTTTCATGGTTTCCTTTTGCCACTTTGGTTGTTGTTCTAACCAATGTATAATTGTAAATATTTAGTTGTTAGAGGAAATCTATGATTTTCTGGACATTTATATAAAGAGAGCCTTCAGGCTATGAATCGGCATTAAGAAAGAAGACATATATTTTGTAGCAGAAGCATTTTATAATTAATTGAATGCATAGTATTTTGCTGTTCCATCTGTAAGCTATGAGTTTACCGCAGCCCTGATCAAAGAGTTGGGCCCACTCTTCTGATCAGGTGCTACATTATCTTTCTTTTTTTGATTTTATATTTTGATTTGTTATCATTACTGTTGTTCCAGTGTAATTCTGCGATTGTTGTGAATGCCTTTTTAATTTTGAAATTCACTTTAATTATTGTTACAGTAGTTTTCTTGTTCATTAATTACATCTTTTGATTCAATAGCATGATATGTGATTTCCCTTTCATATACTGTGTGCGGTACTCTTGAAATAACTAAAGCCCCGAGGTTGATAATTTATGTGGAAAAAGGGTTTGAATATTTGTTCACATCTGGACACCAATAATCACCACTTTTGCACCACTATTTGAAAAGTGAAGATTTCTCAAATCCTTTACAAATAGTGGTGCTAATGTGAGGCTATATGACCTTTCTTCTTGTATTAAAATCCAAATAGTTTTGTGAGAAGTATCACAAAACTAATTTATCTGGTATTTCAATGTTGAAAGAGATAGCACATACCAGGGGTGATAGCAGTTTTCTGGGCCAGATGCAGCAACTGGCTAAATATTATTCCTAAGGACTGATTCTACACATCTCGATCCTTTGGTTCTTCAAAGTAAATGGATCCAACCCAAACAAAGTAATAGTTTTTTAATTGGAGGAACATTGTGAGGGTTGTTGGTAGCTATGGATGAAAGTTGTGCATGTTTTATGAGTAATATGATTATTGCTCAGAAAAAACATATCAACTTCTCATTGGTTTGGATAAGGGTGTTCCTATGGATCAGGACTCTCAAACGACCATATGGAGCGTCAAACCCTAGTGAATGAGTAGTTATGTCTAGAATAAGTCTCTCGAATTTTGGCATCACTCTGTCTACTCCAAATAGAAACCTGCACCGCAACTGCATATGCGACAACCTCATCTAGGTTGATATTCTTGCAGAGTTCATTTCCATTAAAAAAGTCTTGCAATAATGATTGAACTCTGGGAATCCCTACCTGCAACATCCATCTATCATCGTTTTGGGAAAGAGTCTCGGCATCTCATCCTACACTGGAAGCAATGTCTCTTTACCATCACAGTCGAAATGTTTGTCGATTTCCAAGTCTAAAATAGCCACACATTTCAACATAAAAAATAAGGGTTTTTTTATAAACCCTCCTGTAGGTTAAGTGCGGCCAAAATATAGTTGGGAAAATAATAATTTTTTTTAATTTTTTTCAGTTGGGTTTAGTTAAAAGTTATTGGACGCTAATTTAATTTTCTTTTTTTTTAAAGAATATTTGGATTTTTAATAATTAATCCATTTTTTATATTAAAAAAATAAAAATATTTAATCAATTAAAAATTATTTTAGTTTATTGTTTTAAAATAAGAGTATTTTAAATATTTATCAAGAAAATTAAAGTGGCTCTTGGATGGAGTATATTGTCAATATTGTTTAATGTTTATGTATTTGAAGGAGATTGTCAATTGTTTTTAGTGTTGAATTTAAGGTAATAGAATGAATAATTATTAACTTCCTACGAGCATAAAAGGCCATGTTTAAATTCCTAGGTCACGAAAGAGTCATACGAATCATCATCAAGGGACATGGAAAATACTTACATTCTCATATCCATTGAGAGGGAGAACCTTAAAATTATTAGAGCTGATAAAAATAATTCAAGATACATTGGTGGGAGATCTAGCTCTTCATCCTCTCCAATTCATATTAAGCCATGAATTAGCAATGCGAACGAGACTCACTCACTCCTAAAACTTGAGGAGAGGATGAATCTAGTGGTAATTATTAAAATTCTATTAGGTTAAATAGAGTGAATGCCACTTGAGATCAAATAATCAAGCGGCATTGCAAGGAAAAAATTCCATACCACCCTATGTATTCTCACCATCCATAATTTATTACCAAATCATGTAATAACTAGGTGTCACCTCATGGAGAAATTTGATCCGCCCTCATTCTTTTGTCTACATATGAGCTCCAAGAGAAAAATGAAAACTTCCTCTCAACACATTCACAGTGGTAGATAACAGAACCAACCTACCATAATTTTGGATTAATTAGAGTAAAAGATATTATGTGTATATTTAAAAAATGTAGGGACTCTCTTAGAGGCTACGGAGAATTATTTGAAGAATGTGATAATGTCATTGATGATGGTATTAAGTTGAACTATGGGAGACCTTTGTGGTCCTCGACAATTCATAATTGAAGTTGGAAATTCTTGGAAATATGATAAAATTTTATGCTCACACTTCAAATAGAAATATTGAATAGTTAAAAGAAAGTATGAAGACCCATAATTTGAAAAGTTTTAGCAATGTACAAAGAATTTTGGTGGACCAAGGGATAGATGGCATACACATCCATCATTTTCAATGGGGTATAATCGATATGAAGTCCAGAATCTCTAACAAATATGGTGCACCTCTTTCAAACCAAGCTCAATGATGCATTTCGTTGTCCCACCTAGAATAAATTTTAGATTCTAGTAATATACTGATCAACAATCAAGAAGATCCACACGTATCAGGTAAGCGCTATCAAAAGAAAGCAAAATTTTGTTTTCTTTATTTTTATCTTTTAGTTTAAGTTTGTTTGTTAATAATGAATAGTTACAGGGAGGTGTTGAGCCATGGATAAAACCATAAGAAATATGATTTACTAGGGATTGACAATCAACATACTATGTTCTTTGTCTTTTAGGTTGACAAAATTCTAGAATTTAGCAGGGATAGATAAAAATCCATATTTTATAGTTTGTACCTAAAAGCACCTTTACAGGTGATCACTTTGAAATTAAAATCCCATTTCCTTAGTAAGAAAGATAAAATTACTAATAAATACCATGTACTGAATATCATGGACAAAAATAAATCTACGTTGATAGAAAAAATGCATAATTTTGGTTCTAAAAAATGTGAAAAACCTTTTCACAGGAGATCAAAGGCATCATCCATTTCAAATAATTTAAATAATTGAATTCTCCAAAAATTGTAACTATGAATACCTTGAAGGATTCAAACATCATTACCCAAAACAATAAACTATGAGGGCTCTGTTGAAATTAAGAAGACAAGCCTAAATATAGAGAAAATGATTTGCCAGAAAATTTCTCGGGTAACTACTATCACAAGCTCATGCACATGCAAATATATGATTAGAAACAGGTAAGGCTTAGCTTTTGTCATTCAAATTCCTTCATGTTGAGATCGAGAAGCTAATAAATTAGCCATTTGATATTATTAATTAATTAGTGATGTTATTCATAAATCTCAAAATTCATCTCCCTATGAGGAAAATTCAATTAAGAAGACCTTAAGCATGCATGTAAAGGAACGTTTACCTCCTTAATAGGATGCAATGCTAATGGATTTCTCCGATGATAAAATATGATAGACTATATCCTCCATTATCCTCTCGATGACCAAAATATATCATGGAAGGTTTCCAGAAAAGAGAATATGTAAGCCAAGCAAGAACATTCGCAAAGCCGAAAAAATTACAAATGAAGCTACAAAAAAGATAAAGGTAAGTGATAACATGCATGTATGAGCCAAATAATCCCATATCCACCTGCACCTACATTTTATATTGATTTCGCAACATCCACCACCGCCGAAAATGAATTAGAGTTGTATTTTCATGATGCAATGACCAAATCATATCATGTGCAAATGCTCGTTTGCATATTGCATGCATGAGAATTAAGAGATCTCATTACTAATTCCAAGTAATCTCTCTCTCTCTCTCTCTCTCTCTCTCTCTCTCTCTCTCTCTCTCTATATATATATATATATATATATATATATATATATATATAATTTTCTCACAAGAAAATTATTTTGATACCAATAAAGTAGAGATAACCCGTGGTAAGGAAGATGGTGTACGTGATTTAGTTTACCAGGTGCATGATATGCTTGGTGTTTGTATGTACTAGATAGTAGTCCGAGAATGTAATATCAGGTTTCGACTAGAATCAGTGGGAGTGGAAAACATAGCATGGAGGATTGTGGTTACAAATCATATTACGTATACATGTGTTTTTCATGTATGGTTTTCTCTGTTTCTTCCCTAAAATAGAATTATAGAGAAAATACTGTATAATTTTGGAATTGATTTAGTTGTAATCCATATGTCAGTCAATTCTTTCAATAAATTAGTTTTTATATTGAAATTCAATTATCTTGTATTAACCATGAATTTCAGTTTGAATTTTTGAATGATGATGGTCCATATTTTAAAAGTTTATTTTTAATTTTAGATATCCTGAGAGGTGCATGATCCAAACAGACAAGAAGTTGTGTACCAGTCCCCAACATCTATGATTGGCCCTTTGGATGGGGTTCCTGTGGCAGCACGATACTAGTCCATAGACCTTATTGAATGGAAGCATATTATTGCAAGCAGGAATAATACGAAATACTATTATGATTTTCCATTGGTAAATAATTTGTATGCCTCATTATGTGTTATATTTCAATGTTTCTTGTGATAAATGAATAGAAGACCCATGATTTTGGATACTAATTCTTGAGAACACTTCTATACACATCGTACAACATAAAAATCTCATCCCAGATGCCCATAATGATAGACCCTGATCTCTCTCTCCTAGAGAGTCAAACTTTTTTATGTTATAGCACGATCCATTTTTCTCCTCTTACAACATCTAGACTGTCTCTCATGTGTACTATTGTTAGATTCAAATTTTGCACAAACATGTTGAACACAATTCTCCCTAGATATATTCTATAATAGTTTGTGAACATACACTTCAATTGTTTTTGTTGAATTCACTTGTTAGATATGTTGCAACACATAAATTATAATTTTTCTGATGTTATCTGTTGTTATGTGATGCCACGCAAAAGAAATTTTCCATATACAATGAAGTGCTTTTATTGTATGTTTTTGAAACATCGTTGTGGTGCATTTGGACATCTAGGCTTCAAAATGGATATACAAGGAAAGATAAATTTATATTCAAAGCTCAGTTTCCAAGTCTGCAAACACAAGACATTTTAACATATAAAAGGGATTTTTATAAACCCCTCACGTGGGTTAAGTGAAGCCAAAATATCATTTTGAAAACACTAATTGTTTTTTTTTTTTTAAGTTAGGTTTAGTTAAAACTTGTTTAGGAAGCAATTTAATTTTATTTTTTTTAGGAATATTTGGATTTTTAATAATTAACCCATTTTTTATATTAAAGAAATAAAAATAGTTAATAAATTAAAATTTGTTTTAGTTTATGTTTTCAAATTAATATTATTTTTAATATTTTTCAAGAAAATTAAAGTGGCTCTTGGATGGAGTATATTGCCAATATTGTTTAATGTTCATGTATTTTAAGGATATTACCAATTACTAACAACCCATTACTAAAAAATTTCATGATGTTAACCAAAAAATATGTAGTATTAGGTATATGTCATCTGTTATTTGGGTTCCAACTAAATGGAAAAAATTATTTCCTATCTTGTGGACTTTTAGTTCAATCTTATTCAACACCTTATCAGTTGCATATTTTTTTATTCCTTGTGGATTCCTTGAAGTTTCAGAAACTAGTTTTTGTAACAAACATATCCAATATTTGTGCAAAAGTACTTCACCTTTTTTACCACTATCTCAGAACATTCATTCATAAAGGTGCTTTACAATTCTAAAAAACAGAGTCAATATATTGCATTTATATGGGGGGAATCTATATGTATTGGGGATTCTAAAAAACGTATGTAGTAAAAATAGGGGACACCTAGTAAAAATAGGGTTTTATTTATTGGAAATATCTATTTGGAATGGGGTTCAATAGAAGTATTTTAGAAAAATGTTTGATGTGAATATGTGACTCTAATAAGTACTATCAGAAGAAAGAAAAATTGTGTTGTCTTTGTCTTTATATTTTAGTTTAAGTTTGTTTGTTAATAATGAATAGTTACACGAAATTTTTTATGAATGGTGTTGAACCATGGATCAAACTATGAGAAATATGACTTACTATGATTTTACAATCAACATACTACTGGTCTCTAGTTTTAGGTTTAAAAAATTCTAGAAGTTACTATGGATAGATAAAAATATATATATTATGGTTTTTATCTGAAAGCACCTTTACAAGTGATCACTTTGAAATTAAATTCCTATTTCCTTAATAGCAAAGCTAAAATTACTAATAAATAATATATATTGAATATTATGGACAAAAATAAAATTAGCTTGATAGCAAGAATGCACAATTTTAGTTCTAAAAAATGTGAAACATCTTTTCCCAAGAGATCAAAGGAATCATCCATTTAAAATAATTTAAAAATCTAATTCTCCAAAACTTTTATCTATGAAGACCTTGAACGATTCGGATACGATTACCCAAAACAAGAAACTATGATGGCATTGTTGAAATGAAGAAGAAAAACCTAAATATAGAGAAAAGGAACTGCCACAAAATTTCTCGGGTAACTACTATCAGCAGCTAATGCACATGTAAATATAGGATTATCAATAGGCTAGGATGAGTTTCTGTCGTTCAAAATTCCTTCCTGTTGAGATTGATAAGATAATAAATTAGCCATTTCATATTATGAATTGATTAGTGATGTTATTCATAAATATCCAAAATCATCTCCCTACCAGTAAAATTCATTTAAGAGGACCTTAAGCATGCATGTAAAGGATTTTTTTACCTCCTCAATAGGATGCAATGCTAATGGATTTCTTCCATGATAAACTTTGATATACCATATCCTTAATTATCCTCTTGACAACCAAAAGGGATCATGGCAAGTTTATCGAAAAGAGAGAATGTAAGCCAAGCAAGAACATCCCCAAAGCCCAAAAAGTTAGGAATGACACTAGGAAAGAGATAAAAGTAAGCGATAACATGCATGTAAGAGCCAAAGAATCCCATCTCCACATGTACCTACATTTTAGATTGATGTCGCAACATCCACCGCTGCCCAAACTATTTTGTATTGAATGCTTTAATTCCTTCTCCCCCATATCCTGTAAATGATACTCAACAACAAATGTGTTCCTTCATCCAAAGACTTCAAGCCCATATCTCTCCCCCCAAGTAATACACCGTCAATACCATAAACCCCAGTGAAGTTCGTGGACCAATAAAATACCCATCTACCATGTCCCGTTTAATCTAATAGAACTACACATGAGCTTTCACAATTGCCAAATGGGTGTTAAATACGTCGAGTAAACAACCGAACTAGGGCGTTATTTCTGAAAGCTCCTTCCAAGAATTAGCATCTTCAGTGAAATTACAAAGTTTCATAAAAAACATGTACCCATATTTTTATTTTATGATATTAAAAAATGCTTCCTTCAGTTTCTTCCCCACCATCTAAAACTTATGCTAACATCAGCATTAGGGATCAACAATATATTAATTTAAATTTTAATATTTCATTGTATTTTTGCAATAGGGGGGAAGTTTTTAAAAAAAATGGAGATATTCTATTGGTTTTATTTGATTGTCCTCTAGCATGACGGTGATGGCTGCTATGGTTTGTGTTGTGGTCGTTATCTTAGTTGTTTTTTTCTCTCTTTTCTCTTAGTTATACAAAGTGTTGGAGTAGGTGAGTGTAAATATAAGGGATGACATGTTGTTTGTGATTATGTTTCATATTTTTTTTTTTATGGGTGGTAGAATTTTAAAATGTGAGTATCAGTAAGTAAAAATCAGAGATAAATGAATTAAAATAAACTATTTTTAATATTAGTAAATACATTATAATTGTTTTATTTTTAACTCAGTGTTAGAGGTTAATAGGTCATGTTAAATTGTCATGAACAAAACTTGTAGTTGAGAATATTGGCATTTACTATGTTTTGCATAATAAAAATAGGTATCATGGCCTTTACTGTGGCCAAGGAAGAGAATTAAAAAAATGGGACTTAATTCCTAAATAATCAATGGCCATTAAAAAGGTTTCACGTCACCACATTAACTATATTCTCTAAGGGATATTTTTTGGCCTCTATGAGGGATGTGTCTTCCATTCGAAGTTTTTTCAGACCGCGATTGGGTCTTGGAGCCTGATCATTGGAACTTAATGAAGATTCTATGTAGATGGATTCAGAGACCCCTTTATCTCTAAATGTTAACATTGTAGATTGATTTAGAGACCCATGTAGTGAAATGTAACACTTCCGTATCAAAATTTTAATTTTCCATTTCTGGAGTGACAATTAAAAATTACTAACATAAATGACTAATTCATATACTTCTTGTACATTTTATTTGGTCGTATTTTTATTCTTCAACTATAATAGTCATTTACGTTAATCATTATTAATTTTGTCACTTATTATCTAGTCATATATTTTAGTCCTAAAATAAAATGATCATTTAAGTTAGTCACTTATTATCTAGTCCTATAATGTATCTCTAAACTAAGTTAGTAGTTTAAGTTAGTCATTTTTAGTTCGGTCAGTTAAATTTCTCAAATTTAGTAGTAATTGACTTGAAATAATTGTTGTGACTAAAAATTTTAGTCACCTAATCACTAATTTCATTATTTTCTACTAGTGTTTCTGGCCACTTCAGTCGTTGCATGAATTGTGTCTTATTTTCCATTCTATTCATAGTGCTTTCCTTCTAACAACGATTGTGATAATTCTTTCTGGTTATCATCCTTGGCTCGATTTGATCATTTCACTTTCCATGTCATTATAAGAAAGGCTGATTAGTGCTATCGTAGTATCTTTACATTTGGTCTCGTCATTGCATTTTTTACCTCTTGATGGAGTTTTTTCATGTCTCTGAGTTGTAGTGAGACTAAAAATTTACCATAATTGTCCCTTATTGTATGCTCTTTAGGTGATCACCATATAGTACTTTGCTTGGTCATTCAAGGAGATGTGTTTTTTCCATTTTCTGGTTTTGGAGGAAGAGATTCTTCTCTCTTGTTTCCTGTTTTCTTTGGATATTGTTGTCATGCCTCCTCAACAAAGGATGCATAGTAAGAGGGGTGGAGGAGGAATTTTCAGCACAAAGAGAAGTCATCCTTTTTACTATGAATCTTTTCCACCTTTTTCGATGCAGTTCGTTTGGAAGTTTGGAAAGGTATTTTATTGTTGGAATCTAAAAATATTGATAATTTCCTTTATTAATCAAATTTTGAGGTGTTGGGGGAGGATTTTAAATGAGTATCATACCCTAGAAAATATTAGAATAAATAACCCCATTTTCTGAACTCATTGACCTTACATCAGAAAATGGCCTATTTTCTTCACCTGATATTTAAGGATTAAAAAGTTAAGTCCTACAATCTCCTTTATTCGTTGGAAGATGTTAAAATAATTGTTCACAACCTCAAATATTATTTGGATATTTTGGACTATCAATTCGCTCGTTTTGAAGGTTTTATGGTGAGAAAATCTAGCAATAGAGACCTCACTGATCCTCGAGTTGATCACAGAAAAACATCCACCATTATTTCCTCTTATTAGGATTAAGGATGGTATAATTCAAATTTTTTTGGTATTTTGGTTTAAATGTATCTTGGATACAAATAGTATGATAATATACTTTTCTAAGCATGCTATGAAGAGTTCAAGTTATGAAATCATGTTGAATTGTCACTTTCATGTGATTTTATGGATTTTTATGGTTTTTTCGATGTGTAACACCTCTCAGGTTTAACAATTATTTTTTCTTCATGATTTCCACAACTGCTAATTTAATATTGAAATTACTATCCAAGTCTTTCTCAATGAATTTAATTTTGAAGATGATTCCTTAGTTTTAAAATTTTACAAGATGATTATTATATAATTGTAATGACCAATTACCATTTGGATCATATACTCTTAATATGGATCCCACTTACTTATTGAATTATCCTTTCAACCTGCACTATCTCCTTTTTGTTCTCGTAACTAACTGAAACAATTTTGATTTCCAACCCTTCACCCTTTACCTTGTTTTAATTCCCTCTAATAAAATCATCCCTAATTAGGATTTGTAAAATTTCTAAAGTGAAATTTTAATATATCGATAAACTTTTTTATTTCGCATTAATTCCAAATCTCAAAGTTGGAATTTCGTTAACCTATATTCGATATAACTTCCGAAACGTAACTTCCATATTTTCAAAGGTTACAATAATATAGTTTAACCTCCATTATCTTTATACCTCTTTCTTCCCTTACCTTCATATGGTTATTCAACATAATTCTATCGTTCACATAACCATTTAGCTACATATATTCTCTCTAGTTTCATTTCAATTCGATTGTTGTGAACCTCGCAATTTATTTTACTCTATACCTATGCCCAAATCCAACGTCTATCCCGACAAAATTATCAATTCGGCTTTGGTATAAATGATAAGGATAGAAGTTAATATTTCCTCTTGTACCAATTGGTGAACTTAATATACACATTAATTGTATCTGACAGACTTGGTTTATTTATTCTTTTAATTCTGAGCAAAGATACGATGAATTTCTTGCCATGCTTTTAGGGATAAAGATAGACATCACTGACGGTGATTTGTTTGGTTTAAATACATTTACATTAACAGTAGTTTTGTGGTCCTAAGCATACCTATATCCATTTAATTTATCGAGGAGTACCTCACGGTTCTACCAACTGAGTTTTCACATCGCACGCCACCTTGACGAAGATCACACATCGAAATCTAGGGTTTTTAATTGGTATTTATGCCCAGATTTCTTTAGGTCCATTTCATTTATATCTCGCGTTCGATAGCTCCAAGAGCCGAACCTTGAAGTTCACTCTTAAAACCCTTCGCGCCACATAAAACCCTGTTCTGGTTCAATGGCCCATTTTTATTCTACCATTGGAACGCCAGGTAACATTCTCCGCTTTTATATCTATTATCCCCAATTTAGATGTTAGATTTAATTAGAATGCTTTCGCAATTTTCTCTAGGTATTATGTAAAATGAAATTTTGTTTAGTGAAACCATTTTATTTTAATTGGTTTCCATTAAATCTTAACGCGTCAAGCCTTTACTAGATTTCATAGCCTTATTTTTAATTTACGTACTGTGGGATATGTTTAGTGAAACCCCAATGTAAAATGCTCTTTGGGCTATGCTTAACCTGTTAATTTTTCTTCTCAAATTCTTAAAGCACTCGTGCTTGAAATCGTCTTCCCCATGATACTAAGGTACATTGCATAAATCGTTCGCTCATTATACAGAACATACCATACTTGCTTACCTCGATTTATTAAATTTTCGTTCTCGGTTGAGGCACAGATTACTTATATCTATTTTTATTATGATTGCAACAATGTCTTATCATGTATACTCGATTTAATATAGGTGATTCAATATTTATCGTTGAGTTCATAATTTGTTTTCATTTTAAACCAGAACCCTTTTCTGATTTTGTATTAATCTACGTGTTAATAACTTCTGAAGGTAATGATCGCTGATAGGAGTCCTTAGGAGATAAAATCTTTCTCTTCAGTATATATGAATACATATACATTCAACCTACTGTGCTTATACTATGATTTCATTGTACTGCACAAGTCGGTATCTCCAATCAAAGTTTCTATGTTAAGAAGTCGAGACAATCTCGCTCTGCGATTTAAGTTAATTTTTTATTTTTCATAATTGTCTAGAACGAACTATTGTAACTGGACTTCATCATATTTGGATGATTAGCTGCTTTATCATAATTCCCAACTGAGAACTGATAATTATTTTTATTATAATTATTGTACTCGTTTATGTTATATCTAGCTGTTGTTGGATACAGAAAGTATATTTCCAACTTTTTATGTATAACTTGTTTGATATATATTGTTTTTCAAACAATGATTATATGATACTTCCATTTAGGTTTCATTATATCGAAATATTATTGTTAACATGAAGGGTACATATAATATTTTATATGAGTATACAATTTTTAGTTACACACCAAATTTCCTTTCTTAAAATATATCAGGAAATTCAAAATTTCCTAACCAAATAAAATCATATCACAGTATTTCGTTACCCTATTTAATTAGGATAGTTGCTAGCTTAGTATCCAGATGATTTTATTTTCGCACATATCTATTCAAAAGTTATCCTTTAATATTTTTTTATGTATTAACTTGTTATGCGAAGAATTTTGACTTATGCTACTGGATTTATCTTTCAAACAGAAACCAATAAGTCTTCTTTCCTTTTCATAATTATTTTTCTGAATTCTAACCAAGTTAAATATATGTATTTCCCGATAACTTTTTTTTCTACCAATAATTTATTTGAATCATGCAGAGGTGTATACTCTTATATGTTTCATTTGCTTCAACTTCCATACAGACAATATCATAGATTTACAGCAGATAATTTACTTGTACTATTATAAATGTTTAACAGAATTTTACTCCCCCCAGGAATAGTATTTTCTATTTACCTGGATATAGAGTCTTTCGTAGAAAAAGAGATACAGATTATCTTTCTAATTTTAATGTTTTCTCCTCTGAATTTTTTTATATAGAATTTAATAGTACATACCCATTAAATCATAATCATATTTACCAGTTTATTAAATCTCTTTTTATTTTTCTTTCAAGCTTATAATTTATCTTAATCATAGCAGGTATGAATTCATGTCTAAATTTTTGTTCTGTAGATATATATAAACTTTTCTACAGATCTAAATATCCTTTTTCTTTTCTCATGCACATATAACTTTATACTACAGAGGCAGATTAAAGTTATTAAATTTATTTTTCTATGGGAGTAAAATATATCTCCAGATTTAAACCAATATCAGGTTTAGAGATTTTGGTTGATATATCCCAGTAGACTCCATTCCTACAACTATACATATTTTAGAGAAATATTTCTTCTGATAAGATCTGTTAAATGTAAGAAATTTCATATCTACAACATAAAATTTTAATACTTCCAAGCCTAATAAAAATTTAAGATTTCATAATACAATTCTGCAACAGAAATTTATTAGTTAGGTATACATACCACTTCTTTATATATCCATTCCTCCCAACCTTAGAGTTCTTCTATCTCCAGAACTCACCCTCGAGCTGATATCCTCCAAGGAAAAACTCCCTCAGTCTGTTCTGGAGCAGCTTATTTAAGCTATGCATTCCCCAAGCCTGTTTCTAAATTTTGCGTCTAGAATTTTCAGGATGCTTTCTTCCTCTTTTTGCCTAGGCTTCCCTCAATGAGGTACTTTAAAGTTTCTTTCTCTACTTTTCCAGCTTTTTCCACCTCTTCCCAATTACTTTCCTCTTCATTGGGGAATTTTAGATTTTTCCTCTTAAATCTAATTTAGCATTATTCTTTTCAAGGCTTTTTGAAAGGTTTTGGGAAAGTCTTAACCTTATCCATATCCTCATGGATTAGGCTTATGATCTCCAATCTCATCTGGTCATAGTGCACACATAAATATTCTATTTATTTTTCATTAATAAATATTTAAATAAATCCACACACTAATTTTCCATTGGTGTCCACTCCCCTTTGGATTTTTTTTTCAAATGTCTAACTTGAAAAGCATAGAACTAGGGGTGTTACATATTCCCCCCCTAACACTAAACATTGTCCTTGGTGTTACTCTTTGAGGTTGATTTCTCAACTCAAGACGAATATTCCTCATTCATATTTTCTCTCATCTTCCATCAGTTTTCTACAGAGTATCATTCCTTACTCTACTTACTGATACCTTCTAGAGTTTGATTTTATTCCTACTTCATTGCAAGAAGTGTATCTGGAAGAATATTTTTCTGCCATCCTCTTTGTCCACAATTCATACCAATTCATATAAGTAATATCATATACATATTTTGATAATCACAACAACATTCTGAACTTTAATAATTTCAATAAATTCAGATGTTAGCCAAACCGTTCAGTTTCATAGTAGTTTAGTGCACTTTTAGCACAACTACTTTTCATTCCTTGTCTTCTGGGTGAGATTTCCTCCTCACGTAAACCTGGTATAGCTTGGCTTTCTTGGTTTTCTTGGTGAATTCTCTGCACTTATTTTCACCTTTGACTCCTTTTTCTAGAGTATACAATTCCTGTTACACACTTGGCTAAAAAAATATATAACTTTTCATTAGTATTTCATGAATTTAGAAAACCAACTTTATCATATGCAAATGTTATGCTTTACCTTTTTCTTAGTGCATTTCTGTACTTATACTTTACACTTGAATTCTTTTCTTATCAAGTATATCAGTTAGTACTGTAGATCTTCGACTTGCCTCTCAGTCTGTAGTTTCAGCCTTACACTAATTGATCGATTTTCCATCTTCCTATTTTTATATATGATCTATATTTCATTGTCTCTTAACAATCCTTCCACATGGGATTTTTCATTATTCTTTCTTCCTAACCTTGAAAACATGTCTTGATTTAATTATCAAACTCGATTGGAGTTATCTGTATGTCTGAACTAAGGACATATTATGGAAATTTTTCCATCATCTCTGCTATACTGAGGTAACACTATTAATGTACCCTGTATTTTTGCAACTATTTTTGCAACTATCATTTATTCCTGATTATTAATATTTTGATAATTTGCATATTTTATTTTCAGATAAGTACAACCATGTACTATTATAATTCTTGAACTTAACTCGAGTCATCTGTATGTCTGAATTAAGATTTTTTTTTTTTTTCCTGCCAAATATGTTGTGTTAGGGTCACACGATTTATGTACCCTCAATTTTTATATTGTTAAGTTCTTTCTCACCTGAGATATTTATCAACCTTTTTGAAATTTGTACACTTAATAAGTAGTCATCACTTATTTACTTCACTAAAGGAATATGTATTTTGATGTCTATGCTCCACTATTGAATTTATATAATCACTTGAGATATTCCTTTAGAAATTTATAGAGGTAATTTAATACTTTATTACTTAAGCATTATTCAAAATTTAGGGATATTCCTCCTTTACAGACATCCAAACATTTTTTCTTGTTCCTTTCAACTTATTAAGGAATTGCAAACACCCAGTTTGCTTATCATTTTTTTTATTTTTGTGGAATTTTTACTTCCATTCTTTTGTTCCTGAATCAAACCCTTCTCATTTTTCTCAAGCATACATTTCAAAAGAACCTTTACTACCAACTCAGGGGATATATCCATACTACAACTAATTTCACTCTTATTGATCTTTACTACTGCTCCTCTAGGCTTGTACTCTTTTATATCCAAATTCCTCCTTTTTTCTTATATCATGATTTAATTGACTGGTTAAAACAGGACCAATTGTCCTGTAGAATTTCAATTCAATTTTTTCTTTTTTTTCTTTCTTTCAGCAATCTATGGTTTTCTTTGAGGTTCTATCTCCCCTTTGAACTCGCATGACCTAGTAGGGATCTACTTGATCTTACATAGGTTTCAAATCAGTAGTACTTCTTGTGGCTTCTCCTACAAATTTTTAATATAGCACGTGGTTTAATATTCATTTTTTAACTAACTTCCTTATTTGGAAATTAATCTGGAATTTCATCTAGAACTATCCTCTTACTATCCTTGGGGTCTGGAATTTTCCCTATCATTTTATATTTCAGTTTGTTATCTTTATCCCACCTAATAAAATTGGCAGCACTTTTCTGGCTAACTTTTGTAGTTCAATCGCTACACTTTCATGAAATGTTTTCTTTCAACGAGTTAGTAGGTCTTTTATGTTATCCTACCCAATTTATTCATGTTTTCTCCTTCATTGAAATGGATAATGGAAATTATTGAGCTCTATAAAATTTTTGTTTATACTTGGTATACTGCTGAATGATTTGAAAACTTGCTATGCCAATTCTGTACCAACTTTTTTTTGCATGCCAAATTTCTCCTATCTGTTGTCAAAGCCTATCTAGGTTCATAGACTCATATCTTTTATATCACATATTTGCAAAATTATTTTAAATTTTCTCTAACCTCTTTTATGAAAATCATATTCCTACTGACAATACGTCTAAAATGTGTGATAATGTACATCTTTCTGGTTCATTATTCCATTCTTGGAATTTTTGAGAGGGTCTCTACACCACTCATTTTTTTTTCTTGTTAGCAGTAATTACTATATTAGGTAATTATTAGCTCTCAGTAATTACTATTATTCGTTGCATTCCAACAAAATCTCGACACTCACAACCTTATCGTTTACACTGGTTGAATTAATTTCTAGGTATGTTATCATTTTCATTCTATAATTTTCTCGATGTAGTTTCTTTACTTATATTTTTCCAATATCTTTGAATCTTGATATGTCCATTCCTATACAAAAATTCCATATTTCCGAGATTTTCCTGTTTTAGGCCAAAGTACATCTAGGTTCATTAGTCAACACAGAGCATATTTTTCATATTGCATATATGCAAATTTATTTTATTCTACCACGAAATTCATACGCCTTCTAATGTCATGTCTAAAGTGTGCAATTATGTATAAATTTATGTTTCAGCTCTACCTTCCTGTTGTTTTCATGCAGGTAGGGTTGCATCCATTTCACAGTGAAATGGTATATATTTTTTTTCTTCTCTCACCTCAATTTTTGAGAAAAATGTCGTCTGACATCATCTTATCTAGGCAGGTATGACACTTGAAGACCACCACATATGCATTAGTGACACATTTTTTCTATGTGCATATCACTAACAATGTCAGTTTTGTTCAATTATGCTTTAGCTGTTACATAATTATAGAACACTAATATTTCAGAAATATCCATTTGCTGTGATATATCCAAATTATTATAATTTCTCAATGATATGTCGCATTCTTATGTACTTCAGTATGCTTATATATTGATAATAACATATTCAACTTTCAATTACAACTTTCCTCTAAGACCTGATTCTTTCCCTTTAATTTATATGGAATTGGTGGTTTTAAACATACCCCATATTCCTCCATTGATGGAATTAATGTTTCGGGAATTTCTTACCACCTTACCCTGTCCTTCTCCTATTACAATGATTAAATCTTATATAGATATTTAATCATGGATTGTTATACCCAGACTATCCAATTTGGAATAGTGTTTAACTTTGAATTCCACTCTATATTTTAATATGTATCTAATTTTATACCTTCTTTCACAACCAACTGCAGTATAATCCTTCATTTTCCATCATAGGAGGAAGGAAAAAATAAATAAATAAATAAATAAATATATATATATATATATATATATATATATATATATATATATTCCAGAATTCCTCTGAACTTCCTTCTTCCTCCTAGACTGCTGTCTAGAGGTATCCTCTCTCTTAGAATATTCTGCGAGATTCATATTGAGATATGCTCTCTGATTTATATATGTCTATACATGCACAGGTTGGTACTGCATTGCCAAAGAATTTTTTATTTTTTATTTATATTTATTTGAACTATTAGCAGGTCTCATAGGTTTTTCCCCTACCTTTAATCACAATTTATATTATAATCATTATAACTTAGAATGTTGGGAATTTCTCCCAACAGGCTATTACAATTAAATTAATTAC
The DNA here is from genome assembly GCA_034641835.2 of Pinus albicaulis. NCBI lineage: Eukaryota > Viridiplantae > Streptophyta > Pinopsida > Pinales > Pinaceae > Pinus > Pinus albicaulis. The sequence continues at coordinate 1,721,863,841 of CM076575.1, forward strand.
ACTCCGCTTATGCAATACATAGTAATATTGAATCTCATATACCGAATTTTTAGTAATATTTGTTGGTAATTATGTCACATTACTTTTTTTTGTATAAAGAATAATATAATTAAATTATTTTCCTAGACTGTACTAGGAACCTTCACCATCTTCGCTGTTTTGTGAAGTCAATTCTCTTATAAATCTGTCTTGTTCCTTACTGGCTATAGATAGCCTGTCATTGTGGCTTTTAAGCTATGTCATTCCTTGTTGCATTCTATGCAACATAGCCATCAATGGAACATTTGAATCTGGCGTGTTTTATCCCCCACGCAGATTTACATACAGCTCGTCCCCTTCAGTTAGGTTTCACAGTTGTACCCTTCAATACTGTTTAACTGTTCAAAAATTTAATATTAGCAAAAAATTTTCAACATCATATATTTCTGTCTGAGCATGTGATTTTCCCAGTGCTTTAGCTAAAGCTCATCCTCTTCAGTCATGGTTTTGCAGTTATTAATTTCAGTACCTTTTCATTGTACAACAATACAACATCAGTAACATATATATAAAATTTTACTCATAACACTGAGCACATAAACAAACTAGTTTTCAAACTAGGGCTTTGATACCATTTGTAACACCCCTCAGGTTTAATAATTATTTTTTTTCATGATTTCCACAACTGTTAATTTAATATTGAAATTACTATCCAAGTCTTTCTCAACGACTTTAATTTTGAAGATAATTCCTTAGTTTTAAAATTTTACAAGATGATTATTGTATAATTGTAATGACCAATTACCATTTGGATCATATACTCTTAATATGGATCCCACTTACTTATTGAATTATCCTTTCATCCTGCACTATATCCTTTTTGTTCTTGTAACTAATTTAAACAATTTTGATTCCCAACCCTTCACCCTTTACCTTGTTCTAATTCCCTCTAATAAAATCATCCCTAATTAGGATTTGTAAGATTTCTAAAGCGAAATTTTAATATATCGATAAGTTCTTTTATTTCGCATTAATTCCAAATCTCAAAGTTCGAATTTCGTTAACCTATATTCGATATAACTTCCAAAACGTAACTTCCATATTTTCAAAGGTTACGATAATATAGTTTAACCTTCATTACATTTATACCTCTTTCTTTGCTTACCTTCGTATGGTTATTCAACATAATTCTATCGTTCCCATAACCATTTAACTATGGATATTCTCTCTAGTTTCATTTCAATTCGATTGTTGTGAACCTCACAATTTATTTTACTCTATACCTATCCCCAAATCCGATGTCTATCCTGGCATAGTTATCAATTCGGCTTTGGTATAAATGATAAGGACAGAAGTTAATATCTCCCCGTGTACCAATTGGTGAACTTAATATACACGTTAATTGTATCTGACACACTTGGTTTATTTTATTCTTTTAATTTTGAGCAAAGATATGATGAATTTCTTTCCGTGCTTTTGGGGATAAAGACAGACATCTTTGGCGGTGATTTGTTCGGTTTAAGTAAATTTACATTAACAGGGGTTTGGTGCTCCTAAGCATACCTGTCTCCATTTAATTTATTGAGGAGTACCTCACGGTTCTACCAACTGAGTTTGCACATCGCACACACCTGGACAGAGACCACACATCAAAATCTAGGGTTTTTAATTGGTATTTATGCCTGTATTTCTTCAGGTCTATTTCTTTTCTATCTCACGTTCGAGAGCTCCAAGATCTGAACCCTAAATTTCACTCTTAAAACCCTTCGCACCACATACAACCCTGTTCTGGTTCGATGGCCCAGTTTTATTCCGCTATTGGAACGCCAGGTAACATTCTCCACTTTTATATCTATTATCGCCAATTTAGATGTCAGATTTAATTAGAATGCTTTCGAAATTTTCTCTAGGTGTTATGTAAAATGAAATTTCGTTTAGTAAAACCCTTTATTTTAATTGGTTTCCATTAATTCTTAATGCGTCAAGTGTTTACCAGATTTCATAGCCCATTTTTAATTTATGTTCTGTGGGATTTATTTAGCGAAACCCTGATGTAAAATGCTCTTTGGGCTAAGCTTAACCTGTTAATTTTTCTTCGCAACTTCTTCAAGCACCCGTGTCTGAAATCGTCTTCCCCATGAGACTAAGGTACCTTGTAGAAATCATTCGCTCGTTATACAGAACATACCATACTTGCTTACCTCGATTAATTAAATTTTCATTCTTGGTTGAGGCACAAATTACTTATATCTCTTTTTATTATGATTGCAGCGATGTCTTATCATGTATACTCAATTTTCTATAGGTGATTCAATATTTATCATTGAGTTCATAAGTTGTTTTCGTTTTAAACTAGAACCCTTTTCTGATTTTGTACTAATCTACGTTTTAATAACTTCTGTAGGAAATGATCTATGATAGGAGTCCTTAGGAGATAAAAGCTTTCTCTTCAGTATATATGAATACATATATGTTCAACCTACTGTGTTTATACTGTGATTTCATTGTACTGCACAGGTCGGTATCTCCAATCAAAGTTTCTATGTTCAGAAGTCAAGACAATCTCGCTCTGCAGTTTAAGTTAATTTTCGATTTTTTATAATTGTCTAGAACAAACTATTGTAAATGGACTTCATCATATTTGGATGATTAGTTGTTTCCTCATAATTCCCAACTAAGAACTAATAATTATTTTTATTATAATTATTGTAATCGTTTATGTTATATCCAGCTGCTGTTGGACACATAAAGTATATCTCCAACTTTTTATGTATAACTTGTTTGATATAACTTGTTTTTCATACAATGATTATATGATACTTCCATTTAGGTTTCATTATATCAAACTCTTATTGTTTACATGAAGGGTACATATAATATTTTATATGAGTATACAATTTTTAGTTACACACCAACTTTCCTTTCTTAAAATATATCAGGAAATTCAAAATTTCCTAACCGAATAAAATCATATCACAGTATTTCGTTACCCTATTTAATTAGGATAGTTGCTGGCTTAGGATCCACATGATTTTATTTTCTCGCATATGTTTTCAAAAGTTATCCTTTAATATTTTGTTATGTATTAACTTGTTATGCGAAGAATTTTGACTTATGCTACTGGATTTATCTTTCAAACTGAAACCAATAAGTATTCTTTCCTTTTCATAATTATTTTTCTGAATTCTAACCAAGTTAAATATATATGTTTCCTGATAACTTCTTTTTCTACCAATAATTTATTTGAATCACGCAGAGGTGTATACTCTTAGATGTTTCATTTTATTAAACTTCCATACAGATAATATCATAGATTTACAATAGATAATTTACTTGTACTATTATAAATGTTTAACATAATTTTACTCCTCCCAGGAATAGTATTTTCTGTTTACCTGGATATAGAGCCTTTCTTAGAAAAAGAGATACAGATTATCTTTTTGATTTTAATGTTTTCTCCTCTAAAGTTTTTTATACATAATTTAATATTAAATACCCATTAAATCATAATCATATTTACCAGTTTATTAAATCTCTTTTTTTTTTCTTTCAAGTTTATAATTTCTCTTAATCATAGCAGGTATGAATTCATGTGTAAATTTTTGTTCTGTATATATATATAAAAAAATTTCTAGAGATTTGAATATCCTTTTTCTTTTTCATGCACATATAACTTTATACTACAGAATTAGATTAAAGTTATAAAATTTATTTGTCTATGGGAGTAAAATATATCTCCAGATTTAAAGGAATATCAGGTTTAGAGATTCTGGTTGATATATCCCAGTAGACTCCATTCCTACAACTATACAGATTTTAGAGAAATATTTCTTCTGATAAGATCTGTTAAATGTAAGAAATTTCATATCTACAGCATAAAATTTTAATACTTCCAAGCCTAACAAAAATTTAAGATTTCATAATACAATTCTACAACAAAAATTTATTAGTTAGGTATACATACCACTTCTTTCTATGACCAGTCCTCCCAACCTTAGAATTCTTCTATCTCCATAACTCACCCCCGAGCTGAGATCCTCCAAGGGCAGACTCCCTCAGTCTGTTCTGGAACAACTTATTTAAGCTATGCTTTCCCCAACCCTGTTTCTAAATTCTACGTCCAGAATTTTTAGGATGCTTTCTTCCTGTTTTTGCCTAGGCTTCCCTCAATGAGGTAATTTAAAGTTTCTTTCTCTACTTTTCCAGCTTTTTCCACCTCTTCCCAATTACTTTCCTCTTCATTGGGGAATTTTATATTTTTCCTCTTAAATGTAATTTAGCATTATTCCTTTCAAGGCTTTTTGAAAGGTTTTGGCAAAGTCTTAAGCTTATCAATATCCTCATGGATCAGGCTTGTGATCTCCAATCTCATCTGGTCATAGTGCACACATAAATATTCTATTTATTTTTCATTAATAAATATTTAAATAAATCCACACAATAATTCTCCATTGGGGTCCACTGCCCTTTGGATTTTTGTTCAAATTTCTAACTTGAAAAGCATAGAACTAGGGGTGTTACACTATGGTAGAATGACTATTTGGATCATTTCTGATCCAGGTGGATACTGGTGGCCACCCCCCTATTCCACTTAGGTCTCCACCATTTTTTCTTTCAATTTTTCAGTTTCCTTACTTGTAGAACAACTTACTATTTTTAGCAGCTTTTCAAGTCCTGAACTTCTGGAGCCATTTTGAGGCCCTAAATGAATTTTGTTTCTCAGATAAGTTCTAGTCCTCGGATAGACCTTTCTAATGAGGTATGATGCACTTCAAAAAAATATAGTATGCCAAAGTGACGTCCCTCAGAAGTTGATGTACCAATTTACCCAAACGGGGCCCATAGTTTTGGTAGTTCATCTCCTTTGATTAGGTTTCTAGATGTTTAGGGTTTTAAATTGTTTCTCAATAATAAATAGACCCTAGAAACTCATTGTAACACATTTCATAGGCCTATAGTGACCACATATTTCCTCAGAGATAATATACCAGCGCCCTAGCTAGTTTATTTCCATTTTGTCTGTAAATAAATTTCAGTTCTTTGATATTAATGAAATGAAGTATTATTTCTGTTTCATATTTCCATTTATGGTTATATATGTATTCTATTATGTTCTTGCATAGATCCTAATCAGTGGTATCATAGCTCTCTTATCTTTCTTGATCCTTCTTTGCATGTCCCCAATGAGGTCAGGTTATAAGGAATTAGGGCTCCATCTCATGGAACCTTTGCAAGATCAGCCTCGCAAACCCTAACGGATTCCCATGGGGGATGAAAAGAAATATGAGGGAGTAGGAGATCCTATCAAAATATTGCTCTAGGAATTCCTTGAAAAAAAAAGGAATGCGATGATGGATAACTTTTCCCAGATACCTTAATGACCGCCCACCAATGGCAAATCCACATCCAACAGTCACTCTGGATGCACAACTCCTTTTAAGGTATAAGTAAACTTTTAAATTCCCATATTTGAGGGTTCAATAGATTCATACACCGTAGATAGATGGTTGAATCTATTAGAATGATATTTCTCTATTCATGACTTTTCTGGCCGGGAGAATATTATTTTTGCACTTCTCAAATCTATCCCCCATATCAAGGATTGGTGGGAAACCTCCTGTGAGAAAAAAGACAAGGGGGAACCCTCTCTTTTCTTGGATGTACCCACTTGGATTTATTTCTCAGACACCATCAAGGAACAATATTATCTCATGGGAAGCTATGAGGACAATTACATAAACTGGACAACGTTGTGGCAATAATGGGATCAAGATGTGCATGAGCTGATGAATTTGTTCCATACCCTGTGCACAAATTTGGGTATCAAATATTTGGAGAATCATTTGGTGCTAAAGTACAACATTTTTCTGCACAGATAAATTCAGGAGGAAATGGAGTTCCTTGACATCTCCTCACTTGGCAAGGCCTACCAGCATGCTGCAAATATTGAGCAGAAATTTAAACAGAAGAAACGAGATTTTTGATCTGTGAATCAAAAGAAAGGGAAAGCTACCACCAAACCATAGAACAAAGGACAAATCCAATGCATGGTGGACCAATACAACCTGTCGAACATGCAAACAAATAATAACACCACGAATCCAAAGAAGGACACTGGAAAGTGGTGTGATTTCTATAAGAGCTCCACTCACAACACAAGTGAATGTCCAATCAAGCAGTCACTGGTGGCCAATATGAGGGCTAATGACTTAGATGCATGCTCCGAATTTTATTCAGAGCCTAAAAAGGGGAATGAAAAAGGGAGGAAGATTATTGATGCGAAGCCCAATGCCATAGTTACTACTACCAATATCCAGAAGGAGGAACCGGAATATCGAGAGGAGGAGGAGCGTCTCTTCCACTCCTAAATGTGGGTAAAGGGTTCCCCGCTACAGTTAATTGTCGATAGTGGGAGCCAAAAGAACCTTATTTTAGTAGAGGTTTTGAAGTGGTTGGGCTTTCCAACCATATCACACCCACAACTGTACACCATTGGGTGGCTTCACCAAGGATGAGATCTCCACATTAGCCAGTAGTGACGCCTCCCTTACAACATCAAGCCCTTCACAGATGAGGTATTATGTAAAATTTCTCCTCTTGTTGTTTGTGATGTATTAATAGGCCAACCATACTTATGGAAGAGACATGATGTGTATGAGTCCTGACCTCGCGTTGTTATTGTTACTTTGGGAAATAAGTTTTATAGGATACGAAAGGTACCATCGCCTACTGCTATCTCATTGGTTACTACTGTTAGTATGAATCTTTCGTCGTAAAAGATAACTTTAGCTACGCATAACAAATAGTCCTAACATCGATTATGGCTGCAAAATATCTTTAATTCTGCTGCACAAATTCAGATCTAAGCACAAAAGACATTAAGCAGATAAAATATAATATGGCTCCATGCATCCAATAGACAAGACAAGAACAAAGTGTTTAAAAGAATGATTTGTATTATATTAAGGAATGGGGCACCTGAGAGGAAAACAAGAAAGGTTTTTCTTGGTTCTCCTCAACTGGATGGGTTCTTGAAAGTCCTTAGCGTTTCAGATCTAAAATTCCTCTCTCTTATTGTGGTAGAAAAACTCTGAAAAACATAGAACTCAATGGGAGCTCACAAAGTAAAAATGGAAAAATGGTGACCAAGAGTAGATATAGTGTGATCTAATGCAATGAAGGTGACTAATGAATGGGGAAGACCCTCCTATTTATAACAAAATATTGGGGTTGTCTAGAACTTGTTGCATGAATAAAATATTATTAATCAAATTCTAGAACCAACCTTTAGGAATATTTTATTATATTTGTTGGAGGGAAAAGTTCTTTTGACTTTGGTCAATTCCTTTATTTATAAACAATAAATAAATAAATGATTTATTTATTATTTTAGGGAGATGATGGGGATATAATTAAACAAATAATGATTTATTTAATTATTTAAAAATGATTTAGTCAAATTTAACTAGGAATATTATTAAATAATGATTTAAATAACTTATTCCTAGGAAATAATTAAATAAATCATGATTTATTTAATTAACTTCCTTGTTTTGGGTTAAATATGACCAGGAAATACGGACAAATGTTATTTGACATGGTGAAAGCAATTTTACTTAGGGTAAAATTGGTCTTACATGGTGTAATTGGGTTCATCTAATGATAATGAGTTAGATGACCAAAAAAATGGTGTAACAGATTGCCCCCCAATGTACGAGTGTTAGCAGAAAATCATACGACCGAAGTACGTTGTAAGAACTCAATCACTAGGCATTAAGAGGGAAGTGAGAGAGAGAAATATGAGGTAGTATGTTGTGCTAAAGGACTAAACCCGGAGGAGACGAGACTTACAGGTGCAACAAGTCTCTAGGTGATGAAGTGGTACCAGTGTTAAAGGCAGTGGGTGAGGCATACCTATGCTCGCCGAGACAATATTACAAAGAATAATGCGCCCAAAAAACCACAGAACGCAATAATGAAGCATGTGTTAGCCTAAACATGAGCCAGATAAACAAAATGATGAATCCCACATACATGCAATGCCTGGAATAACCTTCAGGACTTATACAAGAATATTTTAGTACATGAGATACAAATACACCCAAATGCCCCCGACACACGGGGAAGGGCTCACAACATCTGACTGGTACACGCAAATCGAAGAGGCGCTACAAGCGGTTGAGGCCGATATCATCAAATGAGAGGAGCTACATCAAGGGCGGAAATGAAGAAGTCATCCAGGCATGTGGGGGGCTACCTGCAGGGCCACCCCCTCATGAGGGTTGAGACATCTCACACACGCCCGGGAATCAGCAATAGCTATGGCTGCATCACTGGACCATCGAGTGTATAGATCACGATCATGTTGAGAAGAGCTGGAACCAAGGTACACTGCCCCCTAGACCTGGCTTCTGGAGTAAATGAGCTGATGTCGACTGAAGTAGGTCCACCATAGGTGAGGCAATAAGGGAACCCCAACGAAGGCACGAGGGAAAAGAGTAGAGCGACGAACAGATATATACTAATGATGATCATGGAATGAGGGATACGGAGGAGTGTTTGGATGACTTCCCTTGTTAGAGCATAAGGGGCATGAATGGCTTGGCAGCAACTGACACAATATCATAAGGGATAGGGGACAATGGTACTGAAGGCCATAATGTGCAACACGAGAGAGTGACCAAGCACTGGAGGACTATGGTGGGATACAAGAGGAATCAAGATAGACTCCATGACTGATGATTACTCAACTAGGATGCTTTAAACAAGGGCGACTCGATGGTGCTGCCACACAGTAAAGGTCCAATGGGGGATCATAAAAACATGAGTACAATAGGGTATCTCATGATGAAAATCAACACGAACAAAGACAAGTAAGGAGGAAAACTGGTGCCCCAAGTACAAGTGTTGTAAGTGAAGAAATTCGATTTGGAGGAGGGTTATGGTTTAGGGGCATAGGTGCCCCCAAACATGTTGTGGTCATGCCAAAATTTATAAAGGGGAATCTAAACATATTTTAATGATGTCGTGCACCATTTGTTTGCATTATGGTTATGCAGTATGAGAAAGGAAATGGAGGATTATCAATCTCTTTTAGTATTGCATATATGAATCAAATGGAATTTAAGTTTTTGGGTTGGCATACTTGGTGTCACTATCCAAAAGAGAGGATTTGGAGATAATGAACTGATGCTCTCCTAGAAAACCTATAGGTTGGTCAACAATAATGTCTAAGAGACTGGGTTGTGGATGTAAAATGAAGGAACGTTAATGGGTATCATCCTGAGAGTGATCTGAAGTGGTATGGGACTCTAGAGTTTCTTCTAAAAGTGGAAGAATAATGGTACTAGAGTCGTCATGACCAAAGACAATAGGAGATTTGTGGAAAATTACTTCTCCTAGTCTCTCAAATATGGGTGTTCCCTTACCCAAACATTGGGTTGCAATGTAATGGCCACAAGGTGTGTGTGGTTCAAATGCATGGTTTCGATGTAAGGGGGAAGAGAGAAAGTCAGGGGAGATGATTCCTTCCATAATGTCATCATCGTGATAGAATATGGGGTGACTGGTGGAAGAAAAACCATCTGATGTGGCGAAGCTACCTGACTCATCATCATGAGAAGAGAGATTCACATGTGCGTCGTCACAATGGGTGACAGAAGAGTAAGTAGATAAAGGATCCAATGATGTTGAGTCCAGGGTGATCGCTGAAGGAAGGTCAAGTGAAAAAATAGGGGAGGATTCACAGGGAATGTTCCCCAAGGGTCTCATGGATGATGATAGGTAGAAGATGGTGGATGAAGGCTCCGTCATCTCGACATCAGGAGGGGGAATGTCAATGGCAGCTGTCATTTCTAGTAGTTCGGCCGAAGAAAAACGCGCAAATAGGGGAGAGGTAGACTCGTTGCGCTTGGCCTCAAATTGGTGGACAACGGCTAGAGAGGTGCGGAAGTCCTTGAGGCGGGAAAAAAGGTGGGTGTAATGGCCATGGAGGTCACACAAAGCACAGGGGTGGTTGGTGTGAATAGTCTTGGGGTTCTTGGCCGCGGTCGCAGAAGAAACGAAGGCTTCAGGGAACGCGACATTAACCATGGGTTTGAGATGAGGCAGTTTAGGACAGGTATGGGTGGCGTGACCAACAACATCACACAAATCACACTGGATGGTATGCTTTGGAGGCCGAGGAGGGGCAGGGTTTGTCGGGGAAGCCTTGTCCTTTGATGCCCCCTGCGAGCTTTTCCATTCTTACCCGAAGCAATGGCAACAGGAGATGGGTCCTATTGATGTGACTGAGGTACTATTGCAGCGGGAGAAGTCGTGGGGGCCGGTTGAACTAGGGTCAAAGCAAGGTAAGGTTTGGGCTGACCAGGCGGGGTAGCGGCTGGAGGATCAAGGTACTAGATGAGAATCCCAAGGGTCAGGTTAGGAAGAGAGATGGTGGCCATGACAGGTACCGTGTGCACTCCTTGTGGGGGAGCTAGGAACGGTATCTGACCAGCGGGGTAATAGCCGGGAGGGACGGCTCCAAGATGGTTGAGACTCGATGGAATCGACCCAGGAGGATAGAGAGGCGCATGGGTATCAGCAGTAGGAGAAGGGTCAGAAGGGAGAGGTTCGGCTGGCTGAGGCGAAGGGCTAGGAGTGAGTTGTAGCGGGTGAGGTTGAGGTTGTTGACTAGCCGAAGCGGGCTTCTTAAGGTTGGCTCGAGACGATTGCATCATGTAAACATTCGCTAAGCTGGGATCAGAGATAGGAGGAGGAGGAAGACCAAGGAAGGTTCCAAGCAAGGAGGAGTCTTTGTAGATGCTGGGGAAAACACTGGTCAAATAATGAACAGTTTGTTTATTAGTTATAGAAGAGAGGGTTGACTCAGGGGAGGTCTGAGATTTTGGCTCATGATATGTCAACTAGTTGATGGTGACGATCTTTCCATTGTGAGGGAAAAACATCTTGCAGTGGACTGCAGATGGGACAACAGACATGGCATAGGTGTAGCTACGCCCCAAAATAATGTTATAATCAAGAGGGGCGTCGATGACTTCAACGTCAACGCGAAAAGTCTTGCCCAAAAGAGTGATGGGACAATTACGGAAAAGGCCAATGGGCTGGGAGGCGTGGCCATCCCACGCTCGAAGAGTGATCATGGAAGGGGCCAACTCAGGAGATCTAAGTTGTTTCCAAACCGAAGCGAGCATCACACAGGTGGATGCCCCCTCGTCAATGATGCACCGGGAAATGTTAGCGTTCCAGATTTTGACTGAGATTTGGAAAACTACGGAAGCAGGAAGAGGAGGAGAATTCGACTGATGGGCATCTAAAACAATCAATTGGTCATCTGTTAGATCTACAGCGCCCAGGGCAAATAGTAGAGCTTTTATTTGGGAGGGGCACTACTAGAGGAGTTCCAGCGTTGAAATGGCAACAAAAGATTGGGCCAGCTCATCTACTATGCTAAACGAATGGGAAGCTCGGTCAGAAGCAGCATTTCGGCGTAATGGTCCCTTAGGAGTCTTGGTATGAACCTCAGCTTTGGGCGGAGGGATATGCCAGGGACCATAAGTTGTCGAAAGAGGCTCTATAGAACCTGAAGAAGGTAACTCAGGGACAGATGGAGCAGGAGTTTGGGGGTACCGATGGGACTGAGTGTGAAGGTTAAGGTCTGTGGCTATAGGTTGGTCAGAGTTCATCATGAGGATCTGGTAATCAGAGGTACCAGATATAGAAGGTTGAGTGGTTACTGGTCCGTGAGGTGGTTGGGTAGCCACGAAGCTTTGTTGCGAGAAAGGATTGGTCATGCTCTATTGTGCATACACCTGCCCCTGAGGGGGTGGTGGCTGCTGTTGCGGGGGTTGAGAAGACAAGGGAGGTGGGGGTGCTAATGCTGGAGGAGTTGGAGCACTAGGCTGTGGATATGGATGATAATGAGGTTAGGTAACAGTGTGGTAAACAGGGGGTTGGGCAGAATGAGAAGGCATGCCGGATCCTGGATGCGCGCTACCGGGAGGGGGAGGAGTGCAGGAAGTGGTGCCCCCTCCCCCAGGAAAACCATAGCTCATGGGAGGTTGAGCGGATGGATTGGAGATAGCTCCAATGATACTGTCAGCGGCAGGAGGTGCCCCCGGTGCATGGGCATTACCGGGTCTGGGGAGATCAGGTAGAATAGTATAAACATAACCCATCTGAGCGTAGATCAGGTCATATTTTAACGCCATTTGGAGGGTAGCTTCTTCTGTTTGAGGAAAATGCGATGCGACATCTTTCCTAATAGGTGGCAAGAGAGATCTAAGGAACCAGTCCATGTAGACACGGTCTTCGAAGGTAGGATATTCACATAGGCTCTTTCTTCTTCGCCATTCCTAGACATGATTGGATAGGCGGGTCGCAGAAGATTGACGGAAAGAGGTCAAAAGTTCGATACCGGTGTCATAACGAAGGGGAAGCTGGAAGTAAGATAAAAATTCCCTGGGAAGAGTCGCAAAGGTGGTATGAGAGGAAGTGGGCTGATCAACATACCACTTAGAAGCTTCGCCTGTAAGCATGCATTGGAACAATCTAATACGGATGGAATCATTAATAATGGAATGGGATGAACACCACATGTGGAAAGATCGGATATGGTTGGAGGGATCTTCTCCAGCGAGGCCTTAAAACTTGGGAATGTCGGAGGGGAGCTTGGTTAGCATAGCAGGCCAACTAACATCATGGCAGATAGGATCATTGATCAACTGATTGAAATCAGGGAGACTGAGGCTTGCCATGAAGGGGAGCAAGGAAGCAGTCGAGGTAGTTCTTGTGGCGGTTCTGCTAGTGACATTCCCAGCATTAGGGCCGGGGTTGCCACTAGCGTTAGGCCCTGGACCAGACATGGTGAAGGTAACAGGGGGAGAACCAAAGAATCAGAAGATGAGTGAGAGTGCGGACTTGGGGGAGGACTTACTCGACGACGACGGGAAGGATCAAGTCGACCAATCGGAAACTGAGGGTGAAGGCTAAGAAGTCTCCGGGATAAACGCCTTGGAGGCACAATGATGACGGGAAGAAGAAAAACTGACAAAGGCAGGGCGGTGCAAGATCAAGTGAGGTCAATGTCGAAACAAGGGCAGAGAGGTGCAGTGTAAATTGATTTTAAAGTCTTTTCCAGGCGGTGTTAACCAGGCTCTTCTTCGCTTAGGGTCAGTGTGTGGCGTGCGTTAATTTTAATTGTTTAAACCCAGACATTTTTAGAGTAAAATAAAAAGTGTGCTGCATAACTGAAAATTAAATCTTCAGTAAATAAGACTAAAAGAACAGAAAATTAACAGCTAACAATGCATCAATCTAACCCAAGAAGGCGAGTCTCTCAAAACTAGTCTATAAGAGGGAAAAATCTAATCAAAGCATGCTAAAAAGAGGCCAATAGATCTAAGGTTGGGAGGGATGGGGATCTAAAGGAGAAATATACTGAAAAGAGGTGCAGATAACATCAAAGAGGTAGTGGCAAGGTTGCGGCTAGAAAGGAGGGGATCAGCTAAAGGTAGAAGGGACAAGGAGGCGGCCATAAAAATGAACCCAAACAAAACTATATGAGGTGTTTTGAAAGGGAGAAGATCTGATCTGTAGGGATTAGATTGGAAAGAAAAAAGGTTGAAACGCTGGAAATTTAGACTTCTGAAATAGAGAAAACTCTCCCACAAAAAGTGGAGGGTACTGAAGCCCTAGGGGGCTATATTCCCACTTATTTGAGTAAAACGGAGCAAGAATAGGTCTAAACGGGTGAAGACGGAGGTCAGACAACCCTGACAGAGGTTCAGACAAAACCCAGAAAAATTTCAGAAAAATTCCAGAAAAAGTCCAAGTCGCAGTTTTTGACCTGTTTTTCACTTAGGTTGCAGTTTTTGGGCTGTTTTCTGCGACCTGAAGCTCCAGGACACAGTTTTTCGGCCAAAAAGTGTGACCTGCACTTCTGGCACTCTCGGCGGCAGATTTCAGAAAAAAAATGTCGTCTCAGCGGCGGCTGATGTCGGTCACCTGCGCAATAGGGCTAGAAACACGAGGAAGTTAAAAATTTTAATGTTTGAGGGTTTTAGAGGTGAAAGGCACCATAAAAATAGGAAAAACATAAAACTGGAGAGAAACCCTAGGGTCTAAAACAGCTGGATATGCAGGAATATATAAAACGACAGCGGTCGCAAAAGAAAACCCGTGTGGAGTCACCAATTGTTAGTATGAACCTTTCGTCATAAAAGATCACTTTAGCTACGCATAAAAAATAGCCCTAACATCGATTATGGGTGCAAAATATCTTTAAGTCTGCTACACAAATTCAGATCTAAGCACAAAAGACATTAAGCAGATAAAATATAATATGGCTCCATGCATCCAATAGACAAGACAAGAACAAAGTGTTTAAAAGAATGATGTGTATTATATTAAAGAATGGGGCACCTGAGAGGAAAACAAGAAAGGTGTTTCCCGGTTCTCCTCAATTGGATGGGTTCTTGAAAGTCCTCACCGTTTCAGATCTAGAATTCCTCTCTCTTATTGTGGTAGAAAAACCCTGACAAACATAGAACTCAATCGGAGCTCACAAAGTAAAAATGGAAAAATGGTGACCAAGAGTAGATCTAGTGTGATCTAATGCAATGAAGGTGACTAATGAATGGGGAAGACCCTCCTATTTATAACAAAATATTGGGGTTGTCTAGAACTTGTTGCATGAATAAAATATTATTAATCAAATTGTAGAACCAACCTTTAGGAATATTTTATTATATTTGTTGGAGGGAAAAGGTCTTTTGACTTTGGTCAATTCCTTTATTTATAAACAATAAAAAAATAAATGATTTATTTATTATTTTAGGGAGATGATGGGGATATAATTAAATAAATAATGATTTATTTAATTATTTAAAAATGGTTTAGTCAAATTTAACTAGGAATATTATTAAATAATGATTTAAATAACTTATTCCTAGGAAATAATTAAATAAATAATGATTTATTTAATTAACTTCCTTGTTTTGGGTTAAATATGACCAGGAAATACAGACAAATGTTATTTGACATGGTGAAAGAAATTTTACTTAGGGTAAAATTGGTCTTACATGGTGTACTTGGGTTCATCTAATGATAATGAGTTAGATGACCAAAAAAATGGTGTAACAACTACAAAAAAATGAAGTAAGCTCATTTCCAAAATAGGGAAATTTTTTTCCCTGATGACCTGCCCCCAAGGAAAGAAGAAGATTGTCGCCACGACCTCTAGATAGGGCTCCTCCGCATGACAAAAACAAATGGAAAAGTTCCTGGAGGAGTACAGGTACATGTTCATCTCACCCACAAGGGTGCCTCTACACTATCAAGTCAAGAACCCCATTGATTTGACTGCAGGTGCGTTGCTAGCTAATGGACCGATCTATCGGCGATCTGTTCAGGACAACAATGAAATCAAGAGGCAGATTCAGGATCTACTACATAAAGGTCACATCTGATCGAGTTCATTGCCTTGTGGGAGCCCGATCGTGTTGGTGCAGAAGAAGGATGGGACTTGGAGACTCTGCATTGACTATTGTGCGCTAAACAAGATCAATGTCTGGAATAGGTACCTGATCCCATGGATTAATGACCTTCTGGACCAACACAAAGGGGTGAAATATTTCAGAAAGATTGTCTTGATGTCGAGGTATCACCAAGTACCAATTGAATCCTCTGATGTGTGGAAGACTGCCTTCAAAACCAAGGAAGGCCTTTTCAAATGGCTAGTCATGCCTTTCGGTTTGACGAATGCTCCCGAAATATTCATGAGATTGATGGACGAAATCTTGTGGCCATTCACCAACTCATTTGTAGTACTTTACTTGGACGACATCCTCATGTTCAACCAAACATGGGAAGAGCACCTCCAGCACATCTGGCAGGTCCTCCAAACACTTTATTAACACAAGTTGTGTGCTAATTTGGAGAATTCCACTTTTGGCATCACCCAGGTTCAGTATCTAGGATACATTGTTGATGAAAGGGGGTACATGTGGATCCAACCAAGATCCAAGTCATTCGGGATTAGCCAGCCCCAAACACTCTAAAAAAGCTTCGCAGCTTTCTGTCTTGTTAATTTCTACCACAGGTTCGTGTTGAGATTATCTAATATCACTTGGCCCTTAAGTCAAGTCACCAAGGGAGGAGTGAAAGAAAAATTATTTTGGCCAGAATCTCAGCAAAAGGCGATCGTAGAATTGAAACATCGCCTCTTCTCTGCCACAGTGATCAAATTACCATACTGACAACAACCATTTTAGATCGAGACAGATGCCTCTGACTATGCTATTTGGGAAGTTCTTACTCAACACGGGCATCCAATGACATATCACAGTGAAACATTGTCCGACAAAGTCTGCAAGTATCACACATATAACAAAGAAATGTATTCCATTATGGAGGCTTGTTGACAATGGAAGAATTACATTTTGGGGAAGCAAATGATCATCCACATAGACCACCAACCCCTGCAGTTCATATAGACACAAGGGAATTTGCAGAACGATTGTTGTCATAAGTGGTCCACATATCTACAACAGTTTCATTTGAGCATCAAGTACAAGAATCGCAACACAATTAATGTTGCAGATTTCCTCAGTCCACCACCGATTGTGGGTCTAACCACCGTTATCAGCTCTTGTGAGCACGAGACTTCTGAATGGCCTCTTCTCTACAAGAGCGACCCTAAATTTGGTCAACATACCAGACACTCATGGATGGTATGAAATTTTCAAATTTTCACCTCCAGGATGCAATGTTATGTCACCTGGGGCATATTTGTGTTCCTTCAAGCGAACGTGCCAAAATGATCTGGGAAGAGCACTACATTTGATTCGTTGGGCATTTTGGGGTCAAGAAAATAGTGGTAGTACTACAGAAGTATTTCTATTGGCTGAACCTTCGACAGGATGTCGGGAAGTACATCAGATCATGCACTACTTATGCCATTTCCAAACTGACCATCAAGAAGCAAGGCCCCTATAATCTGTTACCTACCCCTATTCTACCTTGAGAATCCATCTCCATGGATTACATGTCGGGCGTTCCTTCTACTAAGAATGGAAACAACTGTGTTTTCGTTGTCGTCGATAGATTCTCGAAGATGGCCATTATGGCAGCTTGCAAGAAAAATATCACAACAGAAGCCACTGCAAAAATCTTCTTTGAATGAGTGTGGGTGAACTTTGGGATCCCACAGTCTATCACCTCTGATCGGGACAATAGGTTCCTCAACACATTTTGGTCCAGCCTTTGATCAATGCTGGAGACCAAGCTCACCAATTCGACATCTTTCCAACCCCAAACTAATGGCCAGACGAACGTCATCAATAGAATGATTGTACACATTCTACGCATGGATAATGCAAATCATCCACACACACAGGTTGAGGGCCTTCTGTATCTAAAACACAATTATAACCGGGCTCTCCAAATCTCAAATGACAACAGCCCCTTTCTGGTGGGTTTTGGATTCCAGTCACTATGTCCCATTGACGTAGCCATGCCATTTGCAACTACTCAGGCCAATTCGGCTCATGCCCAGTCTGAGGCTGACAAAGTGAATAGCTTCATTGAGCACGTTCAAAAAATCCACCAACAAATTCATGCCATATTGGATAGATCCAATGCTGAGTACAAGCAATGACATGATCAACATCACGTGCCACACAACTTCCCTCTGGGTGACAAAGTGTGGCTACATTTGTAGAAGGAGCGCCTCACTGGACTCTACCGCAAGCTTTGCCCGCTCTGATATGGGTCATACACCATCACCAAGACTATAGGGACCAACGCCTTCGAGCTCAGTACTCGAAAATTCCTTAGCCTGTGCCCAGTATTCATTGTGGACCACCTTCGGCCCTACTTCCCAACTCTACTTGACACCTGCGACATTGCAGAAAAACTCAGACCAACAGAGTTAAACCCAAAATGCATGGAATAGGCCACCAGGGATTTTATCATGTACATGCAAATCAATAACACTCAAAAACATAAGATCCAACTGTATCGGGTTGTCAAAGATGGAAAACTCCTGCACCAAGGCAAGTGGTTCACGAGGGACCAAGTTCAACAGAAGTTTCCTCATTTCATGGAGGACCTCAACACAATGGGGACCATTGCTTCCTAAGGGGGGAGGAATGATTGAGATGGATATTGGTGGCCACCCACCTATTCCACTTTGGGCCCCACCATTGTTTCTTTCATTTTTTTAGTTTCCTTAATTGTAGCACAACTTACTATTTTTAGCAGTTTTTGGGTCCTGAACTTCTGGAGCCGTCTTGAGGCCCTAAATGACATTTTTTTTGGGAAATCTAAGATTCTCACATCAAAATTTGTATTCTTCAGATAGATCTTTCTAACAAGGTATGGTGTGCATCAAACAGAGATCGTATGCCAAAGTTACGTCCCCAAGAAGTTGATGTACCAATTTACCCAAATGGGGCCCATAGTTTTGGCGCTTCATCTCCTATGGTTAGGTTTTTGGATGTTTAGAGTTTTCCATTGTTTATCAATAATAAATATGCCCCCGAGCCTCATTTTCACACAGTTCATAGGTTTGTATCCACCACATCTCTTCTCACAGATCCCTAGCTAGTTTATTTCCATTTTTTCTATAAACAAATTTAATGTCTTTGATATTGATGAAATGAAGTATTATTTCCACCGCATCTTTGTATTTATTGCTATATGTGTATTGTGTTGCATTGCTACATAAATCTGGATCACTATATTCATTTGGTATCATTGTGGATGCTTTGGAAGGGACCTAGTGTTTTGTTGGTGGTTTATGTGTTTATGCTACTTTGCATTTGGTGTTAGAACTAAAGTATACCGTTTTTCCACTCATTTTGTTTGCACTAGTAACTTGTATTTTGCTAATTGAAGATTGTTTCAACATATTCCTACAACTAGGCTTCTCTTGGGGTGGATGGGTATGTTGGATTTTTCCTCCAAGTAAGTGGTTACTCTTCTCATGTTGGACGGATTGAATTTTCATGTTGGATGAATGGCATGGTATTTTGAAAAGGACACTCTCATAGATTATATCTCTATTTACAAATGTTTTCCTCTATCAACAGTCACTCTTGTATCTTATTTCTTCTTGTTTTCTACACTTGTTAATGTATCAGACTCGGTCTCAGTTTATGCACACTAATTCTCTCTAATTACCTTATTTCGGTGAGGGGAATATCTTTAGTTATTGTTGTAATTGGGTTTTTGCATTTCTATAATGGTGCAGTTGTGGTCATGATATTTATATTAAAGTGGTTATGAGATTTTGTGGATGTTGGAGAAGCTCGTACTTTTGTAATATATTAATTTAATGATTAAGTTGGCTATGTAAATATCCTATTTAGTTATGAACATGAAGTACTTTAATTTCCTACCCCTAAAAAAAAGGTGTAGTAAACTAATATGCACAGTGAAATAAACTCCTTTCTATTTACGATGAATACAATTAAGAATTAAAGTGAAACCAATATATTACAAGTTGACATATAAAGTGCACATGTTTAAATCGAAATATATAAATAAATCAAAACATTGTTATTTATTTAATTTCATTAAAATTATTTTAAATAATACTTTTTATATTTATCAAATTAAGTAAATTTAAAATCATGATATCACTATAATCAAATGCATCCTTACGTAAAATACATGCTTAAGAAGATAAATTGGAATTTATCCTTCGTTAATATATTGAAAAAGAATCAAACATCTTAATTAGCTCATTTTGTTTTTATGAAAAGTATTCATCATTAAGCATGGTTACTTTTAATTATTTGGTTTGATAATAATGTACATGAAATAATAACATTATTTTCAATGGTTGAAAGAAAATCAATTAAAACTATAGACTTATTATTGTCAATTCCCTTAAGGTAAAAGACATATATACATATGATTGTACATGATAAAACCAAAGTTAAATTTAATTTGAGCTTATTTAGCCACCACCTTGATTAAAACATAAGCCGTTTTCGCTTATGTGTAGGGACGAGCATTAATTGGAGAATAAATTTTCAACCTTTAACTTCTTTGTAATCTCTTAATTGTAACCATACTAAAAGCAAGAGATGCATATATTCAGGTTCGAGCATTAAAGAATTTGTGGATAACTTGAGCACTCGACTTAATAATTTGTGGATATTTCATTCTCAACAACAAGGCGGAGGTCATGGCATTGTGGGGTGGCCTTCTGATCGCACATGATATGCAATTACAGGGAGTCAGCATATACGGTGATTCTCAACTTATAATTAACTGGGTCACAAACAGCTACCTCATGATGACCCCACATCTCCAAGGCTGGATCGAGAGAACACAGAATTTATGGAAAAGACTGGGCTGTCCATCCATTAGTCACATATTCCGGGAAGGCAACACGAGGGCAGACAATTTATCAAAAAAAGGCCTTGTTGAAGAATTTGGCATTATGAGGGTTTCACATTTCCTGAATGGACGACAGATTGAGGCTTTCTCTGTCCCCATTCCATAGACAGATTTCACTTTTTATATATCTTATATGCATTGTTGGCGTTATAGATGCTACAGGGGGATACTACTTCTTTTTGGTACAGGTTTATGACTGCATTTTTGAAGGCATCACTTTCCCTATCACAGCTCGGAATTTATTATAAACGACATCACAACAGGGCCTATGCAACATATCAAGCGAGCCAGACAAAGGACAAGCGAGCGTGAATGAAAGGCAACAGTTTATGATCATAGGGGTGCTCATGCGGGCATAAGGTGATATGTATGATGAGCTGGTTGCCGGTTTTATCACAATACAATTGAACAGTTGGGATGTTGCTGATGTCACTGGTTTACACAGTCACGAGGACTCCGGTCAATTGCACCAGCTGTCTCATCTTTTTTTCCTGCGGAGTATCTCCCAGATCACGAAGGGCGGTTTTTGTTTTCAATGATCTTTGTACATAGTAGGCATGGTACTTTATATGATGGTATATGTGTCATTAGATATGGTGGATGGCCGGGATACTATGCTCATTCACTCTGTTAATGAGCGTTTTGTATGGGGGTTGTTAATGAGCGTTTTGTATGGGGGTCGTTATCTGTGGAATTCTCGCTGTTACCTTATCACAGCTGAGACCATATAAGTTTATGTACTATTTATACACTAATATAATCAGCGTATTTTTTTCCTCTGAAAAAAAAAAAAAAGATATCTATGATTATGTAATGAACACATTGAAGAATTTCGACCTTTCTTTTATAAAATAAGAGTGGAATATTTTTCTTCCCCTCATGTTCATTCACTATTTCAGCGGGTTCAATAGTGTGGTGAAACATATGAACTAGATCCTTCACTATATCTAAAGCTCCTTTCTGAGGAGTAAAACCTAATTCGCTATATTCCATAGCTATATATTTGATAAACATAACACCCTTCTCAAGGGCCTCAACGTTATGACTTCCCTGTGTTTGAGCTTCAATAATTTGTCCCCCTATCAGGTCACTCTTTTCATTTGATATGTCAATTTCTCTGGATATGCAGATGATTGCGACATTAAATAACGCTCCCACATATCTCAGATTGAAAGTTTATAGTGTCAACTTTGTTGTTATGAGAATATGAATCTCGTAGTTCAAATCCTCACTACTGATATCCTTTTCTTTCCCTTTGCATAATTTATTGAGTGCAAATGGATATCGCTCGAGAAGGGTTCACATGGTTTTTTTTAACTTCAGTAATGGTGTTAGTATTGTCGAAAATCTTATGAATAATTGTAGACAATGATCACCAAATAAGGTATTGGATTTTTATATATCCTTATTTATTATTATAACCATGGTATACAATATCTATTAATTTTCTAATTCTAATGGCTAGGTGTTTAGAGTGCCAACATATTAATTTCAAACACGACCACCTTATTAGGCCGCTAAATCATTTAACCATTGTAAAATGGAAGTGGGAAATCATTTATTAGGAATTCATTATTGGTGTACCTACAATTAAGAAATAGCACGACTCATTCATGGTTAGCTCACTTGATGCCTATCTACTCCACATATAAAACAATGCAAATTACAGATAATTTCATGAAGGATATTTATTGATTTCAGATACCGAAAAGAATTATATCATATAAATATGGAAAGTTTACTTCTAATTTATGGGAGACATTAGTTACAGGAATGGGTATGCAGATGAAGTTTAAACAATCTTAACATCCCAACACATATCGTTAAATAGGAAGGAAAAATCAAATACTTCCATATATGTTGCATATGTGCCTAATGGACTAGCGCAAAAAATGGGAGGATTATTTTCACTTGGTGGGATTTTCTTAAAATAACAACTATTAAGCGTCGAATAAGATCGGTCCCTTTAAATATTTGTATGGAATAAAGTGCCACGCTCTTTTATCTTGGAGTCAAGCAGAACATATTTTGATTTTACGACATAATCTTCTACTAGAAATATAATAGTTGGTTAAGAAAAAAAGAGACATTTTGATTGCTAAAAGTGGTTTGTTTTTGTTTGTTGGAAGTTGGCTTACAATCTTGTTCAAGTGCGGCTGCTAGAAGGCATTAAGTTTAGTTCCTACCTTTGTATCGAATGGTGGTATCATTCATGTAAGCTAATCCTCCTCCTTTCATTATTTTATTCATTAGAAATAATATATCTTTTGCTCTGGTATTTCATGTTTTTTTGTAGTTTTGTGTGTTCATTGTAATTTATTCATGGTGTTGGATTTTTAGCACTAGTTGGAATAGTTACTATTGTGTTGGAATATTGGCTCATTGTCCTAGTTTGTTGTGGTAAATTAGCTTTCTAATCGCTTTAGTCATTGGATGAATTATGTGTTATTTTCCATTTTGTTTATGGTGCTTTACTTATAACAACGATTGTAATAGTCACTTTTATTGTTTGGTATTTAGGTTATCATTCTTGGTTCTATTTCATCATTTTACTTTTTGTTTCACTATAAAAAAAAATTTAGTGTTATTTTAATCTCTTTACATTTGGTCTCGTCACTTGTTTTTTTACCTCTTGATGGAGGATTTATGTCATGTCTCTGAGTTGTAGTGAGACTACAAAGCTACCAGAATTGTCCCCCGTTGTCTGTTCTTTAGGTGATGACCTGATAGTACTTAGATTGGTCTTTCAGGAAGATGTGTTTTTTCCATTTCCTGTTTTTGGAGGAAGATGTTCCTTTCTCTCTTGTTCCCTACCTTCTTTGGCTACTATTGTCATGCATCCTCAACGAAGGATGTGTAGTAAGAGGGGTGGCGGAGGAATTGTTAGCACAAAGAGAAGTCATCATTTTTGCTATGAATCTTTGTCCACCTTCTTCGATGCAATTCCTTTGCAAGTCAAGGAAGGTATTTTATTTTTGGAATGTAAAGAGACTAAGGATTTCCGTGATAACTTAGATTTTGAGGTGATGGGGGAGGATTTGAAATGGGTATCATACCTTGGAAAATTTCAGAAGAAATGACTCTATTTTCTGAAATCGGTGGCCTTACATCAACAAATGGCCAATTTTATTCCCCTGATATTTAAGGATAAACAAGTTAAGTCCTACAACCTCTTTTCTTCCTTGGAAGATGTTAAAATAATGATTCACAACCGCAAATACTATTTCGATATTGTGGACTCTCACTTGGCTCATGTTGAAGGTTTTTTGGTGAATGGTGCTACCTCTACAGACCTCACTGATCATCTAGTTGATCATGCACAAACCCCCACAACCATTTACTCTTATTAGGATTAAGGATAGTAGAATTCAAAGTTTTTTTTTGTACTTTTGTTTAAATGTATCTTGGATACAAATGATATGATAATCTACTTTTCTCAGCATGTTCTGAATAGTTCAAATTATGAAATCATGTTGTATTATCACCTCTATGTGATTGTATGGATTTTTATAGTTTTTTCGATGGTGGAATGAGTAATTGAAGCCTCTCTTCATTTGGTATGATTGTACATGCTCTAGAAGCGAACTAGTATTTTTTTGTGGTTTATGTATTTATGCTACTTGGTATTTGGTGCTAGACCTAAAGTATACCCTATTTCCACTCATGTTTTGCACACTCGTAACTTGTATTTTTCTAATTGAAGTATGTTTAAACATATTCCTACAACTTTGGTTCTTTTGGGATGGATGGGACATTGGGTTTTTCCGCCAAGTAAGTGGTTACTCTTTCATGTTGGATGGGTAGAATTTTCATGCTAGATGTAAGGGATGGTATTTTGCATAGCTATATTTACAAATGTTTTCATTTATCAATGGTCCATCTTGTATATAATTTATTCTTGTTTTCTGCATTTTTGAATGTATTGGACTCAGTCCCAATACATGCACACTAATTCTCTTGAATTACCTTATTTTGATGAGGGGAATATCTTTAGTTATTTTTGTAATGGGGTGTTGTTATTTCTATAATGATGTTGTTGTGGTTATGGTGTTTTTGTAAAGGTAGTTCTGAGATTTTGTGGATGTTAGAAAAGTTGCTTCTTTTGGAATATATTAATTTGATGATTAAGTGGGCTATGTAAATATCCTATTTAGATATGAATATGAAGTACTTTAATTTCCTCCCCTAAAAGAAAAAATGTATTAAACTAACATGCACAATGAAATAAACTCCTTTAATACAATTTAGAATTAAATCTAAATCAATATATTAAAAGTTATCATATAAAATGCACATTTTTAAATTGAAATATAGACATAAATAAAAACATTGTTATTTATTTATTTTCATTAAAATTATTTTAAAGCATACTTCGTATATTTATCGAATTAAGAAAATTGGAAATCATCATATCATTATAATAAAATGCATGCTTAGGTAAAATACACGCTTAAGAAGATAAATTGGAATTTATCCTTCCTTAATATATTGAAAATTACCCCGAATGTGGGTGCTTTGTAGTGCTAAGCCACCTGGCCAACATCTTAATTATTTAAATTTTTTATTATTAAAATGACTCATCATTAAAATGGTTACTTATAATTATTTTGTTTGATAATAATGCACATGAAATAATAACATTATTTGCAATGGTTGGAACAAAAACAAATAAAAATATAGACTTATTATGGTAAATTCCCTTAAAATAAAAAATATATGTACATATGGTTGCACATGATAAAACCAAAGTTAAATTTAATCTGAGCTCATTTGGCCACCACCTTGATTAAAGCTTTTAAACACACACATGGTGTGTGAATAAACTAAACAAACACATAGAAAGATAAGCATGAGATACTCATATTATTCACCATAGATGTACATTTATAATACAATGGTGTGACTCTTGGATTCATCTTCCAGGGTCACTTGGACTCCTTTGTGACTCTTCGCCTTCCACACCTACCCATAGGGGATTAGGTGTTCAACATTCCCCCCTTTAATCTGAAGGGGTATGTGTGAGTCCAAGAAGAGAGTTGTAATACAAATCTACAAAGTATGCATGGCAGCACATAGGCTGAATCAGCTCTCTGAAATGTTGGCATAAAGAGGTGGTTTAAGGATGACCACCAACACTGGAATGCAACGCTTATTGCAGTTCCCGGAACTCTTCGAAAACTGGAAAGAAGCTAAGGGCTTCTGCTAGAGGAATTGTCACTCATATTTGAAAAGGGAGACCTTCAACCTAAAAGAAGGGAAGTCTACAACCTGTGATGGTTTAAGGATGACCACGAAAACTGGAATGCTTGATGCATTTCCTGGAACTAAACCAAAATCGGCAAGAAGCTGAAGTCTTCTACTAGAGGAAGTGCTCCAAATTATTTGAAGAGGAATAATATCAACCTCACATAGATGGTTTAAGGTTTTCCATCAACCAAAGGCATCCTCATCGGCATCCATCTCTCTGGCTACAACTTTGAATCTGGAATGCCGAATTTTGGCTCAGGCTCGCTTGAACTACTGTGTCTCTGGCTACAACTTTGAATCTGGAATGAGAGATTCTAGCTCAGGCTCGCTTGATGTGGCATCGAAGCTTGTAGATGACCACCATTTTCCCCCTTGTCAAGTACAAGGTGAGATGATGGCAAAAACTCAACTGCAAGTTTGCTCAATATTCGAGAACAAGTTTTGACATGTGACTTAAACATCTTCTTGGCTGTTGATGCCCATTTCCAAGAAGAAATCCATCCAATACGAATCTTTGTTCCTGCTGAAGGCTTGTTTTTGAAGCATCTGTGTGAAGAATGGTTGTGTCGACCACAGTGCTTGCATGGATGAAATAAAAAAAGTGATCGTTCATATGGCTAATACGATCATAGTGTTGGAATTTTACAGTTTTTGGTTGTTGTTGTGGAAGTGGAGTAGGATCTGGAATAGCGGCAGGTGAAATGTCATAACGAAATCTGGCACTCTGAAATTTGATGGGTTTGGAGTAGTCCAGAATATGAAAGGAGACATCCTTGCCATATCCAAGACTAGTTTTGTGCTTGTTATGGACAAGCTCTTCCCAAGGTCTGATGATGGGCTTGGGAAGTGAAAAATGAGCTACTTCATCTGCATGTAAATCTACTCTTGTACAAGGAACTAAATGCGAATCGACTGCAACTTTATATTTCTGCTGTTGATGGGAGTCCCTCTCAATTTTCTGAATAGAAAAAGGTTAAGAATGATAACTCTTTTCTTTTAATTCTTCTTGCTGGAGCTCTAACTCAAGCTGCAAAAATTCAATATTTTCTTGTGCATCTTGCAAACAAGTTTGAATATATGTGAGACTAGCTTTGTCAATCATAACTGTATTGTCGACACTATAATGTAATAGAGTATTCAGCAACTCTAATATTACATAAATTTTTCCCATTTTCTGATCACAACTATGAGCTCACTCAATGTCACTACAATATTCTTTGTAAATGTTCACCAAACAACCAATGTGAAATGGTTATACTAACAATCTAGACTCTTTATACTTAGTCTTCATACATGTCACTCAACATATATATGAGCCTACTAGTGAGGGAATACACCACAAAATTGCATACTAGTACTTTTTACTTTTGAAAGGAAATAAACCTTTTGGATGGCCACTTATGAAATTTAGATAGTGAGTTACAACCCAATAGAATACTTAGCCTCCTTGAGAAAAAAGTACTGGAAATGATTATGAGGTGGGTACACAAGCAATTTTTTCCTCCCCAATAGACAGCGATGGAATGGAAGTTTCAATCCTCCTTATACATGAACAAACCTCTCCAACAAATTTCAGCCCTTAGGATATTAAATCCAGAACCAATTACAAATATATGGCTCCTCCAGATTTTGCAATCATAAATTATGGATTTCAAACAAAAGAATACATAAATTTCTTCCTCATCTTTTTTGGATTGGAATCTAAACTATCATTGGGCAGCTACTGCTTTTTGTTGTCACTGCAGTGGTGTATTTGGACCATGGCTCCTCTTTTTTCCCCAACAATGAAATCACTTGAAACGCAGATATGAAACACAGGTTTGCAGGTGTTTGTTAAGTTGACCAAATGATGTTGATAAATTCTCCACTGCCAAAAATTTCCTCGGAGAAATTATTTT
The DNA here is from genome assembly GCA_034641835.2 of Pinus albicaulis. NCBI lineage: Eukaryota > Viridiplantae > Streptophyta > Pinopsida > Pinales > Pinaceae > Pinus > Pinus albicaulis. The sequence continues at coordinate 1,721,891,377 of CM076575.1, forward strand.
GCGTGCAAGTATCCTATATTTAACTTTTCAATCATTTGGAGCCTCCTATTCAATTCCTCCACTTCGATTCACTATTCAAATAATTTCTGATTCCTCCACTTCGATTCACAGTCCCTTAAAGTAGCATAACAAGACTCAAAATGATATTAACGTGAAAAACAGATGCAACACAAAAAATGGAAATGATAGATCCCCAACAACAGTTCAATTGCAGTATTGGTTCGAGCTCTTGCAGCGCCAATCTCTGTGGAAATTGGCGGTCGATTAGTGGTCGGATGGTTGCAGGGTGGCATGATGTCTTCGACTTTGCTGGAGCATTGCGTATTCCGAGGGAGACCAACGGAATCTGCTCATAGCTCTCAAAGTGGACTACCAAATAGTCGAACATTTAGCACTGGAATCTCCCAGTCCTCTCACACTCGTACCCACAGTCGCAGGTCCTGGATTGGTTACAATTGCAAAATACTGCAACAAGCAACACATAGTTTCCCAAACCTTCAAACCCGTGCCAAGGAAACTTTTGTGTCTCTTCAGTATGACATATTTTATCTCCCTGGATGGAAATTTTCCTCTTCTTTGTTAATAACATAAACTCCTCTACCTGGGAGCTACACGCAAGGAGCCCACATATGCTCGATATCCTAGTGCACTGTTACTTTCTTGATAGGATTCTCTCCTCTCAATGTTTACGCAATGAGTGGTTAAGACCATAAAAAACTATTCAACACAACATGAGGTAAACAATGCACATACCAGTCCAATTCGACACATTGATTCCACATGGTACACTACCATGGTTCAAACGGCCCAAGAGATAATCTTTGTTGGATTCGGATCTCAAATAAATTATTCAACCACTAGAGTAAGCTACTTTTCCATAACAAACAGTGAATTTAAAAACAATGTTTCACTTCATCTACACATTGTGTTGTTTGTGCACACGGTCTCACCGTGTCATGGTGCATACGACTCAACCATAGGGTGCAGGAAAAGATTAATTTATGCAGATCGATTACCACGACATTACACCAATGCAGTGCAAAACTCTTAGTGAATTGGTTTTGTTGAGAATAGATGGTGAGTCTCTAAGCTGAACGTGGTTGAATGTTCTGACCAGTCAAACACATAGACTTGTTCCTCCAAACATACTGATTTCCAGGGTTCCGTGCAGTTTGCAATTTGAGCAGAAACTAAAAATGGAATCTCAAACAAAATTTGAGGTGACAGTGGGCAGAGCAGAGTTTTAATGGAAAGAAATAGGAGTTACCATGTTAGACACCATCTCGTTTTTTAGGAGCTCTCTCTAGGGAAGTCATGCAATCCCTATGGGATTCGATTGCGGGTGGATCGAAAATGGACAATGGTACAAAATTAACAGAATCTGGCATATGAAAGAAGCGACCTACTCCAATGTCGAAGCGGCCGACCAAGCTTTCAGATCTTTCCACGCTATTATTGCGAAAGGGGATTTCGAATTAGGTATGGATCTCTCATATCTTGCACTACTCAATTTTCCTCCTTAAAAACACTAACGCCATCTCTAAGATACAGATTCTCATTGCTCATATTAAGCAACAACGAGCTACAAGCACATAAAATTAGCCCTTAATTCCATTGCTTCTTGTCATTTTAGGAAAACGTCGTTTGATACAGAGGCCGAAACCCCAAATGCCGAGAGGCGTTTTCACTCTAATGAGAATGTTGGGAAGGTGAGGTGGTGGTACCATGGCCAATGGGAAGTCTAGCCAGTGGAGGGGACTGCTGTGTATGGAGTGTTGGAAATGTTGTCATTGATGGCAAAGAAGGCAGCAGATGCAGAGACAGGTAAAGGACAGTAGCAGAAGACAGGAGGTAACATTTACAGAGAGCAGTGGAGGCAGAGGTCGAGCAGTAGAGGCAAAGGCACAACAAAGAAGTAGCAGAGTCAGAAAATAAGTAGACAAGAAGCAGAGGCAGCAGAGAGAACATAAGACAAGTAACAGAGGCAGCAAAGAGGAGGCAGAGGCAGCATAGAAGGAACAAAGGCAGCAGGAGACAGATGAGGTGGTCCTGCAAAGTAGTGAGGACAGTAGAAGAGGGCCATTTAACAACAAAAATGGAGAGACAAAGCAGTGAAGTTTGGAAGGGCCTAAAAGAGCTTAATGCAGGGGTTTAATACAATTTGCAGATGAATTATTGAGAAATTATTCATTTTTTGAGTTTGTATGGCATACGATTTGATTGAAGACTAAAACCCTGTGGTAAAGACTTAATATGTATGAAAGGAAGGTCAATCCAAAGGGACAGTGTTCCATAGAAGCGCCTAAAAAGTTTGAATCAAATTGGTTGAACAGAATGTGGGTTTGAATTGCCTTCAGTATGTAAGGGCGAGAATCTGAGATTGAGGAGTTCGTAAGAGCTGTGAGATTTGGGGATAGCTTCTTAAGATATCATTCCAGATATCGTATGGAGGACTGATGAATGGGCTCGATGAGCGATCGAATGGTGGAGTGATAAGGTGAGCCAAGAATAAAACAAAACAGAAAGGCAGCTTCATGAATAGTGTGGACCAGAAGTAATTCAAGAGAAGAGTCGTGAATTGGAGTGGTTTAGTGCGCAGTCATAGGCAGAGTTAATTATAATAAAACGTTGAAGCGTTGAACCGAACCCTGAGCCAAAAGGGAGCGGAACCTTACGAAGAAATAGTGAAGGCGAGTTAAAATAACTCTGGAGCCTGAAAGGTTATATTACTACATATATTTGTGCCGGGCTTAAGTCTGATCCAAAGAATTAATATAATATTGACGGAGAACATTATATGTAGTGTGGGACCCCACATAAAATTCCGAGAATCACAACCCAAGCTGGAGGATACATTAGAACTAAAGTGGAAGCTTTTATATATGCAGCGCGTTACATATATTGCGCTTTATATACAAAGGACCAAAGCATATATATATATATATATATATATATATATATATATATATAGATCTAAAGAACCAAAGGTTCTATCAAAATAAAAGTACCACATGGTGGGACCCTCATCAATCACATCAGAAAAAATGGCTAGCAGCGGATCATTGGAGCCCGAACCCGATTGGCATATAAAATGTGATTAATACGTGTTTGAATTTCGGCCTAATTGCATCGGAACATCGGAGCATAGAAATATCGGAACATGCAACTAAAATTTGCAATTGCAATGAATCGCAATCGGAGTAATCGCATCGCATCAGATCGGAGTGATCACATCGGAGCATCGAAGCATAAGAATATCAGAACATGCAAATGCAAATTGCGATTGAGTTTCGGACCCGATGGGTGTATAAATTGTGATTTTATAGGTTTGAGTTCCGGCCTAATCACATCGGCACATTTAAATGAACAGTGATCAATGGCTTCGGAGTAAAAGTAGGACATAGGAACATACTACTAAGAGTTTCGATTGCGATTAATCGCATCAGAACTATCACAATCGAAAGTATTCAGAAGCGATTCATTGCATCGGGAATAAGAAAAGTTCAGCAAGTGGGCCCGAGGTTTATAAGTTTAATGGGTGTTGATGAAGTCTAAGGCTTACCGACTATTTTGTAAACATTCGAATGAAGAATGTAATTTATGTTGATATATATATTATGATTGGAATGTATTGGTAAAAGTTCATTGAGCGGAGTATAGCTGGAATGTGGGGTCCATCCAAAAGATGAGACTAAGAACAGGTTTGCTCCAAGTTAATTAATCCAAAGTTTAAGAGGAAAGGAAAGCACCGCGACACATATATGTATACACAAAATGATACATGCACATTTCCAATATGTGGACAGTAATGCATCGCATCGGAACATGGAACAAGTTAAAACGTTTGATTATTTGTATAATATCGAGAATCAATTAGCATGATATAAAAATCACAGTTACATATGTATGGCATATGGTCGTTACCCTGTGACAATGAACAAGGAAACAAACAAAGACGAAAGGGAAAAAGACACAGTGAAAGAAAAGACAAATGCGCAGCGAGCCAAGAGGCTGAATGAGTGAGCTGGAGTTTTCATTGTAATTGAATGTAAATTATTTTGATTTTTATTGTTTGTGATGCATTGGCAAGTCTCTGGAAGAAAACAAAATCCCACTATAATATTAAAATTAGCACATACAGTTATATTTTTGAGTGAGCTGGAAAAGAAATGAGAAGGCAGAAGACTAAGGGGTATGGCCATCTATTTCAAAATTCCCCGAGGAATACAGAAAGTCATAAGAAAATATCTATAAGTAATAACATCTTGATATGCATAGAGAGGTTAGAGAGAGTGAGAAAAGAGAATGCATAATTTGGAAAATTGAGGTATAAAAGATAAGGAAGAGAGGAGCAGAAAGAGATGCTACAGAACAGAGCTGATATCTGAGGTAAATCAGCAAACATTTCTTCTGATAAATCGAGGAAGTTGGAGCTTCCCTATCAAGTTGAAGCTTGATAGCTGTCAGTTGTAGCTGACTGAGGTTGGAGCCTCCTGTAGGTTGGTGCCTGTAGAAAATTGAAGGGATTTGGAGCTTCCTTGCAAGTTGTAGCTTGCATAATTGAGGTCGGAGCCTCCTGTATGTTGGTGCCTGTAGAAAAACAGTGGTGAGAGGGAGTGGGAACTTGACTTTACATGACAACAATAATAATATGTCGTTTTCTCCCTTTATGGGTTTCCACTTATATCTGTTGTCTCTATCTGTGTTGCCTGTGTGCTGAGATGATTTACCAAATCTGCTTAATTTTTGCTGCTCTCATAACAATTTTTATGTCACATTAATTTAATATTTGTTGCAACTTATTAAGACTGTTCATATATTAAGTTTGGTTATAAAAGTAAGCTGTAAATAAGCTGATGAAAATTTTAAAAAACTCATGTATTTGTTAAACTGATTCAACCCCCCCCCCCCCCTCTCAGTTTAACTAAGAATTCAACAATTGGTATCAGAGCGGGTTCGGTACCAGTTTTACAACTGAAAGGAGATCATAGGTTCTCAGGATGGCTAGTAAAGAAGGATGCTCAACCAATAAAGCCCCTTTATTTACGGGTGAAAATTATGCTTTCTGGAAAATCAGAATAAGGACATACATAATGTCTCTAGGAATAGAAGTCTGGGCTGCTGTGGAATTAGGATATGCCCCAAAGACAACTGAATCAGAGAAAGAAACCAAACAAGATTTTTTAGCTAACGCAAAAGCCATGAATGCCATCTTAAATGGATTGTGTGAAGTATATTTTATCAAAGTAATGCACAAAGACACTGCCAAAGAAATGTGGGATACTCTGAAGAACATCCATGAGGGAGAAAAGAAGGTAAAGACTGCCAAACTTCAAGTCTATAGAGCCCAGTTTGAGAAATTAAAAATGAATGATGATGAAGACATTGCTAGCTTCTTTCTAAGGGCTGCAGAAATAGTAAATAACATGAAGGCTCTAGGTGAAACCATAAAAGAAGTTGTAATTGTACAAAATATTCTAAGATCTCTTCCACCCAGGTTTAATCCCAAGGTGTGTGCAATAGAAGAAAAAATTGATTTGGAGACCTTGACCATGAACCAGCTACTTGGAAATCTAACAACATATGAAATGAGGCTGCCACAGAAGAAGCCAAGTACGAGGGAGGCAGCCTTTAAAACAGAAAAGAAGAAAGAAGAAGAGGAAGACATATGCTCTTTCTCGGATGAAGAAGAGGCAAAATTTTTCAAGAAATTGGATAGAGGCTCAAGTAAATACAAAGGTAAACTTCCTTTCAAATGCTTTAACTATGGAAGAGTTGGACACTATGCTGCTAAGTGTCCTCACAAGAAAGTAAGGAATCAGGCTCAAGAGTCAGATAAAAATACATCAAAGAACTGGGAGAAATGAAAGAAGTTCAGTAGAAAATCCTTCTATGCTAAAAAAGATAGCAGTACATCTGAATATTCAGATGAACCCTCAAGTGAAGAAGGAACCTATGAATTTTTATTGATTGCCATATAAGAACTTGAAGGACTCCTGCTATAAGATGAAGAAGAAGAAGGTGAAGTTGACCTTGAGGAGGAGCTAAGAAGTGCTCTGGAGGAGATTGACAGACTCAAACTGAAGTACAGAAAACAAAATTATACTCTCCTCAAGTATGTAAGAGAAGAACAAAATTCAAAATTCCTCATGCAGTTGAAGGTAGAGCTTGAAGAAGCCAAGAAGATAAAAGACATGTTACTTCAGCAAATCAAGGATAAAACTTGAGAACAAGAGAAGCTGGAAGAAGAAGTTGTACGTTTGAGGAATAAATTAGAAAATGCTCAGAGGAAAGTGTCTACAAATTCCTCTCAAACAACAAGATCTAGTAAGTTGAACGAAATTCTGGATGCTCAAAGATCTCCTATGATAAAAACTGGAATATGCTATGAAGGAGAATCAAGTAAAAGCAAGAAAATGAAAATAGAGAGATTATTTTTGTAAAAGCAAAGAAGAATGATGAAGCAGCTCAAAAAATTCCTACAAAAGAAGAAACTTGTAATGAGGAAGACAGAGATCAGAAGAAACCACTAGTAGCAAAGAATGTAATAAATACTAAGACCCCTGATTATGTCAAATTTGGAAACCATCAAAGGAGATTCTTCCCTCCTATGAAGAATGCCACCTGTTATGTCTGCCACAAGCTAGGACACATTGTTGCATATTGTCATACAAGGAGGAGTAATTCAAACCAGCAAAAGATGCAAACAGTGAAGAGACTGCCTCAAGCAAACAAATGGAAAAGACAACCTTACATCAGGTATGCAAATAGTTTCTATGGTTACTATTTTTATTGTAAGGAATTTGGCCATAAAATCATTGAGTGTAGAAAGTATGGACAAATATTGATGTTCAACACCTCAAGGAGGTTTATGAATCAAAGAAATTTTGTTCATACTCACAATTCTGCAAAAATTATGACCAAATGCTGTGTATGCAATCAAGTTGGACATATGCCTTCCAAATGTCCTCTCAGAAGATGTAGTTCATCACCCCACAAAATATACCAAACAAAAGGGTGCTTCCAGTGGATAAAGAAGGTGAATAAATGTGATTTGGCTCTAACTTCTCAAGACCTGAAAAGCCAATGGTATTTGGACAATGGCTGCTCAAAACACATGACTGGAGATAGAAGCAATTTTATAACTCTTGATGAAAAGAAATCTGGAAATGTTACCTTTGTCAATGATAAATCAGGAAAAATAAAAGGAAAAGGCTCAGTCAGCCTAGACAATGGCAGAGGAAAGGCCCAAGATGTACTACTTGTGGACGGGCTGAAAGAAAATTTGCTGAGTGTCAGTCAAATGTGTGATAAAGGCTATGAAGTTCTTTTTAGAGCACAATATTGTGAAGTTAGATCAAGCACCACAGGTAAGACTCTGCTGAAAGGAGCTCGAACAGAGAGTGATGTTTACATTGTGAAAGAGGAAGATGAAGCATGTCATCTTAGAAAACTTGAGGAGTCATGGTTATGGCATAAAAGATTGGGACATCTCAGCTTTGATCACATCATCAGACTAAGCAAGAAGAAAGCTGTCAGAGACATGCCAGAAATAAAGAGGCCTTCCAATACCATATGCAAATCATGTCAATTAGGCAAACAAACCCACACATCCTTTAAGGCCAAAGATGAGTTATCAACAAGAAGACCACTACAAATTGTGCACATGGACCCATGTGGACCTGCAAGAACTAAAACACCAAGTGGAGAATCCTACTTCATGCTGATAATAGATGATTTCTCCAAAATGACATGGGTTGCATTTCTCAAGAATAAATCGAAAGCTCTGGAAAAATTCAAAATATTCAAAGCTTTAGCAGAAAATCAGACAGGATGCAAGCTAAAATGCATCAGATCAGACAGAGGAGGTGAATTCACTGATTATGACTTTGCAGACCTATGCAATGAACATGGCATAAAGCAAAAATTTACTATTGCAGGGACACCTTAGCAGAATGGAGTAGCAGAGAGACAAAACAGATCCGTACCACAAATTGGTAGAGCCATGATGCAAGAGAGTAATATTCCTCAAACCTTTTGGGCAAAAGTAGTACGGACAACTGTGCATATCCTTAATAAATCTCACTTAAGGCCAAGCAGTGACAAGACTCCCTATGAACTATGGCATGGAAAGCCAGCTTCAATCAAACATTTTAGAATTTTTGGAAGCAAGTGTTATATAAAGAGTAATGATGAAAATCATGGGAAATTTGATGCAAGAGCAGATGAAGGGATTTTTCTAGGATATGCTTCCAAAAGTAAAGGGTACAGGTGCTACAACAAGACTCTTCGAAAAATAGTAGAAAGTATTGACGTGAGATTTGATGAAGAAATTCCAAACAATACAAGAGATACAGACTGCTGCAATCCATCAGACAGCCATGAAGAATAAAACCAAAATGATGATGAAACAAGCAAGACAACAGAAGATGCAGAGCTAAGCTCGAAAGCCCCCTCAAGATACACTCAAAAGAATCATCCTGAAGATCAGATCATAGGAGACAAGAAATTAGGGGTCCAGACAAGAAGGTAGCTAACTGAACAGCTAGAAGAGGTATACATAGCCATGTTATCACAAATAGAGCCAAAGACATTTGCAGAAGCTAGCAAGGAAAAGTATTGGGTGAATGCTGTGAATGAAGAAGTAGACCAAATTCAGAAAAACAATACCTGGGAACTAGTTCCTAGAACCACTGGGAAAAATGTCATAGGCTCAAAATGGGTATTCAAAAATAAAATGAATGAGGAAGGGCAGGTAATCAGGAATAAAGACATAATTTTCTGCAAAGGATATTCACAAATCCAAGGACTTGATTTCGATGAAACATTTGCCCCTGTAGCTAGAATGGAAGCCATCAGAAAGTTTCTGGCCTTTGCATGCTACCAAGACTTCAAGGTATATCAAATGGATGTAAAATCTGCTTTTCTGAATGGAGATCTAGAAGAAGAGGTCTACATGGAAAAACCAGAAGGTTTCTCTTTAACAGATAAAGAAGACTATGTGTGCAGACTAAAGAAGGCTTTATATGGACTGAAATAGGCTCCTCGTGCTTGGTACTCAAGACTGTATAAATATTTTCAAAAACAAGGCTTTAAGAGAGGTGGAGTATACAGTAATCTATACATAAAAGCCCATGAAAATGAACTCGTGATTTTTGTAGTATATGTTGATGACATTATGTTTGGAAGCAACAGAGATGAACTAGCAAAAGGTTTTGCTGAGAAGATGAAATCAAAGTTTGAGATATCCATGATTGGAGAACTCAGTTTCTACTTAGGACTTCAAATTCAGGAAAAGAACACAGGAAAATTCATCTCACAGGAAAAATACTTAAAAGAAATGTTGAAAAAGTTCAAAATGGAGGACTGCAAACCTGTGTCAACTCCCATGATCACCGGATGCAAGCTGTGTGCTGATGATGGATCTGCTGATATAGATCAAAAACTCTATAGATCCATGATAGGAAGTCTGTTGCATCTGACAGAATCAAGACCAAACATCATGCCAGCAGTAGGACTAGTGGCTAGATATCAAGCAGCACCTAAACAAAACCACCTTCTGGCAGTGAAAAGAATATTTAGATATCTACAAGGAACAACATAGTATGGACTTTGGTATCCTAAAGGCAAAAGCTTCACTTTGACAACATACATAGATGCATATTGGGCCAGCTGTGTGGATGACAGGAAAAGCACAAGTGGAGGTGCATTCTATTTAGGAGAAATTCTGGTGGCATGGCTAAGCAAGAAACAAACATCTATCTCTCTGTCTACAATAGAAGCAGAATATATAGCAGCAGCAACATGTTGTACACAAGTCATGTGGATGAAGAAAACCCTCCAAGACATGAAGGTAAGCATTGATGAACCTATCTCAATCAAATGTGATAAAACAACTGCTATAAGTATATCTAAAAATCATGTGCTTCACTAAAAAACCAAACATATCCCAATCAAGTATCATTTTCTACGAGAACAAGTGGCTCAGAAGATAGTAAAACTAGAGTATGTACCAACAAAAGAATAGACATCAGATATATTTTCCAAACCTCTTGCTAGAGAACCATTTGAATATTTGAGAGATATACTAGGGGTAGTATTTGTAGATGCTACTCTCTGATATGAAGAGAAAGCATAGTTTCAAGGGGAGAACATAAACGAAAATATCATTCCCGGGGAGATCAGCCAGCAAAGGAAGCATGAAACAGGTCCTCAAGATCAAAGGATTATGGAAAGAATACATCCAGCATAAAAGAGTCAATGAAGAGGATGAAGGGTCAGTATTTTCGATTTAGTCCAAAGTCTAGAGCAGCAGGGTAAAAAGTCAGAAGATCTTAGAGAGAGGAAATGCAAGAAATGCTGAAAAAGGATAAAATAAAAGGATCAAAGGACATAATCTACACTAAGAGATGTGAAACCCCTTGCCATTGATTTCAAAGGGGGAGGAAGAGCAAGCAACAGGAGAAAGGATCCTAAAAGGCAAACAGAGAAAGTGTATTGTCACAGAGAAAGTGTATTGCCATCAATGCCAAAGGGGGAGACTGTTGGAAATATTGTCATTGATGGCAAAGAAGGCAACAGATGAAGAGACAGGCAAAGGACAACAGCAGCAGACAACAGGTAACATTTACAGAGAGCAGTGGAGGTAGAGGTCGAGCAGTAGAGGCAGAGGCACAGCAAAGAAGTAGCAGAGGCAGAAAAGAAGCAGACAAGAAGCAGAGGCAGCAGAGAGAACATAAGACAAGTAACAGAGGCATCAGAGAGGAGGCAGAGGCAACATAGAAGGAACAAAGGTAGCATGAGACAGATGAGGTGGTGCTGCAGAGTAGTGAGGACAGTAGAAGAGGGCCATTTAATAGCAGAACTGGAGAGACAGAGCAGTGAATATTGGAAGGGCCTGAAGGAGCTTAATAGAGGGGTTTAATATAATTTGCAGATGAATTATTGAGCAATTGTTCATTAATTGAGTTTGTATGGCATAGACATTGATTAAAGACTAAAACCCTGTGGTAAAGACTTAATATGTTTGAAAGGAAGGTCGATCCAAAGGGACAACATTCCACAGAAGCACTGAAAAATTTTGAATCAAATTGGTTGAGCAAAATGTGGGTTTGAATTTCCTTCAATATGTAAGGGTGAGAATTTGAGATTGAGGAATTCATAAGAACTGTGAGGTTTGGGGATAGCTCCTTAAGATATCATTGCAGATATCGCATGGAGGACTGACGAATGGGCTCGATGGGTGATCGAATGGTGGAGTGATAAGGTGAGCCAAGAATAAAACAAAATAGAAAGGCAACTTCATGAATGGTGTGGACCAGAAGTAATTCAAGAGAAGAGTCGTGAATTGGAGTGGTTCAGTGCCCAGTCGTAGGTGGAGTTACTTACAATAAAACGTTGAAGCGTTGAACGGAACCCTAAGCCAAAAGGGAGCAGAACCTTACGAAGCAACAGTGAAGGCGAGTTAAAATAACTCTGGAGCCCGAAAGGTTATATTACTACATATATTTGTGCTGGGCTTAAGTCTGATCCAAAGACTTAATATAATATTGACGGAGAACATTATATGTAGTGTGGGACCCCACATAAAATTCCGAGAATCACAACCCAAGCTGGAGGATACATTATAACTGAAGCGGAAGCTTATATATATGCAGCGCATTACATATATTGCGCTTTATATACAAAGGACCAAAGCATCTCTCTCTCTCTCTCTATATATATATATATATACATATATATATATATAGCGCGAAATCTAAAGAAACAGAGGTTATATCAAAAGCAAAATACCACATGGTGGGACCCTCATCAATCACATCGAAAAAAAAGGTTGGCAGCGGATCATATGAACAGAAAGTTGCGATTGCGATTGAAGCCCAGACCTAATGGGTGTATAAACTGTGATTAATATGTGTTTTAATTCTAGCCTAATCGCATCGGAGCATTGGAGCATAGGATTATTGGAACATGCAACTAAAAGTTGCGATTGCGATTCATCACAATTGGAGTAATCGCATCGCATCAGATCGGAGTGATCGCATTGGAGCATCAGAGCATAAGAATATCATAACATGCAAATGCAAATTGAGATTACGATTGAGTTCCAGACCCGATGGGCGTATAAAATGTGATTTTATAGGTTTTATTTCTGGCCTAATCACATCGGCACATTTAAATGAAGAGTGATCAATCACTTCGGAGTAAAACCAAGACATCGGAACATACTATTGAGAGTTACGATTGCGATTAATCGCATCGGAACTATCACAATCAGAAGTATTCAGAAGTGATTCATTGCATCAGGAATAAGAAAATTTCGGCAAGTGGGCCCGAGGTTTATAAGTTTAATGGGTGTTGATGAAGTTTAAGGCTTACTGACTATTTTGTAAACATTCGAACGGAGAACGTAATGTATGTTGATATATATATTATGATTGGAATGTATTGTTCAAAGTTCATTGAGCGGAGTATAGCTGGCATGTGGGGTCCATCCAAAAGATTAGACTAAGAACAGGTTTGCTCCAAGTTAATTAATCCAAAGTTTAAGAGGAAAGGAAAGCACCGCGGCACATATATGTATACACAAAACGATACATGCACATTTCCAATATGTGGACAGTAATGCATCGCATCGGAAGATGGAACAAGTTAAAACGTTTAATTATTTGTATAATGTCGAGAATTAATTAGCATGATATAAAAATCATCGTTACATATGTATGGCATATGGTCGTTACCCTGCGACAATGAACAAGGAAACAAACAGAGCCGAAAAGGACAAAGACACAGTCAAAGAAAAGAAAAATGCGCAGCAAGCCAAGAGACTGAATGAGTGAGCTGGAGTTTTCATTGTAATTGAATGTAAATGATTTTGATTTTTATTGTTTGTGATTCATTGGCAAGTCTCTGGAAGAAAACAAAATCCCACTGTAATATTAAAATTAGCACATACAGTTATATTTTTGAGTGAGCTGGAAAAGAAATGAGAAGGCAGAAGACTAAGGGGTATGGCCATCTATTTCAAAATTCCATGAGGAATACAGACAGTCATAAGAAAATATCTATAAGTAATATCATCTTGATATGCATAGAGAAGTTAGAGAGAGTGAGAAAAGAGAATGCAGAATTTAGAAAATTGAGGCAGAAAAGATAAGGAAGAGAGGAGCAGAAAGAGATGCTACAGAACAGAGCTGATATCTGAGGTAAATCAGCAAACATTTCTTCTGATAAATCGAGGAAGTTGGAGCTTCCCTATCAGGTTGAAGCTTGATCACTGTCAGTTGTAGCTGACTAAGGTTGGAGCCTCCTGTAGGTTGGTGCCTGCAGAAAATTGAAGGGATTTTGAGCTTCCTTGCAAGTTGTAGCTTGCAGAATTGAGGTCAGAGCCTCCTGTAGGTTGGTGCCTACAGAAAAATAGTGGTGAGAGGCAGTTGGAACTTGCCTTTGCATCACAACAATAATAAGATGTGGTTTTCTCTCTTTATGGGTTTCCACTTATATCTGTTGTCTCTATCTGTGTTGCCTATGTGCTGAGATGATTTACCAAATCTTCTTAATGTTTTCTGCTCTCATAACAAGTTTGATGTCACATTAATTTAATATTTGCTGCAACTTATTAAGACTGTTCATATATTAAGTTTGGTTATAAAAGTAAGTTGTAAATAAGATGATGAAAATTTTAAAAAACTCATGTATGTGTTAAATTGATTCACCCACCCCCCTTCTCAGTTTAACTAAGAATTCAACATGGAGTGCGTAGAGCTTGTAGAGGGAAGAGCCAACATAACTCAAACTCGAGATATTTTGATGTAGCGAGGAATGATAATCATAGATATGCTTACCGTGAAACTATTTTGGGAAACGTAAGCCGCAGGTATGAGGAGCTTTGTGAAAACACAAGGCTGAGAACAACAAACAGTCATAAACACATAAAACAATGAAGAGAAAGCTCTCAGGAGGAAGAGAAAATGGCAACGCCTCCCCTAGGCTCTGATACCATGTTAAACACACACATGGTGTATCAAGAAACTAAACACACACATAGAAAGATAAGCATGAGATACTCATATTATTCACCATATATGTACATTTATAATATAATGGTGTGACTCTTGGATTCATCTTCCAAGGTCACTTGGACTCCTTTGTGACTCTTCGCCTTCCACACCTACCCATAGAGGATTAGGTGTTCAACAAAAACCTAAGTTGTTGTCACTTATGTGGAGGGACAATCATTAATTGGAGAATATCTTATCAACATTGAAATTCTTAGTAAGCTATTAATGGTAATGGTAAAAATCTGAGGAGATGCATATATTTAGGTTCGAGCATTAACGTATTTTCAGAAAACTTGAACACTCAAATTAAGAATTTGTGGAGATTTCATTCTCATCACTTGGATCATATCCAATGCATTTTCTGTGATTTTGTAATGAACACATTGGAGAATTTCACACTTTCTTTTACAAACTAAGAGTGGAATATTTCTCTTCCCCTCATGTTCATTCATGGTTTTACTGGGTTCAGCAGTGCGATGAAACATATGAACTAGCTCCTTCACTATATCTAAATATTGTTGTCAAATAGAAAAACCTAATTTACTATATTCCATGGCTATATATTTGATAATTATAACACCCTTCTCAAGGGCCTCAGAGTTATGCCTCCCCTAGGTCTGAGCTCAATACATTTTCCCCTTGTAAGGTCGCTCTTTTCATTTGATCTCTCAATTTCTCTAGAGATATAGTTAATTACAAAATTTAATAGTGCTCCCACATATCTCAGAGTCAAATTTGATAGTTTCAAATTTGTTGTTTTGAGAATATCAATCTCATGGTTCAAATCCTCACTACTGATATCCTTTTATTCCCTTCAGATAATTTATTGAATGCAAACGGATATCCCTCCAGAAGGGTTGATATTGTTTTTTAAATTTTAGTACCTGTTTTAGTATACCCGAAAATTTCATGAATAATTGTAGATAATGATCACCAAACAAGGGATTGGATTTATTTATATTCCTATTTATTCTTAGGAGCATGGTATACAATATCTATTAATTATATAATTCAAGATAGAAAATCTTTCAGATTAATCACATTACTAGGATTTGGTCGACGTTTTGAACCATCTAATGTGGTTAATCCTCTAGAAAAGGTGAAGAATGAAATCGATCTCCATGAGTAACTAATAAGGATGCATCATTACCCGGAGTTAACTGTTAAAACTAGCCGTTAAAAACTAGTCGTTATTTCGTTAATTAGTTAGAAAGTTAAAAGTTTTTTAATTATTTAATTAATTACTTAGAAATTTAAAAGTTTTTTAATTTAATTTAAAAATAAATCAATAAATTTTAGAAGTTTTTAATTATAAAAAATATAATAACTTAGGAAAAGAGGTTAAATTATAAAACCATAAAGGAGAAGGGGTAACCTATAGTATAGGGGATAGCATTAAAATGATTACATTATGAATTATATAATAATTTAGTAAAATGATAAGGGAGAAGGGGTAAATGATGGAAAAAAAAAATAGGTTGGGGAGGGGGGGGGGGGGGGGGGAGAGAAATATTAAAATGAATAAATTATAAAACTAGTAAGGGAGAAGATGTAAAATAGTATAGGAAATAATATTAAATATCTATAAATAAATAAGGGGGCAAAATATTAAAATGAATAGATTATAAAACTAGTAAGGGAGAAGGGGTAAAATAGTATAGAAAATAATATTAATATTTAAAAATAAATAAATAAATAGATAAAATTAAAAACAAAATAAAATAAAAATTAAAAATAAAATAAAAATAAAAATAAAAATAAAAATTTATAATAGAAGGGGGGGGGGAGATTGATAATAATTATTATTATAGAGAGCAGCGAGGGGGGGAAATATAAATAAAATAATATCAAGAGAAACCAAAGCAAACACCGCACAGGGACTAAGTCACCTTGAGAGGGCTGGGGTCTAGCTCTTACTTAATTTCCACCCATCATCTCTGTTGAGATTTTTAGGATGTCTTTCAATTTCAATAGCCTCCCTCAACTTTCTATGATTGAAGTGATCCACCGTGGAAATAACTTTGGAGCCTTCAATTCATACATGGTGACACGAATTCCTAACATGCTCCACAAGAGCAGAAGTGTGGGATCGGCTGTGCCTAATGTCTGCATCATGCCCCTGGATTCTTTGTCTAATGGACTAACCAATTTCTACAATATAGGGGATACTGCAGGAGCATGGAACCAAATAAACACCTTTCATGTCCTTTGGGTCTATAGGGTCCTTAACCGATCCGAGAGAATTCTTAATGGTACTGATAGGCCTAAATGAAGATGTGACATTATTTCTCCCGAGGACATGGACAATTCTATCTGAGGTCCCTTGGATAAATGGAAGATTCACTTTAGAGATAGGAACCAACCCAGAAGATTTTCCTCTTAAGCCTTTAGAGGCTTTTTGGAAGGCCTTAAGACCTTCAGATCTGTTATATCCATTAGTCTCAAATACATCCAGAAGATGGGATTTATATAAATCCAAATGGCTATCATCCGAGACTCTAAGAGCCCGGGTAGCCAGAGTGCAAAGAACACCAAATTTATGAGCAAGAAAGTGATAAGAATCAGCATGAAGATATTGCTTAGTGTGCGTCTTCTTGCTGAAAACCCGGTGAGAGATCAAACCATCATCCCTTCTAGAGAGAAGGATATCTATGAAAGGAAGGAAACCATCCACTTCAACCTCCATTGTGAATTTTATGTAATCAGCTGGGAGTTTAGGTGATCAAGAAACAAATCTAACTTCTCACGGCTGTGGGGCCAAATGACATAGGTGTCATCCATGAACCTATTCCACTTTCTTGGGTGGAATTGAGAAGAGGCCAAGGCCTTCATCTCAAAATCCTCCATAAATAAGTTAGCAACAACAGGGGAAAGAGGGGAACCCATAGACCCCGTAGATTTTCTCATAGAACTCACCCTGGAAACTGAAAAAATTCGAGGTGAAGCACAGACCGACCAACTTAGAACTATCCTGGTCCGTGACTCGCTTAATGACCTCAATAGCTTCAGGGATGGGGATTTTGGTAAATAAGGAGACAAAATTGAAACTAACAAACAAATCACTAGGCTCAAACCTGAAGTCCTTCCATTCCTGGATAAAAGAGGTAGAGTCCTTCACAAAAGAATTAGTAAACCCTACCAGGGGCTTAAGTTTACGAGCTAAGAATTTAGCCAGATGATAAGAAGGACCACCTATTGTGTTAACAATAGGTGTTAAGGGGGCCCCCGGTTTATGAATCTATGGAAGACCATAAATCCTATGGGTGAGGGGATTACTCTCAATAATTTTCCTCGAAAGGGGATTAAGAGAGGGATCAGACTTAGTGGCGAGGGAAATCTCCTTAGAAATAGATTTAAGGGGATTATTCTTAAGCTTCACATAGCTACCACTAAGAGAAATATGGTCAACCATTTTTCTGACATAATCTGCCTTATCCAAAATAACAATAGAACCACCTTTATTAGCCTTAAGGATGACAATGTCAGGGTTGCTTCTAAGGGATTTAAGGGCAAGAAGCTCAGGTTTGCTCAAGTTACTTCTCGGAGGCTTTGCCTTCCTAAGAATAGTGGTGCAATCTTGCCTAATAGTTTCCTTAATATTATCATAGAGATCCTTGATCCCATACTCTATGTTATAGATAATGTCATCAATGGGGATCTTCTTGGGTGTCACGACAAAGTTAAGCCCCTTATTGAGAAGACAAAAGACAGAAGAATCAAAGCTCAACGAAGACAAGTTAATAACATATTTCGAAGAGGAAAGATTTTTATTGCTCTCAATGGAATTACAATTATTAATGATAATTTGATTATTATTATTATTATTATTGTTATTAATAGTGTTAATATTATTAATTTCAATAGTACTACTATTATTAATGCAGGTTTGGTTATTAAGAGAATTATTATTATTATTTATGTTAGCATTATCATTGCTATAATGCCCTACACAAATTTTATAATCCTTATTATTTATTAATAAATGATCATTGGAGACTTTATTTATAATATTATTAATGTTATCTAAAATCAAATTGATTAAAGCTGTCATTAGAAAGGGAGGGTTTAGGGCAGTTTCTATTAATAATAAAAGGATTTACGGAATTATCTAGAGAGAATTTACCGAACCCGCTGCTGTTGGAGAGCATTGAGGAGAGCGCTGAGGGGGCCATGGTAGCAAAGATGGACAATAACCAGGAATGAGAATCCAGAGATACGGTGGAAGCAGAGCCACTCCACTGTTGCTCTAGGATATTGGTCACAACCACGCTCCAACCATGAACAGAAGAAGATGCTGGATTCATCTGCACTGACGATGAAGGGTCTACGTTTCCTGTAGAGACTGCAGGAAGAGAAGCAGAACAACTGCTAGTCAACACGCTGTGGAATGAGCTCTGATCCAGTCTTAATCGCCTTGCGTCTCAAGGCTGTTGAACGCTTAACATGCTTGCCCATGAAGCTGAGAACCCATCATCAATTTTGATTGAGGGAACCACCTCCCCCTCATTCAAAAAGGAATTTTCAATCACTCCATCTAGTTTCCAAACCCCCATTGAAGAGGATAGTCGTTCCAATGAAGAATCCATGACTCCAGAAGAAGAAGAATCCTCGACTGCAGAAGAAGAGGGCGAGAGCACCGAAAAACCGAAGGAATAATTAGAGGACTGCCTACCGACCCACAAGCTGAGAGCCGAGACCTGCTCATTGCTAATTCTGGATCTCCCCATGCGTGAAGAAGCCTACAAATCCAAGGAGTGAGAAGTCACAATCTTCTCAAACTTTAACGTGTGCTTCTTTTTCGAAACCTCTTCCACCCGAGTTGCCTTAGCCACAGAAACACCATCCAAAACGCTCCAAAGAAGGGTAGAAATACTAAATGCTAGATATAGATGGAGAGAAAAAATCCTCCGGGAAATAAGGTCCAAATCTCTCATTAATATACCAATCTCCGATCTAAGGAGAGAAAGACTGGTTTTAAGAAAAATGGCATGATTAAAAGAGGAATTAAGAGGATGAGAAATACGAGCAAAAAACCGGAATTAGTGATGCATACCTACATCTTTTAAGGAATGTGAGATCATATTTCGTCTTTGCCATTTGTAGTTGAGCCCGTTCAAATTGCCGACCGTTATCAGCCATTCCCCTTTCGTATAGGGCAATTATGTTAGATCTAAGACTTTTGTGATCCATAATGTACATATAAAATCTTTCAGATTAATCACATTATGAGGATTTGGTCGGCGTTTCCAACCATGTAATGTGGTTCATCCTCAGGACACGGTGAAGAATGAAATCGATCTCCATGAATAAATAGTAAGGATGCATCATTGCCCGGAGTTATAAAACTAGCCATTAAAAACTAGTCGTTATTTAGTTAATTAGTTAGAAAGTTAAAAGTTTTTTAATTATTTAATTAATTAGTTAGAAATTTAAAAGTTTTTTAATTTAATTTAAAAATAAATCAATAAATTTTAAAAGCTTTTAATTATTAAAAATATAATAACTTAGGAAAAGAGGTTAAATTATAAAACCATAAAGGAGAATGGGTAACCTATAGTATAGGGGATAGCATTAAAATGATTACATTATGAATGATATAATAATTTAGTAAAATGATAAAAAGGGGAGGTTAAGAGGGGGCTCAAGGTGGGTGGTGGGCAAAATATTAAAATGAATAAATTATAAAACTAGTAAGGGAGAAGGGTTAAAATAGTATAGGAAATAATATTAAATATTTAAAAAATAAATAAATAAATAAATAAAAATAATAATAATAATAATAATAATAAAATAAAATAAAATTAAAAATAAAATAAAAAATTTTAAAAAAATTAAAACATAAATAAAATATATATATATATATATATATATATATATATATATATATATATATATATATATATATATATATATATATATATTTATAATAGAAAGGTGGGGGGCCGGGGAAGATTTATAATAATAATTATTATAAAGAGTGGTGAGGGGGGAAAATATAAATAAAATAATATAAAGAGAAACCAAAGGAAACACCGTATAGGGACTAAGTCACCTTGAGAGGGCTGGGGTCCAGCTCTTACTTAATTTCCACCCATCATCTCTGTTGAGATTTTTAGGATGTATTTCAATTTCAATAGCCTCCCTCAACTTTCTATGATGGAAGTGATCCACCCTGGAAATTACTTTGGAGTCTTCAATGCATACATGGTGACACGAATTCCCAGCATGCTCCACAAGAGCAGAAGTGCGGGATCGACTATGCCTAATGTCTACATCATGCTCCTAGATTCTTTGTCTAATGGATCGACCAGTTTCCCCAATATAGGGGATACCGCAGGAGCATGGAACCAAATAAACACCTTTTATGTCCTTTGGGTCTATAGGGCCCTTAACCGATCTGAGAGAATTCTTAATGGTACTAATAGGCCTAATTGAAGATGCGACATTATTTCTCCTGAGGACATGGGCAATTCTTTCCAAGGTCCTTTGGATAAATGGAAGATTCACTTTAGAGACAGGATCCAACCAAGAAGATTTGCCTCTTAAGCCTTTAGAGGATTTTTGGAAGGCCTTAAGACCTTGAGATCTGCTATATCCATTAGTCTCAAATACATCCAGAAGATGGGATTTCTCTAAATACAAATGGTTGTCATCCGATACTCTAAGAGCCTAGGTAGCCAGAGTGCAGAGAACACCAAATGTCTGAGCAGGAAAGTGACGTGAATCAACATGAAGATATTCCTTAGTGTGTTTCTTCTTGCAGAAATCCGGTGAGAGATCGAACCATCATCCCTTCTATAGAGAAGGATATCTAAGAAAGGAATGCAACCATCCACCTCAACCTCCATCATGAATTTGATGTAATCAGACTGGGAATTCAGGTGATCAAGAAACAAATCTAACTTCTCACGGCTGTGGGGCCAAATGACACATGTGTCATCCATGAACCTATTCCACTTTCTTGGGCGGAATTGAGCAGAGGCCAAGGCCTTCATCTCAAAATCCTCAAGAAATAAGTTAGCAGCAACAAGGGAAGGAGGGGAACCCATAGCTACCCCGCAGGTTTTCTCATAGAACTCACCCAGGAAACTGAAAAAATTCGAGGTGAGGCACAGGGTGACCAACTATGAACTGTCCTGGTTTGTGACTCGCTTAATGACCTCAATAGCTTCAGGGATGGGGATTTTGGTAAATAAGGAGACAACATCGAAACTAATTAACAAATCACTAGGCCCAAGCCTGAAGTCCTTCCATTCCTAGATAAAAGAGGCAGAGTCCTTCACAAAAGAACCAGTAAGCCCTACCAGGGGCTTAAGTTTACAAGCTAAGAATTTAGTTAGATGATAAGAAGGACCACCTATTGTGTTAACAATAGGTCTTAAGGGGGCCCTCAGTTTATGAATCTTTATAAGGCCATAAATCCTAGGGGTGAGGGGATTACTTTCAATAAGTTTCCTCGAAAGGGGATTAAGAGAGGGATCAAACTTAATGGTGAGGGAAATCTCCTTAGAAATAGATTTAAGGTGATTATTCTTAAGCTTCACATAGCTACCACTAAAGGAAATATTTTAATATAATTCTAATTTTCATGTGTTTAGAGTACCAAAAGATTAAACAGGAACATCAACACCTTCCTAGACCGCTAAATCATTTACCCATTCTAAAATGGAAGGGAGAAGCCATTTATTGGGAATTTATTACTGTTCTACCTACGACCAAGAAATAGCATGACTCATTCATGATTTAATTCTAATGTATGGAGGAAATTAGTTAGAATAATAGGTATGCAGATTAATTTTAATACATCTTACCGTCCCAAAATAGATTGTTAAACATAAAGGAAAAATCAAATACTTGAGGATATGTTGTGTATGTATGTAATGGACTAGCCCAAAAAATGGGAGAATTATTTGCATGTAGTGGAATTTGCTTAAAATAAAAAATATCAAGCATCCAATAAGATGGTTCCATTTACATATGTGGATGGAATAAAGTGCCACACTCTTTTATGTTAGATTCAACCATAAGATAGTTTTATTTTATGAAAATCAGAAGATACAACATAAATAGTATAGTGTGGGAGAGCTTGTATACATCAAAATTAAGCCAAAGAAAGTACCCTACAATTGGGAAGTTGTCCTAAGTTAGCACCTTCTTTCTGTGGACCATCGGAGATACTAGAAAAAGCAAGGTTAATAGCCTACTAGCTAGCACTACTAGGTCCAATTAAAAGAAAACAATATTCTTTCTTACTTAGTTGTTAAAGGAAGTAATTATGTTATAGAAAATATGCATAAATATTTAGTAACAAGTAGAGTACCGGTTGGCACAGTATTAACAGAGGGGGTTGTGTTAATTGAAAGGTTGAATTGTATTGAAGTGGTTTTTAAGACAAAGATATGAAAGAAATAAAAGCTTTTATGGCATTGATATATTGAGAATAAAATGAAATGTATTTCAAAATATATTGATAATATATAAACGATGAAGTAATACGCATAAATGAATATTGAAAGAAGACATGCTAGGAGCTACATGCAGACCTATGAATAGTAGTTAAGAGTAAGACAGGAGCTAACTATAGCCAAATACAATGAATTATTCAACAACTCAGTAAGGAAACAAGGAATAGAAATGGGATTTTTTTAAACTTATTAGTAGTTTAATGTAAACTATATTGAGGGATAATTTCCTATAATTTTATATGATTTAATGTGAGTAGTTCTACTAAGTCAATCAGAATATTTAGATTTAGAATTTATCTTATGTTTTGTAAACCATAATTTTAGAATAGAGTGTAACGATGGTTATCGTTTATGCAAGGAAGGAAAAAATTCTTGGATATGAAAAAGCTAGTGAAAAAGTTGATATACAGTTAGTAGATGTAGCTATGTATGATATTTGAGACAAAATATTTCTTACAAAAGTAAAATATCAATTATCCATGTAACAAAGTGAATATTAATTCCTTTGAAAATAAAGACCTAGCCACAACATTTATTGTTAGATACAAGAGAGATCATTGATAGATGAAAACATCTGTAAATATAGCTCTGAAAAATACCATGCCTATTATAATTATAGGTTTGTAAATATGATTATCATTCCTAATTATTCCTTAATTATGGTTGGTAATCGTAAGAAAAAGAAACTAAAAAGAGTGCCTTAAATCACAAAAAGGAGAACAATAATAGAGTCACTGGTGTGCTGAATACTTTTGATAATCTCATCACCCGTGTATCCCTTATATCCATTCTATCTCTAGATTTACTCTCCCCTACCTTAATTTTCCCTCTCCCCAACCCCTTTCCTAAACCCATCCCCTTCTCCCCCCCCCTCCCCCCCTTCCCCTACACCTTATCCCCTTGAGCCCTTTCATCCCTTCAATGATCCCCCTATCTTTGATTTCCTTCTTCCACCGCTCCCCCGTTCTTACATTCTACGTCCCCTCCCCTACCCTCTCACACCCTTATTAGCATGAAAACCATTCCCTCCCACTCTTCAAAAAGTGGCCTCACCTCGGATTTCCTTAAAATTATATAAGTATACCGAAATTATTCTTCCAAGTCCTCAGGTCATGTGGAAAGTTGTATACCGAAATCAATCGCAATAGTGGCATCATGGAGCTTCACAATCGTCCACCTGGTCCCTGCATCATACCAGGCATGTGGTTATTATTCCCCTCACTCGTTTCGGATTTCAGTGGCCAGAAAAATGGTACCTAGTTCGCGGGAAGGGTGAAAAATAGGGAGAATCATTTACTCCCCGAGCACTGGAACTTGCAAGAAAAGCATGGGAAGATGGTGGTTATGGAGTTAGAATAATTTGGACGAACTAGTGAAATCATGGAACAACATTAGGATTCTAGTACCACTGGTATTATAACGTCACCCCTCCCTCACTGGCATCCCGCAGGTGGCTATTTAAGGAATAATGACTAGAGAATTTTCTTAGGGAGGTAGAGGGTGTCTGCTTGTTGTCTATGTATTTGCGTCTAGGAGCCAAGAAGAGTGGTAACAGTGTGATTAAGGGATAGTTTAGAGATCCAAAGGATGGCTGGTGGTGATCTGGTGGCTCGATTTCCTTCTTGGCAGCCTTTGGGTTCTCTCAATGGTCTCTAACAACTGGGGAATTGTCAAGGAGGGTCTGAATTTTACTCTTTATTCTAGGAATGAAGTTGTCTTAAATTTCCCGTGCATTGGCATGTGTGCCTGTGTGGTTTAATTTTGGAGTCTAGGGTCATATAGGAAGTCAGGGATCATTTGGATGCTGGTGATAGTCATCTCTAAAGTCATGAAGGACTTGACTATGGAATTGGTGAGTCCAGTGACCTTCCTTTGTAATGGTTCCTTTATTTGTTTAGTGTTCATCTAGTTTTTTAGGTCAAGTAACTTGAAGGTTGTAATTGATTTGGAGTTTGTGTATTGGTAGAATGTTGTGAAACTAGGTCCAAAAAGAGAAGAAAAGAGATATCAACGCCTTATAAATAAGCCACTTCAAGGGGGAAAGCTCCAATACATTACATGAATGAAAAATTCTTGGATGATACGAATTACAAAACCTCCTTTCTATATATAGGAGTCCATGCGGCCATAATGTAATCTCAGTGGCGCCACAATGTAATCCTAGCCGACCTAACAATAATAATGTAAGGGAAAAATAAAAACAATATGGGGGTTACATGGGTACAAAAATAAAATAGAGGGGGCTACACTAACATAATAAGGGACTACACTATTAATATAGGTACTTAACATGCCCCTCTCCTTAAAACAGTTGTTGTCCTCAACGCTTGATTATTTTTTGATGCTTCTGTATAAAATTCTCATCCTCCCATGTGGAATATTCTACAGGAAAGTTCTTCCACTTGTCGAGATACTCTGAAATTGATCGTACTTGTCGATTTCTTGTTTCTGTGACTGCTTCAGAACTCCTTTCGATGTGATTTTGATCTTCCTGTTGTTTCATTAGATTCTGCACCAAAGTTAGGTTATCCTTTGAGAGTTGGAGAACTTGTTGTTGATGCTCAATGTGATCTTCCACTAATTTATCATCCATATTAGCTATTATTTGATCCTTCAAACCATACAACTTAGCCTCCATTTCTTCTTTTAAACCATCTATGTCATCTTCGGTTTCTTTTCATAAGATCAAAATTTTTTGCACTTGGTACAGTAATTTTGATATCTCATACTGCAATTATTCCTCTTCATGTGTCATAGTATAAAATTTTTAGGGCTTAATGGGTATGGAATTGTTTTTTGGAGGCATAATAGAACCCAGTACTGATAAAAATTCTAAAATACGCTCTTGGAATCACTTCAAACTGCTTTTTCAAACAAACGTTATGCAATTTTAAAAACCAAATACACACCTTTTTCTTGCTTTAGAGGAGCTCGATATTGAAATTGAATTATCTCTATAATTTTAGATCCTACATATCTAAAATTTAGCCCTATAGTAGCCCATTGAAGCTTCTTTCAAATGCCACAGGTCTGATCTAATTTGGATTCTTCAAGGAAAAGTTATATCCAATCTCCCACAATGACCAAATTTTGGACTCGTTCAGTAGAGCGAACTTGTACAAATTTCCACGTGTCACTGTTTCCTCCTTTGGCTCTGAAATTGATGACTGAAAACTACATTCCTTTTACTTGTGGCACAACATTCCAATCCGATGCTCAGAGAGAGAGCTATGAATATTTTCCCACAATCACCTCTTTGAGATGAAATTCAGAAGCCTCAAAAAGCCCTAACTTCCACAGATCTTATATCCCTAACTTCCACAGATCCTATCTCTGGAAATATTGTGAACGAATATCTGAAATTGTGCGACGATGTTCCTCAGGATTGCGGATTCGCACTCTAAAAATTTCAGCTTCTGACCCTTCATAGAAAAAAAATTATTACAAAAATACCACGATGACTTGTTTAGGTTAAATTCAGGAGCCTGCAAAACAACCTAACTTGCACAGATCATATCTCCGAAAATATTGTGAACCAAGCTCTGAAATTTTTTGATGATGTTCCTCAGGATTTTGGCTTCGCACTCTGAAAATTTTAGATTCTGAACCTTCGTAAAAAAAATGTTATAGTGCAAATTCCATGATGACCTGTTTGGAGCAGCGAAACCCTAGAATCGCAAAGCTCTGATACAAAATGTTGTGAAACCAGCTCCAAAAAGAGAAGAAAAGAGATATCAAAGCCATAGAAATAAGCCGCTTCGAGGGGGAAACCTATAATACATTACATGAATGAATAATTATTGGATGATACAAATTACAAAACCTCCTTTCTATATATAGGAGTCCATGGGGCCACAATGTAATCTTAGTGGGGCCACAATGTAATCCTAGCCACCTAACAATAATAATTTAAGGGAACAATAATAACAATATGGGGGTTACATGGGTACAACAATAACAATAAGAGGGGCTGAACTAACTTAATAAGGGACTACACTATTAATATAGGTACTTAAATTTCTTGTATTTGACATGAGTTATACTTTTGAGAGTATTTGATTGGGCTCCTCGGGACTTCGCAGGGCCAGGACCAGGAGTTGGAATGCTGAGGGGATTCATTGTTTTGGGAGAAACAAGCTAGAGAGTGATTATTGTAACATGGAACATGGATAATTCTAACATGGGATCGATGTGTTTTAGATGTCTGTGCACGAACAGAAGAGGGATGTAATCAAGCTTGAGGAACAAAAATTAGAAGGGAAGGAGAAAATCCGCATGCTTAAAAATAAGGTGGAAGCTCTCAGACAAGAAATAGAGGGGTTGAAGCTTAAACTTGCAGACAACATAAAAAAGGAGGAGGAGGTGTCGAAGCCACTGCATCTAAAGTCCCAGGCTTCAGTAGAAGAATAATCTCCTCCGACATCTGCAATTTTTTTTATATGTCTAATAACACATGTGTATATCTATTATCACAATTTTGTAAATTCTTAGGTAGTAGGAAATTAGATAAAAAAAATTATAGTGGAAGGGTTGATGTTAAACCTCAGATAAGAGTGCAAAAAATTCTAATACTCATGGATGGAAATCCTTAGCTTTTTTTTGGAAAGATCATGAGTTTCGATTACGTGCAGGCGTGTTTTAATACAAATACTTATACTCTTTCTGGTTAAAAAATAAAATAAAATTATTGGTACTTATTAGGTTACATTCCTTATACAATCTCTACTGTTTAATTTAATGTTTGACTATACCAATGCTATATAAGAAATTAAAATGATACCAATCCTTTAATATAGTTTTGTATGGTTATACGATCATTATAACCAACTATCAATATTTCTAGTCTCACCAACAAAATGAATAACCTAGTTAGTTTACAAAAATACCATGGTTGTTTCATATTTACTCACTCAAAATAGTTCACCGTATATTAAACATAAAAAAAATATCTTCCTTAATTTTTTAAGGGGTTTATAATCGATTTTAGAAAATTTATTGCATAAACTTTCGAGATAAGATCCTGTAGTAAAAATTTGTTTTTCCACATATCGTAATTCCTAATTATACTAGTCTCACTCGCAAAGTAAATAGAATAGTTAGTCAATAGGAATACAATAAGTATCCCATGTTTCCTTGCCTAGAAACGTAGTTAATTTATTCACTCATTCCCTAGGAGAGCTTCCTTATAAAATAATTTATCCTATTAATAGAATATATATATATATATATCCAGGTTCTGCATGGATAAAATTAACACCCCATTAAAATGTATAAGTCAGTGATCTATCGGCTAAGACATCATTTTGATTCATTCGTTGCATGTAACTTCAAATAAAGATTTAGTTATCTTTTGAACTGCTTGCATGGTATACTCTTTAACTTATATCAACTTGTATCAATATTTTCTGGTATAACAAATAGGGATATTTTACTTATCAATATTAGTATAGTAAAGAGTACACCTAAAATTAGAACAATTTAATTCACATAAATACTCTATATATGCACGCAACATTTGTCTGATATTTATATGATTCTTTAATTTTAAACATTCAATATAACATTCTCACTATAACCACATTACACCATAACATTATTAACATAAAAAGAACAATAGTCATACATATTATCTTAAATAGATTCTTGGAAAAATATTAGAAATAGAGCATGTTCCACTCAACCATGAATTGTCTCCAAAAAATTTCCAAGAGAATGGGACCTTCTTGCCTCCAGGTTGTAAAAATTTCTGAATGTTACACTTACGCAAAAATATTACTGATAGATATGGTAAAGCTCCTCCTACTTAATTAAGTTATTAACTAAGAATTTCAGATTAATATTGAAGCAAAACACATAACAAACTTTCACCAATTCAGATCTAGAAAAATTACATGCACACATAGACAAAGTGACACAATGATTTTCTGGAGAAATAGTCCCTGGAAAAACCCAATGCAGGAACACTGATCTTCTAGCTGCTGGAGGGATATATTATTAAGAATTTTCTGAATACAACAAATATGGCTTCAAGAACTGGAAAACCCGACAGAGAAATAATAGATCTGCAACTCATTGGTTGTTCTAAAGCCAAAATAATGACTTATCCACACCCTCAAAGGGGATTTACAGAACTAAGCCAAAATCAGGCCCTGGAAACTCCAGTGTTGCCCCTGAAGCCTTTGTTTCTACCTCTGAAGCCCTTTCTTAACTCAGTGTTGGCCTCGAAAGGGCTATGTTACCCCAGACTGGGTGACTCAGTCCTTACACTGCCCCTTAGGGTCTCTGCATAACCCTGGAGGACTTCCAGCTGAATCACACTATCTTGGGAGAGACTGTGTAACACATGTGTGGCACATTTCCTGCCCTCTCTACTGCTACTCTCCTGCTTCTCTGCACTACCTCTCTGAGATGATCTCTGCCTCTTGTCGATTTTAGACATTGGGATTAGATCATCTCCTTTGTCTAAATTCCCCTCTTTGCAGGTAAAACACTCATGAGAATTCTTGGCAAACCCTCCCTAAAATCTCAGCTTAACTTCAATGCTCTGCCTCTGTATGTCTTTACGAATGACCCCAAGCCTTTCCTTTATACTTTTTTCACTAGGAAACCAACAACCATGTTCAGATATTGAATTAATGGCTAATATTAAAAGAAAGCTTGATCCATGTAACTTAAGAAAATTTCATCACCTGTTTAATTTAATTAACTTTAATTATTTAATTTTCCTAACTTTAGACTTAGGAAATTCATTAAATTAATTAATTAATTATTTATCTGCTAAACCAGATGAAATTTCCCAAATATATTTCTAGGTCTTATAGATCAAGCGTACCCTAGGCCCTCCACAAAATTTGGGAGCTATATCACAATCGATGATACCCCAAATACACAAAATCTCAACACTCCCAGTTAGCATCAACGGTATGTTGTAACAATCCATCACAATGTGCATCACAATATTTTGGGCACTGGTTCTGTGCTACTAATGCTTGGCTTGCTGCCACTCAACTCTACACTGCTGTTGCCATTTTGTATTGTTGCCCATGACTCTGCCACTACAACTGCAACATTTATACTGCAACTTGCTCTCAATTTGCTACATTTGTGCTACTCATAGCACTGCCACTACTGATCTGCTACATTGCAACTTCAGTTGTTGAGAGAAAAAAATGAATCTCCTGCCAAATATTTGCCAGACAAGTCAGTTGGGCTGAATCCTCATCATTCAAGCTCTATAGGTTGCTAATATGTGCTGGAATCCAAAGGATGATGCACAATAACAACTATGCACTATGTAAGCATACACCCTCTGCCCTACTGAAATCACATCAGCCCCTTCTGCTAAAATCTTTCACGTTGCTAATTTTTTGCGCTATCCTCCTGAAGCATACATGAGCTCTACGTAAGAATCTCTGCTCTACATTGATGAAGTCACATCAGCCCCTACGTTGTTGCTACTTCTACTATGTTGTTTCATCCACACTATGCTGCACCTTCTGACTTTCATATCTGCCTCTGCTTCAACCGTGATCTATGCAACCAATGCTCCACTTGTCTCACTATTGTCTTAAGGCTGTCATAGCTCGCATGTGATCCAAGTGATGAGTTTCTCAAGGATCTCGCCATACTATCTGTAGATGATCTAAAAATCCATGTAACCCAACCTTTGTGGTTCATGAGCACTCATGGCTGCATCATCTTCCGACCCATCATCCGCCACAACATCCTTGGAAGAAGAAGCTTCTTTGTAACTTTTCTTCTGAGGACATTTTCTGGAAAAATGTCCCATTTCACCGCATTGGAAGCACTTGATCTTTGAGAGATCCTTATTCTTCTTTCCTTGATGGATCTTTGATTCCAAGGCTGCATCTTCTTCATCTTCATTCTTCATTTTTATCGATCCCATGTTGTACTGCTTTTTGGTGAATTTGCAGAGTTCTTCTTGCTGCAGGATTTGTCACAAACTGTCCCAATGTCGGAGGTCTGCTCTGCCCAAGATAATTTGGAAAAAGTTTTCCCACTCATCTGTGACTGCATTGATAGCAGTCTTGACCATCAGGTCATCTTCTACCTTATCACCTATTGCAGTCAACCGATCTCTGATTGACTGCAATATGAAGAGGAAATGTTCCATGTCTCCTCCCTTGGTCATCATGAATGACCACATTTGAGTCTCCAACAACATCTTCCTTTGGATTTACTTTCCCTCATATAGGGAAGTTAAGGCCTTCGACATCTCATTAGCTATCTTCTTTTCAGCTATGTGTGGGACAATATGGTCCTCAATTCCATCCATGATCAACTTCTTGGCATGCCTAACAACTTCATTATGCTTCGTTAGGATATCTGCATTGGTCGGTCTAGCGAGAACTTGTTCTGCATGGTCTCTTAGATGATATACCTCTACGACTATCAGGATCTTAGCCTTCCAAAATAAGAAGTTGGAAAGGCCATCCAATATGTCCTGATCACAGAGTCCATGAGGAACCATCTGCTCAAAATTTGTCAGAGCTTCCTTTCTCTTTGTTATATATATGGATCTAAGGCCCTTGGTGAAATACACACCTTTTGTGTTATGAAACTAGCTCCAAAATTAGAAGAAAAGAGATATCAATGCCTTAGAAATAAGCCACTTCGAGGCGGAAACCTCCAATACATTACATTAATGAATAATTCTTGGATGATACAAATTACAAAACCTCCTTTATATATATAGGAGTCCATGGGGCCATAATGTAATCCTAGCTGACCTAATAATAATAATTTAAGGGCACAATAATAACAATATGGGGATGACAAGGGTATAATAATAGCAATAAGGGGGTTACACTAACAACAATAAGGGACTATACTAGTAATATAGGGACCTAACATGCCCCTCTCCTTCAAAAAAGTGTTGTCCTCAATGCTTGAGTAGCTCTGGGTGCTTCTGTATAAAATTATCATCCTCCCATGTAGAATCTTCAATGGGTAAGTTATTCCACTTGATGAGATACTCTGAAATTGATCGATTTCGTAGCTGTCAAGTTCTTGTTTCCGTGACCACTTCAGGTTCCAATATGATTTTTCCTTCCTCATCAAGTTCTAGCAATATTGTTTGAACTAGAAGATTTTCACCTGTAACCTTCTTTAAGCATGAAACATGGAAAACTTGATGCACTCGTGAAGAAGCAGGAAGCTCCAATTTGTATGCCATAGTACCAATATTTTTCAACACCTTGTAAGCACCATAGTACTTTGGCGATAATTTATTATCCTTCTTAGCTTGCTTGAGGGACATTTGTTTGTATGGTTGTAGCCATAAAAATACCCAGTCTCCTACATCAAAAATTCTCTCGCTGCGATGTTGATCTGCATGTTGTTTCATTTGATTCTATGCCAAATTCAGGTTATCCTTTAAGAGTTGGAGAACTTCTTGTTGATGCTCGATGTGATCTTCCACTGCTTGAACCTTCGAATTTTCTCTTAAAGATGTTTTGATGGATGGTGGATGATATCCATAAAGTGCTATAAATGGGGTCATTTTTGCTATAGTATGGAAGGAAGTGTTATATCACCATTCAAGGAGAGGTAACCACTTGACCCATTGTGTTTGTTTATCAGATACAAAACAAAGAAAATATCCTTCCAAACATTTATTTACTATCTCAGTTTGACCATCGGATTGAGGATGATAAGATGAGATATGAGCTAATTGAGTACCCAAACAAGAAAATAACTTCGTCCAAAAATTTTCAATAAAAATGGGATCTCTGTCGCTCACAATAACCCTTGGGTTTCCATGTAGCTTTTTAATTGTGTCCATAAATGTAGTGGCAACTGTACTTTCTTTAAATGGATGAGATAATGCAAAAAGTGTGTATACTTGGTAAGTATATCAACTAACACCATGATGACACTCTTTCCTTTGGACTTAGGTAAACCTGTGATAAAATCCAATGAAATATCCTCCCAACGTTGACATGGAATGGATAAAGTTTGTGGAAGACATAGGGTCTTAATTGTGTCAACCTTATTTTGTTGGCAAACCAAACATTCTGCCACAAAATTTTGAATATCATATTTAAGGCCATCCCAAAAAAATTCTTTCTTCACCTTGTGGTAAGTTTTTCAAAATCCCGAGTGTCCTTCTAAAGGAGAAGTGTGCAATTCCAAAAGAATATTTTCTTTTAGTTAGGAATTCTTACAAATATTTAAGCGATCTTACTACCAATCAGACTAAATAATAACTTCTTTTTTATTTAATATTAGTAATAATACTAAATAAATGGGGACCCTTAGTTAAAAAATCCAAAAATATCAATTAGGATTTGTTTGCCTTTTCAAATAAAACTTTCTATCGTAAACTTATAGAAATCTCTTAGAAAGAACATTAAGAAACACTTAAGTTTATGATAGATTACGATAAAAATGCTCTTTAAACAAAATAGTGCATCCATAGCAAAATGGTATATATCTTTTATAAAACTGAGAATGAGATTTTGCGCTTTTGCGATAATGCGATCCCAAAAGCTTATACAATAAATGTATTGGTCGCAGATCGCATAGCGAGAAAAGAGAAATGTTAAACGAATACCTTTTGCGCTATTTACAATTTTGCGCTTTTGCGATATTTGCGATGTGCGCTTTTGCGATATTTGCGATGTGCGCTTTTGCGATATTTCGCAATTTGCGCTTTTGCGCTATTTGCAAAATTGCAATGGTTACGTTTTGCAATATTGCGATATTGCGATATTGCACAGATCGCAATGTCGCAGATTCATAAAAGCGCGTTGTTCAAAGAAAATCTTCCCATATATCAATATCTGTTATGCGCTTTAATGATTGGATTAAATGAATGGATTGTCAATTAATGGTAAATGAGATTTTGTTTTGATTGAAAGTCATTTCACGTTATAATAATATATTTCATCCGCCTTTGCATTTAAAACTATCTCATCACCTTTCTTATGCCATTACTCTCATTTAACTCGTAAAATGCAGGCACGAAGGAGAAAACGTCTATACAAAGCTTTCACAGAACATTATGGGTAAGAAAGAGAAGAGCTCGAATTCTGAAAACAGAGAAATGGCTTCACTGTATGCAGACACCGCTTGCAATAAGGATGCCGGTATAACCACATGGGAAGGAATGTATAATTTGCTGGAAGAATAAAATCCTGTGGTGTTGAAAGTTGCGGCTACAGCAGGTTCCAGTAATACATCTGAGGCAACTCTTAAAGAACTTACTTGCTCATTTCTGCATAGGATAGCGGCAAGGCCGAGGATTCTCCCATATACGGACATGGTGAAATGGGTGCTGGACAGCGCCGATATTTCAGATAGGCAATTTAGAACTCCATCTCAAGAGCTAATCAGGTCATTCACCGCGGAAGATGTGAGGCTGATGTATAAGTTGCCGGAGCCTCAGGCGACTTATAATAAGCAATTCATGGAAGATTTTTCCAAAGAACATGAAAATTTGTCAGAATGCACACAAGAGTGGACCAAAAGAGATGAGTCGTTGAAGAAAAACAAACAAGGTATGTACAGTACTGGTTCACTTACCTCTCCTTATTGTTTTGCTGCTGCCATGTTATGCAGGCTTTTTGGAAAGCCTGACATAAATATGATCTTGCCTGAATGGCTCCCTTTGTTGAATGCGGCCGTTAATTCTACAATTGTAGACTGGGCCAAAATTTTATCTGATAATTTGACCACTGCTATTTTTCACTACCGGTCCAAACGAAGTGTTTCTCAGCGGATTTATCTGCCTTTTTATCTATCTGCTTATGTCATGGACGCTATCTGTTTTGTCTCTAAATTCCCTGTGATGGGTTGGCAATGGACTATCCACGATCCTTTGCCTATTCATGTGTACCATAAGGAACTATGGGAGTCTAAGTTTTTCCCCCATTTTTACCAAATTTTCCATGGTGTAATGCTGCCATTGTACAGAACATTGCATAATAAGGATGCCCCAAGGTTATCCCCAGAAACAGAGGTCGAAATTATCCCCATCGCAAGATGGTTTGGAGAAGAATTGTTCACTTATATTAGGGTTTTTGGAAGTTCTGCTTCCCCCCATGTTTTACCCCTATATGTTCCAGATAGACTTGTAGCTCGGGAGATTGCTTATCAGACCTGTGGCCAAGGAGGTTTAACAAAGGAATTAAAAGAGAAGAAGAAAGGAATTTGGCCACAATTTCCCATAAACTGTGGAACATTTTCACTATTTGATGTTGGTCACGCATTCAAAGAAGTAAGCAACATTACATGCTTACAGCTGTTCAAATTTTCGAGAAGGTTATTTGACCCAAATAATATTGTTAAGAATTTTACCAATGCAATCAGAGTAAGGGAATTTTCCGAGGAACAGGATCTTTTTGATGATATGTTCCAAACAAGAAGTTCATTTAAAGAAGTTTTGAGTTCAGCTCAAATGCAGTTATCTCCAGAGGAATTCCAGGAATTCAAACTTTACAGAGAGAGAAGACTAACTACTATTCCTTTGGAAAATCTACGCTTGGAACCCGCAAGGGAACAAACTCCTAGTGTTAGTCTTAACGACAGTTTGAGTACAGATAAATCTAAGTCAAAATCTGAAAGAGAGACTTCTGAACATTCCAATAAGTCTAATGAAAAGGAAGATAAAATTGAAGAATCAGTGAAAGATTCTGCGCAATCGAAAGAACTTCCTCAACAGCAAATTTTGACTTCTCAACAGACAAATCCTCCTCCAACCAATGTACAGCAGCAGCCAGTCACCATTGAGTTAGACAAAGAATGGGAAACCTTTAACCAATTGATTAATGTAGAAGGACAGAATGTACAGACCCCTGTACAAACAACCAAAGTTTTCAGCACAGGAATAAGTAGCACAACCACAGTAACTGAGCACATACCTATCACACCCTCCTCTGAAATTGTACTTAATGTAGAGGACATTCCTCCTCTAGATGTATTCTATAGCCCAAAATACAAAGCAGTAGTGAAGAAACAAAGAAAAAAGAGAAAGTTAGAAGGTGCAATTGCTACTGAAGCAGAACAACTAGATGTCTTGTGGAAGGATCCTTCCACAGAGCCTACTGAGAATCTTACTAAGTTATCTCAAATGACAGGGGCTTATGCTTCTGCGACAATTGACAAAGCATTTGAGATACAACTCTTGTTGAATGAAAAAGAAGAACAGATAAAAGTTCTACAACAACAATTGCAACAGGTACAGGCCAATAATGAAGCACAATTGAAACTTGAAGAGTTACAACAACAACTTCAAGAAATGAAAATAGGACATCAAAAAAGCTTGGCTGATAAAGAAAAACAAATACAGATTATCCAAGATCAGCACAAAGATGATCCTAAGCTTCCAGAATTCATTTCAGAAACTATCTCTTTAAACAATCAACTACTGCAACAAGAGGAAGTGTTATGCCAAAAGATCTTGCAATGGAAATCTTTTTTCCAAGAGAGTGATAAAATCACAAATCATGTCGTAGATTTACGAAATGATTATGATTTGATTAATGAAAAGATCAATGATTATTTGGTATGGCAAAAAACAGAAGAAGGCAGAAAAGCTGGTGCACCCATTATTAATGAAAACCATAAAGAAATATTGTTCAATAACTGGGATGCACAAATCAGAAGGGCAGAGAAGGCAGCAGAGGAGGCGGCTACAGTGGCAAACACTCTTACTGATTGTGTAAATGATAATTTACACAAAGCTAATTTGATTTCAGAAACTGTTCCGGGATATCTCCTACAGGCACATCAACTACAAAAAGAATGGAGGCAAAAGGCAGAAGAAAGAGAAAAATCAATCCAAGGGCTGACAAGATTAAATTGGGACTCTTACTGGACATACTTAGTGAAGCCACACAGTCAGCACAGTGCGCTTAATTGTATCATCAATTCTACTGAGAAGATTGCGCCTACACTAGCCGACTCTGTCTTTTCAGGACAGTTGAATTCTGAAGTCGGTCAACCACATCTTCTCAAAACAATGCTAGATGCCTGCAAGTTTAAAGATCAAGTTCATAAATAGTTAGTTAATAGTCTTTATTTTTAGATTTAGTTTTAATTTTACTATATTTTAGCCTAGGAAAAGGACGGTCATTAAACCGAATCCTTAATTTTTGTAATAGACTATTTTTAGATTTAGCTAAGTAGTATTTAAACCCTTCTCATGCATTTAGAGAAGGGTCCTGGATCTTAAT
Source organism: Pinus albicaulis (assembly GCA_034641835.2). Taxonomy (NCBI): domain Eukaryota; kingdom Viridiplantae; phylum Streptophyta; class Pinopsida; order Pinales; family Pinaceae; genus Pinus; species Pinus albicaulis. The sequence goes on from CM076575.1 coordinate 1,721,928,100, forward strand.
ATTTTTGACTTGGAGATTACATTTATGTACTCCACTGACTTATATATTTTTTAAAAGGATCACATCTGGTGATTTTATGTGGAATTATCTTTGAAGTGTTGCATTTCTGTACCTTGGAATTTGATTTTGCATCAGAATTACTGGATTAGAGTATCAGATTTCATTTGAAAGCTTTCAAGATGAATAAGGTATTTCTATCTGTTCACTATTGATTTCTTTTGGTTTATGATATTCACTTTAAAATTTGCTATCATTTATATATATTTGGTTTTCACAACGTTTCTTTTGATATATCATTTCTGAGTATAATTGAAACGTTATCTTTCATAAGTATATGTAGATGATATGTTATGATGAATGCAATATGTTAATACAACTCTGTTTAATTTCTTAAACAGAGTTATCTTTATTTGTTTCTGCACATTTCAATTTAAATGATAATACATTTTTATGGTTATTGTTAAATTGGAATAATCTTAAGTTGTATTCACATATAATTGCCCGGGTTAGTGTTAGAATTTCTTTATCAGTATTTAGTTTAAATTAAATAGTTTTATTTCAGTCAATTTAGTCCCATTTCCACTCATCTAAATCAACCCATCACCAACCCATTAGTTATAAGGAAACTGGTCCTTTAAATCCAGTCGGAGCCACCATACCAAACGGAAAAGGAGCTGTCCTAAGGTCCCGACCGGGTGGTTTTCCCCAATGTTTGAAGTAGAGATTTTCTAGGCTTCAACATTTTTGGCGCTAGAAGGAGGGCCTGAGCTATGAATGGCAAGTAAATCTTTACCCACAAGCCATTCTGAGAGCAAAACACCCTCATCAACTTCTTCAATTTCTTCTGAAATACAAAATCCTATAGAAAGAATTGAGAAGAATATTCATACACTCACTACCAAAATCTCAAAACATTCAGACAATCAAAATCCTGAGTCTCTTGAAGTTCAAGATTTAATTCATAAATTGAAAGGATTCTCATTATCTCTAGATGAGTCTGAAATATCTGAAGGTAGTGTAACTTCAAAATTTGTTTCTTCAAAACCTCTTACTAGGCTTCAAAGTGAAAAACTTGGTATTTCTCCGAAATAATTCCCTTTACCTAGTAGAGTCAAGACAATAAAAACTCAATCGGAATCAGTAAGTGATATAGGTTCTTCATCTAATATTCAATTACCTGTTTCCGAAATCCCAACTCAACAAAGTACAGTTGTTTCCACATCATCTCCTCAATCATCATCAATCTCAACATCATCTATTCCAACAACTTCTATTCAAACACCACCAACCTCTACTACTCCTCCAATAGTTGTTCCAATAATGGCTAGACCATGGGCTACTCCAGGGGCTGTCAACATGCCTGCACCTTTACATGATTTACCTGACAATCCTGGAAAATGGCTTCCAAATTTTAGCCCAGATCTTAACATTCAAGCTGAAGAACATATCAATAACTTTATGTTGGTTGTAAATTTGAATGGAGTCGCACATGAAGATGTTGTAGTCAGACTATTCCCTTATACTCTTCAAGGGGCAGCAGGATCCTGGTACTTTTCATTACCATCGGGATCCATAACAAGTTGGCCTATTTTTGCAGATCATTTTTTAACCAAATTTGGAGATGACAGATCAATAGCTACTTTAATCAACGATCTCTCAAATTTGAAAGCAGAACCCAAAGAACCCATTAAAGATTTCAACACTAGATTCAACAAACTCTTGAACAAAATTCACACAGATTCAAGGCCTAGTGAACAAGTCAGAAGTGAATGGTACATAACTACCTTACCCTCAAACATAGCAATTTTTGTAGATAGAGCTGCAAAACCTACATTAGCCGAGAATATGAAAGAGGCTATTGCAGTAGAAAAACGAATTATTTCTCTAGAAAAGAAAAATGCTATTGAGGAAAGGAAATCAAAGAAGGTCAGCTTCAAAGATGATTCAAAGAAAAAGGCCAAAGACCCATACGACATGGAAGGTTTACAGAAAGTTCTTAAAACCATGTCAAATGAAATGGTTGAAATTAAAAAACAAGTAGCTGAAACTTCTACCAAAAAACCATTCCGAAATTTTAGAAGAAACCAAGTTGAATCTAAACCTCCTAATGCAATCTCTAATGCAGAATCAGAAGAAGAGGAAGAAGAAGAAGATACATCTTTAGTATCAGATGAGGAAGATGAGAATGAAGAAATAGCTAAATTGCATGGAATGTGGGATTTTATTCTCCCTAATTCTGATAGTGAGGTAGAACAAGAAGCTATGCCTGTAAGTACTAGGAGTAAATCTACATCAGAGCCTGTACAAACAACTCCTAAAAAGAAAATTACAACTCCAAGTACTAAAGACAAATCCCCTGCAAATAAAACTTCCCCATTACCTACTCAAAATCAACCTTCTTCTTCTAATCCTCCTACATCAACAACAAAGACTTTAGTGGTGTCAGATCCTATGGAGTATAACATTGTTGAAGACATGAAAAATATTAAAGCCAACATTTCCTTACATGAACTCAGCAAACTAAAACACCAGCAGAAGTTGCTATTGAAATAATTAAACGCTACACCAATTGCTCCTTTACCAAGTGGTGTAGTTGCAAAAGCAGCTAGGGGAGCTGGTAAGCCACCAGATAAGGTAGATGCTACTGATACAGTGTTCATTGGAGAAAAATCAAATTCTCAAACTCCTCCTTTTCTTTTGACTTATGAAATGTACAATAAAAATCTGCATAATTGTTTGATTGATTCTGGAGCTTCCTCTAATATAATGCCTACTTCTGTTTGTGCCAAATTGAATATCGAACCACAGAAATCGGCAGTTCATATTGTTCAATTAGATCGCTCTAAAGTTCAAGTTGTAGGAGAAATCAATTCAGTTACTATCATATTAGCTTCCGATCCTAGAATTGTCCAAAGAATTGATATTTTGATTGCTGATATTCCTGAATTCTATGGATTAATTTTAAGCAGGGACTGGTCTGTGAAACTTAATGGTTATATCTCAACTGATTATTCACATATGTGGCTTCCCTACAAAGGGAAACCAAATCAAATCAAAGTTGAACGAGAAAAACATATGACGCACACTGTCACTGAATTTGAACAACCTAATGAGCCTATGGCATTCAACAACAATATTCTTGGAGGTTATTCTGTTGAATCATTTCTTGGAAACTTCAAAGCATCTCAATCACCTTTTTCTGTAAATACTTTTGTTTCTCAAGTAGAAAATTTTTCACAATCTGATCCTTCCAGAATTGTAAATATTTCTGATGTAATTGTAGATAAGCCAATAGATAAATCATTATTTTGGTTGTTATATTTTGATGGATCAAAGTCCAGTGATGGAGCTGGAGCTGGATGCATCTTAATTGATCCATATGGAGAGAAAACCATGTTGTCATGTAGGTTAGAATTTGAGTGTACAAACAATACCACAGAATATGAAGCCTTGGTTCAAGGACTTTATAAAGCTATAGGGTCAGATGTTAAATACTTGAAGGTCTTTGGTGATTCCGAAATTTTCATAAAACAAGTTAGGAATACTATTCATTGCCTTTCAGGACATCTTAAACACTATCAAACCCTAGTACAAGATCTTACCACTCATTTTTTAGCATTCAATATTTCTCCTATTCCTAGGAATCAAAATACATCAGCTGACTTGTTAGCTAATGTTGCATCTAAACTCCTTCCTGTTGAAGATTGCAGTCTTGATAGGTTTTCTGTAGAATTGATTTTTTGCCCATCTGTCCCAGATAATGTCACAAATTGGAGAGTTTTCTATCATGATCAAGATATTTTAAATTTCATGACTTCAGAGAAATCATATGATGAACAAATTATTGATGAGAAGGATCATGATTTACAAATTTCTTCAAAAGGTAATGAAAATCCCATTCCAAAATATGTTGTTAAATTAGAGGACTTATATGATATTAAAGACAGATTCAAGAAAGTCACTAATACTAAACTTCAAAGTTCCACTTTGAAGTTTGAATTAGTAAATCTTGGTTCTGATTCCAAACCTCAAAACGTTAATTTAGGACTCAATTTAACACCAGAGGAAAGGAATGCTTTCATTAAACTCTTGAACAAATATAAAAATGTTTTTTCTTGGAATTATGATGATTTAAAAACGTATGATACTTCGGTTATTCAACACACAATTCCAATGCTTCCTGATATTAAACCTGTTCAACAAAAGTTAAGGAAAGTTCATCCAAATCTCGAAGGACAAATCAAATCAGAACTTAATAAACTTTTAAAAGCCAAAATCATTTTTCCTGTAAGGCACTCCAATTGGGTTTCCAATATGGTACATGTAAGGAAGAAGAATGGTGATATAAGAATCTGTATTGATTTTAGAAATTTAAACAAAGCATGTTTAAAAGACAATTTCCCATTACCAACTATGGAACAGATACTTCAAAAGGTAGCTGGTTCTGAACTTATGTCCTTTCTTGATGGATTTTCAGGCTATAATCAAGTTTTAGTTCATCCAGATGACAGATTGAAAACAACTTTCAGAACAAAATGGAGAACTTATGCTTATCAGAAAATGCCTTTTGGTCTAATAAATGCAGGAGAAACTTTCCAAAGAGCCATGGACATAGCATTTAAAGGTCTGATCAATAAATCAGTTGTTGTTTATCTTGATGATATAACAGTATTTTCAAAAAAGAGAACCAATCATCTACATGATCTAAAGAAAATATTTGAAAGATGTAGAAGGTTTGGTATTTCCTTAAATCCAAAGAAATATTTCTTTGCTTTGGATGAAGGAAAACTCTTAGGATTTTTTGTGTCAAAAGATGGTATATACATTGATCCAGATAGAGTAAAAGAAATCTCTGATATTTCTTTACCTCATAACAAAAAATCCATGCAATCATTTCTCGGACAGATCAATTTTGTAAAAAGATTCATTCCTGATTTTTCTTTAATTGTTTTACCTATGCAAAATATGATCAAGAAGAATTCAGTATTCAAATGGGGGCATAAAGAGAAAGAAGCCTTTGAGGCAATCAAACAAGCGATTATTAATGCACCAGCATTGAATACCCCTGATTTTTCTAAAGATTTTATTTTGTATACTTTGGCCACCGAAACATCTTATGCTGTTGTTTTAACACAGCTCAATGATCAGAAAATTGAAGCACCAATTTCTTTCTTTAGCTCAAATCTGCAAGGAGCTGAGCTTAATTATTTCGATGTTGAAAAACAAGCCTTTGCCGTGTTTAAATCAATCAAACATTTCAGACCTTTTCTCTTGAAAACACATACAAAAATCATTGTCCCATTCTCTGCAGTGAGGCAATTATTAATTCAAAAATAAGTAGGAGAAAAGAGAGCTAACTAGATAACAGCCTTGCAAGAATATGATATTGATATTAAACCAGCTAAGATTGTTAGAGGACAAGGTTTTTGTAGATTATTGGCAGGAGCTCATAACATACCAGAAAATCAAGATTCAAATCAAGATATTCAAGTAAGTCAGATAAGTGTTACAGATTTTGAATCTCAGTATGCTGATCTCATCTATTACTTGAAAAATGGGTATGCTCCTTCTAATCTCAGCTATAAGAGAAAATGTGCTTTAAGGTTAAAGGCTATTAAATATGAGATCATTGATAATGTGTTATTCAGAAAAAATTATGATTCAATCTTATTAAGATGTCTTGAAAACACTGAAGCTGAAAAGGTTTTGCAGGAATTGCATGATGGACCAGCAGGAGGTCATTTTGGAGGTGATACCACAGCTCACAAAATAATTCGTGTTGGTTATTACTGGCCTACCCTTTTTAAAGACACGCATGATTACGTAAGGAAGTGCAGAATTTGTCAAACTGCAAGTGGAAGACAAAGGAAACCAGTCTTTCCTTTGCAACCAGTGACTATTGAGCAACCATTCGAACAATGGGGGCTTGACATTATTGGTGAAATAGTACCTCATTCTTCCAAATAGCACAAGTACATCCTTACTGTAGCTGATTACTTTACAAAGTGGGTAGAAGAAATCCCTTTGAAGGTAGCCAACTCTGATGCAATTATTGATTTCATAGATCAATTCATCATAACCAGGTTTGGTGTACCTAACGCTCTAGTCTTTGATAATGCATCTTACTTCTCTGGAAATAGTTTAATAGAATTTGCAGTCAAAAGAGGTTTTAAATTAAAATATTTAGCAAATTATTATCCACAAGGTAATGGTTTGGCTGAATCCACTAACAAAAACCTTATCAAAATCATTAAAAGGACCATTGATCAAAATCAAAAGAATTGGCACAAGTCTTTAATATTTGCATTATGGGCTGATCGTATCACTGAAAAAGCTTCAATAGGGACTTCACCTTTCAATCTGGTTTATGGAAAAGAAGTTGTGATACCATCAAATTTAACTCTTCCATCATTAGCCCTAGTACAATTTATTGAAGAAAATCCTTCTTCATCCATTCAATTGAGATATGATCAAATCCTTAAACTAGAAGAAGATAGAGATAAAGAAAAAATTATTCATGAAAAACATCAACAGCTTGTAAAATCTTCTTTTGATGCAAGTTCTACCGGCCCAAAAATTTTGTCAATTGGTGATCTTGTTCTGAAATGGGATAAAGCACACGAAGAAAAAGGTAAACATACCAAGTTTTAGAAAATGTGGCTTGGACCATTTCAGATCATTGAAAATATAGGCTCAAATACATTCATACTCCAAGATCTAACAGGTAAGAGAGAATCTCTTCCTGTAAATGGGCTTATCTTGAAGAAATTATTTTCATAAGGAGGTAACCCCTTCTTAAATTGTACATATTCCTTTCTGCAAAGTTTTTTAATTGTTTTTGCAAATAAAGGTTGTTAATAAGTCTATAATTGACTGTTTACTATTTAGGAAAATTTCTTAGGAAAAATATTATAAATATTTATTTTGTGTAAATAAGAATTTTTAAAGAGATGATCACAGTTTTTAGATAGTTTAAAATAAGATGTTAAACTTTGAAAGATTATTTCAATCATTTGCATGATATTTTGAAAACCTGAGGAGAATGTAAATCATTATAATTTTATTGAGTAGAGAAAGGTTATTTATAAAAGTAAAGATTTTTCAAAGTTTTGGTACTCGAAAAACTCTGAAAATTGTCATCCATTGATTCTTAAGGATAAAACTATTTCACCCCATCCATTTAAGTTGTGATTTTTTAGAATGTAATTCTAAGAAATTATATGAAAATTTTAAGAGATAAGAGGTCTCATTATGAGCCGACTTACTATGTTCATAAGGAGTAATAAAACTGACATTACCAATACTGCATACCAAAACAGGGTAATGGCTTATAAATATAAGACAAGGGGTCTCATCACGAGCCAGCTTGTTCAGTTTAATTATAACTAGTGAATGGCATTGTTATTAACTGGCTACCAAACCAGAACAATGGCTCTTAAAATAAGAATAAGTAAAAGACAAAAACATGAGATAATAGGTCTTATGAATTTATCTTTTAAAAAGTCATAATTTTAGTTGGATGGGACAATGAATGGTTAATGGTTTAAATGTAACCCTGTCGAGACTATGAACGTTTGCAGGCAGCAGAGGCAATACCTATGGCAATAGAGTATATTATAAAACCAAACTTGGAGAAATCCACTTACTTCATTATTAACACCAATCAAAGCTTGAGATAACCCAAAAATGTTTTTATTCTTAAGGAATTAGAAAGAAATTGTGAATGATTTTTATTTCTTTTTCATAGTTAGATTTTATTTAAAATATCCTAAGATAGTTTTTATTATCTTTAAAAATCTTTATTTACTAGAAATATAGTGTTCATTTTATTTTTTCAGAGATAACTGTTTCTTTCAGTGAATCGCCAATTGTTGTGACCAGCAACAACCCCCCTTTTTATTTAATATTAGTAATAATACTAAATAAATGGGGACCCTTAGTTAAAAATCCAAAAAATCAATTAGGATTTGTTTTCCTTTTCAAATAAAACTTTCTATCGTAAACTTAGGGAAATCCCTTAGAAAGAACCTTAAGAAACACTTAAGTTTATGATAGATTACAATAAAATTGTTCTTTAAACAAAATAGCGCATCCATCGCAAAATGGTAGATATCTTTTGTAAAACTGAAATTGCGATTTTGCGATAACGCGATCCCAAAAAGCCTATACAATAACATATTGGTCGCAGATCGCATAGCGCAGAAAAAAGAAATGTTAAACGAATACTTTTTGCGCTATTTACAATTTTGCGCTTTTGCGATATTTGCGATGTGCGCTTTTGCGCTATTTTGAAATTTGCGCTTTTGCGCTATTTGCAAAATTGCGATGGTTACGTTTTGCGATATTGCGATATTGCGATATTGCGCAGATCGCAATGTCGCAGATTCATAAAAGTGCGTTGTTCAAAGAAAATCTTCCCATATATCAATATCCGTTATGCGCTTTAATGATTGGATTAAATGAATGGATTGTCAATTAATGGTAAATGAGATTTTGTTTTGATTGAAAGTCGTTTCACGTTATAATAATATATTTCATTCGCCTTTGCATTTAAAACTATCTCATCACCTTTCTTATGCCATTACTCTCATTTAACTCGTAAAACGCAGGCACGAAGGAGCAAACGTCTATACAAAGCTTTCACATAACATTATGGGTAAGAAGGAGAAGAGCTCGAATTCTGAAAACAAAGAAATGGCTTCACTGTATGCAGACACCGCTTGCAATAAGGATGCCGGTATAACCACATGGGAAGGAATGTATAATTTGCTGGAAGAAGAAAATTTTGTGGTGTTGAAAGTTGCGGCTACAGCAGGTTCTAGTAATACGTCTGAGGCAACTCTCAAAGAACTGGCTTGTTCATTTCTGCATAGGATAGCAGCAAGGCCAAGGATTCTCCCGTATACGGACATGGTGAAATGGGTGCTGGACAGCACCCATATTTCAGACAGGCAATTTAGAACTCCATCTCAAGAGCTAATCGGGTCATTCACCACGGAAGATGTGAGGCTGATGTATAAGTTGCCGGAACCTCAGGCGACTTATAATAAGCAATTCATGGAAGATTTTGCCAGAGAACATGCAAATTTGTCAGAATGCACACAAGAGTGGACTAAAAGAGATGAGCCATTGAAGAAAAACAAACAAGGTATGTATAGTACTGGTTCACTTACCTCGCCTTATTGTTTTGCTGCTGCCATGTTATGCAGGCTTTTTGGAAAGCCTGACATAAATATGATCTTGCCTGAATGGCTCCCTTTGTTGAATGCTGTCGTTAATTCTACAATTGTAGACTGGGCCAAAATCTTATTTGATAATTTGACCACTGCTATTTTTCACTACTGGTCCAAACGAAATGTTTCTCAGCGGATTTATCCGCCTTTTTATTTATTTGCTTATGTCATGGACGCTATCTATTTTGTCTCTAAATTCCCTGTGATGGGTTGGCAATGGACTATCCACGATCCTTTGCCTATTCATGTGTACCATAAGGAACTATGGGAGTCTAAATTTGTCCCCCATTTTTACCAAATTTTCCATGGCGTAATGCTGCCATTGTACAGAACATTGCATAATAAGGATGCCCCAAGGTTATCCCCAGAAACAGAGGTCGACATTCTCCCCGTCACGAGATGGTTTGGAGAAGAATTGTTCACTTATGTTAGGGTTTTCGGAAGTTCTGCTTCCCCCCATGTTTTACCCCTGTATGTGCCTGATAGACTTGTTGCTCAGGAAATTGCTTATCAGACCTGTGGTCAGGGAGGGTTAACAAAGGAATTAAAAGAGAAGAAGAAAGGCATTTGGCCATAATTTCCTGTAAACTGTGGAACATTTTCACTGTTTGATGTTGGTCACGCATTCAAAGAAGTAAGCAACATTACATGCTTACAACTGTTTAAATTTCCGAGAAGGTTATTTGACCCAAATAATATTGTTAAGAATTTTACCAATGCAATCAGAGTAAGGGAATTTTCCGGGGAACAGGATATTTTTGATGATATGTTCCAAACAAAAGGTTCATTTAAAGAAGTTTTGAATTCAGCTCAAATGCAGTTATCTCCAGAGGAATTCCAGGAATTTAAACTTTATAGAGAGAGAAGACTAACTACTATTCCTTTGGAAAATCTACGCTTGGAACCCGCAAGGGAACAAACTCCTAGTGTTAGTCTTAACGACAGTTCGAGTACAGATAAATCTAAGTCAAAATCTGACAGAGAGACTTCTGAACATTCCAATAAGTCTAATGAAAAGGAAGATAAAATTGAAGAATCAGTGAAAGATTTTGCGCAATCGAAAGAACTTCCTCAACACCAAATTTTGACTTCTCAACAGACAAAACCTCCTCCTACCAATGTACAACAACAGTCAGTCACCATTGAATTAGACAAAGAATGGGAAAGCTTTAACCAATTGATTAATGTAGAAGGACATAATGTACAAACCCCTGTACAAACAACCAAAGTTTTGAGCACAGGAATAAGTAGCACAGCCACAGTAACTGAGCACATACCTATCACACCCTCCTCTGAAATTGTACTTAATGTAGAGGACATTCCTCCTCTAGATGTATTCTATAGCCCAAAATACAAAGCAGTAGTGAAGAAACAGAGAAAAAAGAGAAAGTTAGAAGGTTCAATTGCTACTGAAGCAGAACAACTAGATGTCTTGTGGAAGGATCCTTCCACAGAGCCTTCTGAGAATCTTACTAAGTTATCTCAAATGACAGGGGCTTATGCTTCTGCAACAATTGACAAAGCATTTGAGATACAACTCTTGTTGAATGAAAAAGAAGAACAGATAAAAGTTCTACAACAGCAATTGCAACAGGTACAGGCCAATAAGGAAGCACAATTGAAACTTGAAGAGTTACAACAACAACTTCAAGAAATGAAAATAGGACATCAAAAAAGCTTGGCTGATAAAGAAAAACAAATACAGATTATCCAAGATCAGCACAAAGATGATCCTAAGCTTCCAGAGTTTATTTCAGAAACTATCTCTTTAAACAATCAACTACTGCAACAAGAAGAAGTATTATGCCAAAAAATCTTGCAATGGAATTCTTTTTGCTAAGAGAGTGATAAAATCACAAATCATGTCGTAGATTTACGAAATTATTATGATTTAATTAATGAAAATATCAATGATTATTTTGTATGGCAAAAAACAGAAGAAGGAAGAAAAGCTGGTGCACCAATTATTAATGAAAACCATAAAGAAATACTTTTCAATAACTGGGATGCACAAATCAGAAGGGCAGAGAAAGCAGCAGAGGAGGCGGCTACAGCAGCAAACAGTCTTACTGATTGTGTAAATGATAATTTGCACAAAGCTAATTTGATTTCAGAAACTGTTCCGGGATATCTCCCACAGGCACATCAACTGCAAACAGAATGGAGGCAAAAAGCAGAAGAAAGAGCAAAATCAATCCAAGGGCTGACAAGATTAAATTGGGACTCTTACTGGACATACTTAGTGAAGCCACATAGTCAGCACAGTGCGCTTAATTGTATCATCAATTCTACAGAGAAGATTGCGCCTACACTTGCCGACTCTGTCTTTTCAGGACAGTTGAATTCTGAAGTCGGTCAACCACATCTTCTCAAAACTATGCTAGATGCCTGCAAGTTTAAAGATCAAGTTCATAAATAGTTAGTTAATAGTATTTATTTTTAGATTTAGTTTTAATTTTACTGTATTTTAGCCTAGGAAAAGGACGGTCATTAAACCGAATCCTTAATTTTTGTAATAGACTATTTTTAGATTTAGCTAAGTAGTATTTAAACCCTTCTCATGCATTTAGAGAAGGGTCCTGGATTTTAATATTTTTGACTTGGAGATTACATTTTTGTACTCCACTGGCTTATATATATATTTTTAAAAGGATCACATCTGGTGATTTTATGCGGAATTATCTTTAAAAGTGGTGCATTCCTGTACCTTGGATTTGATTTTGCATCAGAATTACTGGATTAGAGTATCATATTTCATTTGAAAGTCTTCAAGATGAATAAGGTATTTCTATCTGTTCACTGTTGATTTCTTTTTTCTTATGATATTCGCTTTAAAATTTGCTATCATTTACAGATATTTGTTTTCATAACGTTTCTTTATATATATCATTTTTTAGTATAATTGAAATGTTATCTTTCATAAGTATATGTAGATGATATATTATGATGAATGCAATATGTTAAATACAACTCTGTTTAATTTCTTAAACAGAGTTATCTTTATTTGTTTCTACACATTTTGATTTAAATGATAATACATTTTTATGGTTATTGTTAAATTGGAATAATTTTAAGTTGTATTCACATATGTTTGTCTGGGTTAGTTTTAGAATTCCTTTACCAGTATTTAGTTTAAATTAGATAGTTTTATTTCAGTCAATTTAGTCCCACTTTCACTCATCCAAATCAACCCATCACCAACCCATTAGTTATAAGGAAACTGGTCCTTTAAATCCAGTCGGAGCCACCATACCAAATGGAAAAGGAGTTGTCCTAAGGTCCCGACCGGGTGGTTTTCCCCAATGTTTGAAGCAGATATTTTCTAGGCCTCAACACCTACCATAAGGAATCATTTTTCCAACTAAATGTATCAGATGTACTAGGATCTTGCTGCAAATTTTGAATGAGTTTCCACACTTCTTCATTCTTCTTCCATTCATCTCTTACTTCGGTTATCCAATATAGTTGGATAATAGAAATGACACAAAGAAATGCTTCCACCTCTTCATTATTTCTTAAGAGTGCATCTACAACAATATTTAGCTTCCATTTTTTGTAGATTATTTCAAAGTCATAACCCAACATATTTGTGACCCATTTTTGTTGCTCTTTTAAAGACAGTCTCTATTCCAAAAAGTTTCTAAGACTATCATGATCAGTTTTTACCTTGAAGTGTCTTCCCATTAGGTAAGTTCGCCATTTATTTAGTGCATGCGGTATTGCTAACATTTCCTTCTCATAAATATGTTTTTGTAAATACTTTCCTTTGATTGGGAGACTTTCAAAAGCAATGGGTCTTCCTTCTTGCATTAAAACAACACCAATTTCATTTCCTGAGGGATCGCATTCCACAATAAAGGTTTTTGTGAAGTCTGGCGTAGCTAAGACTGGTTCTAGGTATATTGCCTCTTTAAGATGTTCAAAGGCCTTAGTTTCTTCAGGAGTCCATGAAAATTCATCTTTCTTCAATAATGTTGTTAGAGGTGCCGCTATTCTCCCATAATTCTTAACAAACTTTCGATAATACCCTATTAACCCAAGAAATCCTTGCAACTGCTTTATGGTTGTGGGGATTTTCCATTCCTTAATGCCTTTAATTTTGTTAGGGTCTACCTTAAGACCCTCATACAATATGACCTAGATATTCGAACTATTGTACTCCAAAGAAACATTTGGATGTTTTTGCATATAATTGTTTCTCCTGCAATATTTTGAGCACCTTGTCAACATGTTGAACATGATCCTTCCAAGATCTGCTATAGATTAGTATATCATCAAAAAATACTAGCACAAATTTTCTAAGGGTTTGAAAATGGAATTCATCAACCCTTGAAATGTAGAAGGTGCATTGGTAAGGCAAAAAGGCATGACCAAAAATTCACAATGACCCTCATGAGTTCAAAATTTTGTTTTTGGAATATCTTCAATCTTCATTCTAATTTGATGATATCTTGAATGAAGATCCAACTTGGTAAAATAAATTTCTCCATGTAATTCATCCAATAATTCATCAATCACGGGAATGGGAAATTTATCTTTAATGAGCTTATTGAGCTCCCTACAATCCTATGTGCCATGATCCATCCTTGTACTAATACTACAAGAGTAAGAGAAGAACTTTGACTAGGTTGAATTATACCTCGCTCTAACTCTAGCATTTTCGCAATCATACGTCTAATTTTGCTCTAGGTTACAAGGATACCCAAAATGTTTGATGCTTGAGAACACTGAATCAAATGAACAGCATGATCATGACCATGAATAGGTGGGATTCCCTTTGGTGTTTTAAACCTTGGAATGATTGTCCAAGAATTTTTGGAGATCTGCAGAAATAGATGATTTTGATGTTGGAACTTCTAGTGAGCATAATTGTGCAATTATGCCTCGTTGTTCTTTCTTTAGAATATTTTTCATGACATTATAGCTTATTATCTTTCCTGGCTTCCCTGCAATACCCTGTAATTAAACTTCCTTTCCCTCTGAAAAAAATTTCAAGAAAAGTTCTTGAAAATTAAAACCTACCGTCCCCAAATATTGTAACCATTGTACTCCTACTACAACATCAACACCTCCCATAGGAATGGAAATCATTGGACTATTCAATACATATCCCCCCATGGTTAGCTTGATAATATGGAATTTTCCATAGAAATTTATAGTTCCTCCATTTGCAACCATCGCTTGACATTCTGGTGCTGGGTATAGGAAACAATTCAATTCCTTGGCTACCTTACAATGAATAAAATTATGGGTACTACCTGAATCAATCAACACTATTAACTTTTTCTTCTTGATATGTCCTTCTATCTTGAGAGTTTGAGGAGTGGTAATTCCTGCCAATGCATTAGACGATATGGGCAGACTCATTTCTTCCTCTTTTAGGGCTCGTTCCTGCTGTATATCTTCTTCTTTTGAAGATTCTTGTTCATTTTCTTCTTCCTCTTCACAATCTATGTAAAATATTTTTTTTCTCAGCACACTCATGACCTTTAGTGCATTTTCTATCACAACTATGGCAAAGCCCTTTTTATATTTTTTTCTTCCAATTGTTGTGGTTTCAACCTTGTAGGTTGTGGAAATCTAGGAGCAGCAACACTTCCATATTTATAGAAGTGAGTGGTAGGCTTCCTTGTCACCATAATTTTACATTCAATTTTTCTTGCCAACCTGAATGCCTTCTCCAATGAATCAGGTTCCAAAATGAAAAATTCATGTTGGATGTTATCCTTTAAATTTCATATGAATAGATCAATCTTGTGTTCCTATGGAATATCAGTTACCCTTATATTCAATTTTTGGAAGTCCTCAATGTGCTCCCCCACTGAGCACTTTTGTTTGAGATCTATCAATTGGATAAAGAAAGTGTTGCTCTTTGTATCCTCATAATGTGCTATCATTTCCTTCGTAAAAATTGACCAAGTGACAATTTTTTTACAGGAGAAAAGCCATCGATATCATACAAATGTATTTTGTTCTAAATGTAAAGTTGCAATGCATACCTTTTGTGTGTTTTGCACATTATTGAGATCAAAATATTGCTCCATATGTATTATCCATGTTATAGGATCCTTTCCATCAAACTTCCTCATATCCATTTTTTGAATATGGTGGTTCTTCCCTCCAACATTAGAGTTTATGAAATCATGATTAACATTTATTTTGTTCTCATCGTGAGTTTCCTGTACTATCTCTTCACCATTAGGAAACATTTCTTGTATCAACTTTGTCAAACCTTCCATGTCTACTTTTATATCATTCTTCATGTTTTCCATCTTACCTTCCATGTCATCCATCTTAGACTCCATGCTAGCTTCCATGCCATCAATCTTAGCTTCCATGCCATTCCTCAAACCATCCATCTTAGATTCCATGTCTTTCTTCAAAACTTCCATGTCATTTTTTTTCTCTTTGCGAGAGAGAAATTTGTTGCACTTTCTCTTGTAATTTTGATATGTCATGTTGCCATTCTTCGTCTTCATGAGTCATAGTAGAGCCTTCTAAAGGCTTAATGAGTGTTGAATTATTTTTAGGGGCCATTTTAGAATCCAATACTGATATCTATTCTACAATATTACCTTGGAATCAATTCAACTTGATTCTTCAAACAAGACCTATGCAATTCGGAAAAAAACAAGATACACACCTTTTACTTACTTTTGAGGAGCTCAATATTGAAATTGACTTATCTCTACATTTGCAGATCCTCAATATCTGAAATTCAGCCCTGTAGTATTCATCTGATGGTTCTTTCAAATTCCACATGTCTGACTTGATTTAGATTCTTCAAGACAAAATTATGTACAATCTCCCACAATGACCTAATTATGGACTGGTTCAGTAGAGCGAAATTGTATGACTTGCCACGTGTCAATTTTTTCTCCTTTGGCTCTGAAATTTATAGAAAATAAACTATAGTCCATGTAATTCCTGTCACTTTTTACAGAATTATAATCCAATGCTCAGAGAGAGATTTATGAATATTTTCCCATGATCACCTCTTTGAGATGAAATTTGAGAGCCTGAAAAATACCTAACTTCCACAGATCATATCTCCTAAAATATTTCGAACCAAGCTCTGAAATTTTGCGATGATGTTCTTCAAGACTTCAAATTCCCGCTCTAAAAAATTTAGCTTCTAAACCTTCGTAGAAAAAAATTTATCGAAAAAATTCTGAGATTACCTTTTTAAGTGAAATTCAGGAGCCTACAAAAAGCCCTAACTTCCACAAATCATATCTCCGCAAATATTGCAAACCAAGCTCTGCAATTTTTCAATGATGTTCCTTAGGATTTCAGCTCCACAATCTATAAATTTCAGCTTCTGAACCTTCATAGAAAAAAAAATTATAGTGAAAATTCCACGATGACCTGTTTGGAGCAGTGAGACCCTAGAACCCAAAGCTCTGATACCAAATGTTGTGAAACCAACTCCAAAATTAGAAGAAAAGAGATATCAACGCCTTAGAAATAAGCCACTTTGATGGGGAAACCTTCAATACATTACATTAATGAACAATTCTTGGATGATACAAATTACAAAACCTCCTTTCTATATATAGGAGTCCATGGGGCCACAATGTAATCCTAGTCGACATAATAGTAATAATTTAGGGGTACAATAATAACAATATGGGGGTTACAGGGGTACAATAATAATAATAAGGGGGTTACACTAACAACAATAAGTTACTATACTAGTAATATAAGGACCTAACATTTTGGTCCCTCTTAAAACTAATTTCCCTTCTTGAAAATCTGCCAAATAAGCAATGATTCAACTTTCTTTGATCCTCTCATCAATCTGCAAGTTTATTTGGCTAGAAACTCTCTGAGAATATGATCTCTTCCCACTCTTTGTCATCATTTCTTAGGCTAAAAAATCTCAAAGCTTTAGAAATTTAACCCCACCAGCACCTACTGAATTTCTGCAGCTATGCTTCAGGCTCTTCTGGATCTGACAGATTCAGATTTGCATCACACTAGCTTGCTTCAGACAATCTTGACATTGTATTTGTATTTCCTCTGCGAAATAATTTTGTGGTCTTTTTATGAGACAACATTTGACTATGCCATCCCGCCCTCTGCGTAACTTCTACTACTCTAAAAACTACGATGTCCATTTAGATCAACCCTTCTACTGCTCTTTTCTGCTTCTTTCTGCAACATGAGCCTTCAATCTTTTGTTGGTGACCCTCCTAGATCTGCAATTTCTCTAATACCATGTGAAAATTCCGAATGTTACACTTACATAGAAATCTTACTGTTAGATCTCGTTAAGCTCCAGCTACTTAATTAAGTTATTAACTTGTAATTTCAGATTAATATCAAAGAAAAACACATAATATAGTTTCACCAATTCATATCTAGAAAAAAGTAAATGCACACATAGACAAAGTGACATAGTGTTTTTCTGGAAAAATAGTCCCCGGAAAACCCAATGCAGGAAAACTTGGCTTCTGGCTGCTGGAGGGTTTTATTATTAAGAATTTTCTTAATACAAGAAATCTAGGCTTTAGATTTGGAAAACAAAAAAAAGAAATAATAGATCTAAAACTCACTGGCTATTCTGAAGCCAAAATAATGACTAATCCACACCCTCAAATGAGATTTACATAACTCGGCCAAAATTAGGCCCTAAAAATCCTAGCGCTACCCCTGAAGCCTCTGCGTTAACCTGTGAAGCCCTTACGTACCTCAGCGGTGGCCTAGAAAGGGCTGTGTTACCCCAGACTCGGTTACGTGATCCTTATGCTACCCTTCAGGGTCTCTGCGTAACCCTGGAGGGCTTCCAGCTAAATCACATTATCCTAGGAGGGATTGCATATCACCTGTGTAGCATAGTTTTTTCCCTCTTTGTTGTTTCTCTCCTGCTTCTTTGCATTGCCTCTCTGAGCTGATCTCTGCCTCTTGCTGATTCTAGACACCGGGATCATATCATCCCCTCTATCTAAATTCCCTTGTCTGGAGCTGAAGGACTCCTGAGAATTCTTAGAAAACCCACCCTAGAATCTCAGCTTAGCTTTAGTGCTCTGCTTCTATGTGTCCTTAAAATGACCCCAAGCCCTTCCTTTATAATTTTCTCATTGGGAAACCAACGACCATGATCAGATATTGAATCAATGGCTAATATTAAAATAAATATTGATCTGTGTGAATTAAGACAATTTCATCACATGTTTAATTTAATTAACTTTAATTATTTAATTTTCCTAAGTTTAGACTAAGGAAAGACATTAAAATAATTAATTAATTAAATGTCTCCTAAATAAGATGAAATTTCCCAAATCCATTTTTGGGTCTTGTAGATCAAGTGTACTCTAGTACCTCCACAAAATTTGGGAGCTAGAGCACAACTGATGCTACCCCAAATACACAAATTCTCAACACAAGTATGAACAACCTTTTTGTGTTCCTGCATGGTTTTCTTATATATTCTTGCTAACATATTTTTCTTTGGGAGTTTCCTTGTTTAAGGGTCTGCATCATATATTTACTTATCCCTTTTGTTTTAGATTAAGAAAAACATATTTTATTTAAAGCATGCCTTTCTCTTCAAATGTGCTTTATTATGATTTTCACCCAATTTAGCTTTTATCTCCCTAAGTGTTTAACATAATATCTCTCCCATTATGATAATTTACTTACCAAATTTCTCCTTGGGATTTTTAGGATAAATTTTTGGGAAGGTCCACCTTGTGGACTTAACCACTAATAAATTTTGGCAAGAAGTATCTAATACTCAAGTGCTCTTTCCTGAATATTTCCAAACAAATTTATTAATTTAATAAAATAAACTTAATCAAATAATCAAATAGTTTCAATATTGACATATATATCCATTAGGTACAATACTAATTCAAAAGTGTAAAAATGGAAATGTCTTAAAAAGAAAAACACAGGCTTATTACATATTTCAGGACTTGATCATCCACAAGAAATTAAACACCTAGTTAAGAAAATAAAAAAGAACTTGAAAATTTTCTAAGTTAGGAAGAGGAGTTACAAAGACTAGAAGAAACTAAAAAATATTATAGTGTGGGAGAAAATGTATATATCAAATTTAAGGCAAAGAGAAGTACTCTAAAATTGGGAACTTGTGCTAAGTTAGGACTTTAGTTATGTGGTATGTCTGAGATACTAGCTTAGAGTAAGGCTAGTTTCCTACCAACTAGCACCCCTAGTTCATATCAAAATGTCTTACGATTTTCATGTTTCCTTGTTGAAGAAGTATGTTCATGACACTACTCATGTGATTGATGAGAATGTGGTTTAGGTTAAACTAGAATGATAATTCTTGTTCAAACCTTTACAAATATTAGATGAGAGGGAAATTTCACTCTGTTAGGGTCCTATATTTCATAGGATCTCAAGGTGACTGAGTTTATTCTATCTGTCAGATTTATTTTGTAAAATGATTTCCAATCTGCATATAATTTTCAAAATAAAAAAGGAAATAACATAAAAAATAAAAAAGAGGGTATATGTTAAATAAAAAAATAAAATATGAACCCCATAAAAAAAACAATAAATTTGAAAGTGTTTCACCTCCAAATGCCACTACTCTTAGTTTAGCTTATTTCTGAAAATAAACTGGGTGCAGCTTGTTTAAAATACCACAAAAGTTCAATAGAATTCAATGATACAGTTTAAGCATGATTGAATTAGGTTTAAATTTCTTGTTTTTAAGTAGTTAAAAATGATTGTCAAACTATTTAATCTTGACACATCAATATTTAGGTAGAAAATAAAATTTGGTTCAATAATTTAAATTTTAACCAAGGACAAAATAAGTCATAGAATTATAATAGTTGTCAAAAATAAAAATGGTGAGCTGCTTGTCTAAATGCACTCAGATGAAAGAGAAAATTGTTAAATGCTAAAGTATGATATGGATGAAAAAGAATTAAAAAGTTAAAAATATTAGGAAGATTATTATTTTTGTAGGCATCCATGTCAATAAAATGTTAGGTGTTAGACACTCTAAATAAAGAAGGCAAATGGAATAAAATTTTAGGGAAGCAAAAAGAAAAGGAAAGCCTCATTTATGTTTTAAAAATTTCACAGGCCACTAGTATAAATGCACTCAATAAAGAAGATTGACTTATATGGTTTAAAAACACTATCCTAAGCATTTTTTCTCATATTCCAAGTTTTAATACCATATAAAATCACCATTCCATTTATCCCTTTTCATTTTCATTTTCCCTAATTAATTTCCTTTTATTTCATTACCGCACATTCAAATTTCTTTTTCCATCGGCCAAATAAAAAAAAACTTTAATTTTTGTCTCCTACAAACCTTATGACTTGCGATTGCAATGCGGGACAGGTCCCACCTTCCCTGCCACGTCACCTCCCTCTCCCTGCACTGCACACTTCGCAAGTTTTACAGTTTACCTCCGCCGCTCATAGGAAAACCTTTCGACTTGCGATTGCGATGCGGGTTGGGTCACACCTTCGTGCCATGTCACCTATGAACTTCGCATCGCATCGGCGATTCCATTTCTCATGTCATAAACTGTAAAACATGCGATGTGCGATATTTATATGGATGCGATGAATTTCGGTACTAAAGTATACAAAATTTCAAGTTCAGGTATATGGGTTTTTGACACTGTTTTTTTTTAAATGGTTAAACATGGCAGAAAGGACTCGAGTAAAAAATAGACACCATAAGGCAAGACAGGAAAAGGGTGTTCATACAACAGATTTCACCAGCACGACACTTAGTTTGTGAGCACATTACCAAAAAAGATGGTGACTCAGCAACAGTCTTCCAGCAGAACAGGGCGAGAATTGTAGAAGAACTCCTTTTAGATCAATTTCTATCCTTTCAGTTCATTTTGAGAAATTATAGACTCCCTTGTCAGACAAGAATTAATTTTAATTTGTTTATATACTGATATAAATACTCCAGTTTTGGAAGTATCAAGGGTCGATTTATTGAGATCAGGATTATTTCTATCTTTTGGAGTACTGTAATATGTTTCAAAGCACTGGAGCATCAATAATAATCATACCATTTACAAAATTCTTGTGGCTTAAATACTGGAGATGTTTTTCTTCTATTATTATGTTTTGTTGTTATGTTTAATTGTAATCATCTGAATTCCAATTGCAAAGCAGAAAGTGTGATGAATAAGATTTCCTTTTGAGTACCTTATTTTGGCTGCGTTTACAATCATAATGTTTTCCACTGAAGGAGAAACTAAAGAATTCTTAATTTCTCTTTAGTTCTGCTGAATTTTTTCTTATTCCCATCATAATCCATTTATAAATTCGAAAGATCCAGTAAACATTCCTAACTTTCCATGTGTTTACTCTGTGAAAATTTGATGCAACCATCAAGTTATATTTTGACTCCATTTCCAAGTAGACATTAATAAATTGAATACATCAATTTCAAAAATCCAAAACAAAACTCAAAACCCAAGTACAATCATAAGTAGCCTAAAAATTTATCCAAACAATGTCAAACCTTAAAGAGATAGCCCTCTCTGAAATTGGCATGGCTAGATCCTAGTTTCCAAAGTTTGTTTGATGTTGGCCGATGTGATTAGTTCTCACAATCTCTATTAAATTACAGAACGCTAACATAGTGGTGACTCAACTAGTGAAAGAATTGAAATCAATCATAATTTCTTTCAAATTCAATCACTGGTTAAATAGTCACTATATAAAATATTTCATAGAGATTGCTATCTTTTTTATTTTTCTAAATTAAGTGTGTAATTCCATCATCAAAAGTTTGGTGTGAGTTACATTTTACAGTGTATGTTTTAATTTTCAAAACTGGCTTCCAAGATACCTTATACAAGATCCCATCCTGATCCCAAACCTCCTAAAATAGTAGATGATCATCAAAGGATTGGAAAAATAGCTAAGGATACTTCGCATAAATCAGTCAATCCTCTCCCTAGATCACAATGCATTCCTAATAAGCTTGAAACCTTATATAGGATATAGACTTTGACTTAAAGTTTGAGAAAAGCATGTTTAGAATAAAATCCCAAAATTGGACAGATACATTAGTCATTGATCAATCTATTTTGCATCCAAATTCACTTAAAAGTCTACCTTCTTTGAAAAAATCTGATCAAGAAATTTTCCAATATTTTGAGATTCTCAAAGGTTTGGTATCAAACTTCCCTTCAGCAATTATAGATACCTATCTCCAACAATCAGTAGAATTTTTTGCATGAAATATTGTTGCTTCATCCATTGCATCCCAAACTATTCAACAAAGATCTGTAAGTCCAGCCTCTTCTGAAAATTATACTACTTATCCTCTCATAAAAACTAAAATACCTTTATCTCCACTACTTCATACATCCTCCCCTTCACATATAGTTTATCCGTTTCCACCTCCTCCACCACCTATTAATCCACCACCTATTATTTTCAATCCTCCACCTCCAATCATGGCTGCACGTTATGCTCCCTTGATTCTTCCTCAATTTATAAGGGCTATGCCCCAATATTATCAACCCAAAATACCCCAATTCGATAACACCCAACCCATTGCTGCTCAATAACATGTATACATAATGAATGATTTCTTTGATGTCCATTAGATCGATGCTAGGGATGTTTTGACCAGGTTATTCGTTCAAGAGCTGAGGTTAGGAAATGGTTTAGAGCTTTACCAGCTGCTACCATTAATTCTCTAACAGTCCTACAACGTCAGTTTCTACATAGATGGTAAGTTAAAAAGAACACCCTCCAAATTCTATCAGAATATGAAAATATAAAATGAGATAATGGAGAGAGTGTGTAGAATTATTGTGCTATATTCAACTCTATTTATAATGTTATTTCTCCTCACATAAAACCACCCGAAGGACTAGTTTTGATTAATTTTCTAGATGGTTTTTAACCAGACATAGCTTATCACTTAAGAGAAAGGAATCCTGGCACCTTAGAAGAAATGCAAAGAATATCAGTAAGTGTAGAGGCCCATTTGTTGGCCAAAAGAGCTAGAATGAGGGTTGAGAAGAAAGGTACCCTAAAATAAGAAGCATCAACCTCTAATACTCATGCCAAGATATATTTTTTAGTGAGGGAAATGGAACAAATAGTGATTGATATAAACATCCGTAGGGAGAATCAAAACCCTCCCCAAATTTCTGAATCAAAACAATAGGAGAAATCAACCATAGATTAAATAAAGGGGACCTGACCAACAAATTAGACCCCATTTTTAGGACAATTATGTTGATGAAAATGGAGATATCACTAAAGAGGAATAAGACAACCAAATAAATTTGTTTGGTTTACATGATAATGACACTATTTTTCTCACAGAAGAAGAACAAAAATTATTTTCATTAGCCCAAACAGAGCTTGCGTCAGAAGAATATGAAGAATATAAACATGGATTTGAAAAAACTATTATAGAGGTTCACAAACAATATAATCTTAGGAGTAGAAAAAATTATGACAATACTGCTAAGAAGAACACTAGTCATTCTGCCAAAATTAACTCTGATTCAGACCCTAAGAAAACAATAGAAAGGTCTTCTAAGAAATATGGTGAAACTCCTGGTAAGAAACCTTCAGAAGTTTCTACTAAAAATACAGGTGATTTTGTTTCTAAACCATCAAAAACTAATGTTCCAACCATGAGTCAGCAAACCCTAGTTAAATATAAAGAAGCAGTTGATTTACCTGACATTCCCAATGTTGTAAATATTCAATCATCATTTAACCTTGAAAACGAACTAGCCAAATTCAGAACTCCCATCCCTTTGACAGAGCTAATGAAAAAAAAAACATACAGAACTCAGCTAATGGGAGTACTAAAGATAGGGAAAACTACTGACACTCTCAACCTTAGTGACGATCAACCTAAATTGTTGCTTGATCCAAAAGTAGATTGTAAGTTACAAGAAAGAGTAGTCTGTCCTTTATATGCCAACTTAAACATACATGATAAAATCCTACATAATGCTATGTTGTATTCAGGTGCTTCACACAACTTAATGCCTAGAGCTGTAATCGAAAAGTTAGGTGTTGAAATCACCAGAACCTAAAAATATCTATACTCATTTGATTCAAGTAAAGTAAATTTTTTAGGTCTCATCAAGGACCTATGTGTAACTTTGTCTCAAATCCCAGCCAAAAGCCTAGTTATGGACATTTTCGTAGCAAACATTCCTCCTAAATATGACATTCTTTTATCACATTCTTGGGAAGCAAAGTTAAAAGGAACACTTCAAATAGATATGACCTACACTACAACACCAATTTTTCATCAGCACATAAGGTTGTATAGGGAAAATCTGTTGAAATGTATGGTAAGCAGTTAAGAAAAACCTCATAATTGCCTTCTATATTATGTTCACACTGATTTGGATTCATTCATATCATTCAATGATACTGAAATTGAAGCACAATTTGGAAATAACGTTGATAGACCTCAAAACCCAGCTCAACTCGAACAATTAGATCCTCCTCCAGAACTCTTCTAGAATATAAGCTTTGATGGATCCTATAGTAAAGAAGGATCTGGATTAGGAGTCTAGTTATCTAATCCATCTAATAATCTTTGCGAATGGAATTCCTATAAACTTAATTTTCAGTGCACCAATAATGTCGCAGAGTATGAAGCTATGATGTTAGGGCTGTAGTTACTTAAGAAATTAGGTGCGAAAAGGATTACTATGCAAGGAGATTCAAAATTAATCATTAAACAAGTAAAAGGAGAATCTACTACTAAACACCCTAGACTAAGAGCCTACAGAAATGCAGTGCTTGATTTCTTACATACTTTGGTGGAATATGATCTAGCATTAATTTAAAGAGCTCAAAATTTCATAGTTGATACTCTTGTTGTTTCTGCAATAACCTGTAAAATACCTCACCCAAACAAACCACACACAATTGAAATAAAAAATTGACCTACAATACCAGATAACATGTGATACTAGTAGGTTTTCAGAAATGACAAACAAATTGAAAATTTCTTACTGTCAAAATATGAGTTTGAGGAAACTCAATTAAATTTGGATAATGAGGAACAAAATCAAATAGAACCATAATATCATGTATAAAATAAAATAGTTGTATGTAATCCTTTGAAAAAATGGTATGGTAGATTAGATGTTAATAATAATTTAGATGAAAGTGTGCCTAAATTATAAATTGATGAAATAGATCTTGAAAAATAAGATTTTGAAATGCTTCAACTAAAAGATAATATTTTTCTCCAGGGATTAGCTCAATGATGTAGCAAAGAAGCCTAAAATTGAGCCACGGGAGGAGAAGTTTAGGAATGCAACATAGTTATTGAAAAAAACCAAAACATGATCAAACTGTGAAAAATATTACCTATTGTTACCAAACATAGATATATAGACCTATTTAAAGAATGCATTGCTATTTTCTCTTGGAATTATGAGGACCCAAAGGTTTATGATTCCAACATCATACAACACAAAATTCCAATTAAAGAAGAACAAAAACCTTTCAAACAAAAAATTCGAAGGATAAATCCAGTTTTTTAACCTTTAGTTTAGAAAGAAGTTAAATGAATATATGATTCTAAAATAATTGTTCCCCTCACATATTCAAAATGGGTATCAAACATAGTACAAACCAGAAAGAAAACTTGATAAATGAGGTTATGCATTGATTTCAGAAATCTGAATAAGTTTTCTATGAAAGATAACTATCCCTTACCTAAAATGTACCATATCTTACAAAAGGTGATAGGATCAAGTAGGATTTCATTACTATATGGTTTCTCTGGGTATAACCAAGTCTTGGTTGATTGAGAATATCAAGATAAAACAATTTTTACCACTCCATGGGGCACTTTCATGTATGTGAAAATGCCTTTGGGACTTATCAATGTTGGGGCCACATTCCAAAGAGAAATGGAAATTTCCTTTCCAGAAGAGATTGGCCACTTTATTGTAATTCGTCTCGATGATATAAGTGTGTATACAAAATCTGATGAAGAACACTTGAGACATCTTAAACACGTCTTTCAGAAATGCATAAAATTTGGCATATATTTAAATCCTAAGAAAACACTATTAAGCCTAGAAGAATTGAAGCAATCCTAAATATTTGTCCCCCAAGAAACATTAAATAACTTCAATCCTTCATAGGTAAAATAATTTTTCTAATAAGATTTATTGCTAATCTTGCTGAACTCCTTCGAAACATAACCAATATGCTCAAGAGAGATTTTGAAATCAAATGGAGCATAGAGGCTAGGTATTATTTTGACATGGTAAAATAGGAAATGACCAAAGCACCAGTGTTAATTAGTCAAGTCTTTACTAAATATTTTATAATGTTTTATTTTTCTTCTTAGCACACTGTTGCAGTTGTTTTACTGCAGAAAAATACCGAAGGATTTGAGCAGCCAATAGCCTTCTTCAACAAAGATTTAAGAGATGCTTATCTCATGTACAACATTATGGAAAAACATTCCTTTGAACTAGTCAAGGAAATTAAATACTTTAGAGTTTATATTTTTCATTCACTAATAATTTCTTATGTACCTAACTCTATGGTAAAAGATATTTTAACGCAGAATGGACCAGATGGAAAAAAAGGAAAATGGATTGCGGTTATTTTGGAGTATGATCTAGAAATAAAACCTACCAAACTGATTAAAGGGCAAGGACTTGCCCAAATTATGACTGAGTCCAAATTTTAAGCTCTGGACATAAACTTGGTGGAAACTTTGGATGATCAAGAGGAGAAGGAAAATCCATAAATCAATGATGAATTTTTAAATTTTCCCTCCTATGTAGACTTGCTTTATATATTTTTCAATTTAAATGCGCCTCCTGGTCTTACAAAAACTAAAGCTATATTTATGAAATTAAAGGCAGTAAAATTTTGCATCATTGATAATGTCCTTTATTGGAAAGATTTTGGTGGCATATTACTCAAATCTTTGGAGAATAATTAAGCAGACAATATTATTCAAGAATTTCATGAAGGAGACTGTGGTGGCCACCTGTATTGGACGACTACTACTAATAAAATTCTCAGGGCTAGTTTTTACTATCCAACCCTTTTTTCTGATATCCATAAGAAATTCACAACCTGCCACAAGTGTTAGATTTTTGAAGGTAAAAATAAAATTCTACCCTTGTCACTAAAAACCATTTATGTTGAAAGCCCATTCCAACAATGGGGTTTGGATTTCATAGGTGAAATCCATCCTCCTTCCTCTGCCCAACACATGTGGATTTTAACATCTACACATTACTTCACTAAGTGGATACAGACCATCCCTTATAGAAACACCACTGATTCTCTTGGGAAACACTTTTTTCCCTTTTTTGACGTTGAAAATTGTAATTTTCTATGTTTTTCAACTTCAACTCCACTAAACTCATATTTTTATTGAAAATTATGCTTTGACATAAAAACAAGAATTGTATAGAATTGTCTCACCTCCATACCCATATTTTTTTTTTTTTAAATATTGACATATAGAGGGGTAAATTTCTTGTTTACTAATTGCATATACTTGAAATTTTCAGGAAAACATAAATAGTCACTTTATCATCCTTTACTTTTTTTAGGGAAGGTTATTCATTTTTTGGAAAAAAACCATAGCATCATAATCTGCATATATTGCACTAGTGCACAGACTATTTTTCGGTAATTTTCGGATTAAATCACTATTTTTTATTATTTTTTGAAATGGACGAAGACAAAAAAATAGTGATGTTTCAGTACATTTTATCATCCTTTGATTTTTTTTTTCAATGTGATCGTCAATAAGAAAAATGAGAGTACCCTTTTGAAGTAGACAGGGAGAGGAAGTGCAGTATGATTTTTTTGAATTTTTTGGTGTCCTCATTTGAAAGTTATTGAATTTTCATTCAGTGCAATTTTTCGAACAATGAAATTCCATAGTGACATAGTTTAGTAAAAAATAAATAAAAAATTGAATTTTTTAATGAAACTCCATAAATCTTACATCATCAAAAACTAGATTTAGAGATGAATCTAATGGTACTTGGTCCGACATAAAACATTTTGTTTTTGTAGGTGTTCTGTCCCTTCAAAGTTGCAGGTTTCTTAAAACTACAGAATTGTTTGAGTTTTTCGTTCACCAAAAACTCTCGGCCGAGAAAATGTCTCGGACGAGACATTTCTAAAACTCTCGACCGAGAAATTTAAAACTAGTTTAACCCGCCTAAAGTTAGATTTAACTGCCCGGGCAAACTCTCGGCTGAAAGTTTAAAAACTCTCGGATGAGAGTTTGCACCCCGAGAGTTTCCCCAATAAAACTCTCGGTCGAGAGTTTAGAAAACTCTCGGCCGAAAGTTTTCTAAACTCTCGGCCGAGAGTTTTCTAAACTCTCGGCCGAGAGTTTTCTAAACTCTCGACCGAGAGTTTACCGAGAGTTTTCTAAACTCTCGGCCGAGAGTTTGGAATGTAGGGTATGGCATGAAAATCAAAGTGTGAATAAAGGTATTTAATTTGAAGACTTGGGAAGCCACTTAGTGAACAACTAGTGTGGAAATATCAATTGCTGAGAGTAAGATCACCTATCAATGATGAAAATAGACCTTGGGTACTTCTCTAGGTAAAATTCTGAGAGCAATTTGTTATAGTAGATAAGATTTTACTCACTAGTAAGAAAAATGTAGACCTTTAGAGTAAAAGATATAGGTTATTGTAGATACTAAAAGTGATTTAACAACTAGAAAGGATAACATGATAAGTCAAGGAGATATGAGAAAGGGACAACACAAGCTAGAAATCCCTTAAACATAAGCATGACAAAAAAGTGACTTGGGAAGCATTGATTCAATAATGACCAATGATAGAAGCTTGTGATGTAGGTGGAATCCACTAACTCTCCAAAATTATTGGAAGAGTAACCATATAGGGGAGTAAATACTTAATAAAAATGGCTCAAGTTCCTAGATTCATACTAAAAATCCAAGTTGTCGAGACAAATACTCAAAACTAGTCATTTTTTAAAGCGTGACATTACTCATGATTGTTTCCAAATCAATTAGATAATGCAATTCTTTCCTTTCCCTATTTTTCAATATATTTGATTTTTTTTTTCATATCCTAAGGCTTGAAAAATAACAAAATAAAATTTTATTAGAAAAAATCATTCAAACAATTTATCTCTCATGTTTTTCCTAAATTAAAAAAATAGGTAATTTTTGGCTGCATAGATGACCTTACTAATATGATAGAAAATGTCTAATATTGCATCAACAAAATTTATTTTTCTTAGGGGACATATATTAATGATATTGAAGTGGGAGCAGAGTGCATAGTAGATGTAGAAGATGGTATTTTAATTTTGCAAATATTTCCTCTTATTCTCTGTAAAAGTTAGATTTGTTATCCTTATTTATTTTTATTCAGAGCATTGTCTGTAATTTATTTTTCACACAAGTAATACAAATAGTCAATGTCTATGAAAAAAATGGAGAATTGTGAACTGAAACTAGATTTAAAAAAAATGTCAAATTAGTACTATTATGTTTCCTTGTGCAGAGTAGATTGTATGTGTGAGAAATTTGGGGTCCTTTGCGTAATGAGTGCTAAGGTCGTTGTGAAAAATGTTTACCATGCAGTGGAAAAATTATGTGCGAGGGAACCTAGCTCTTTTGCATTGAAAGAGGTGCTAAATTAATTGTGTTTTCAATGTGTGTGAAGAAAAAAAGTTGTACGATAAAATGAATGTGAGGAAGGCTTTGTATTTTTAATTATTAGTTAGGAACTTTGTTTGCAATTATGGAAGTAGTTTTATGAAGGTTGTTCTACAAAGCTAGCTACTTAGAGTTATCGTGTGCATAGGTTTGAATGTCAATAACTAATCAAAGGGAATGGGAATTCTTGACTGCAAAAGGAGTTGTGTGGATGAAGTTGTGCAAAGGTAGTTGTGTATGTTCGAATAAATATACAGATCCATTTTAAATTTTTTTTTTTTTGGTAAGTTTGGTAATACCTTTCATTTATTTCCTTTTTTTCACTTTCTTTTTTTACTCTATCTTCATCAACATGTCCACATACATCACCCCGATTGGGGAAGGGAATTGAACCTATGATGAGTGCTATAACAACCCGTCTCATCACTGTTTCGCCAAGACCCAACAGACTTAAATTTGTTATTTACGAATGAATTTTAAAATGTATAATCATTAATTAATATCGTCTTTGAATGTCAATAAATAAGGGTGTTATGAAGTGTGGAAGTAGTTGTGCAGACGAATTTGTGCGAAGATGGTTGTGTGTGTGTGAAGGTTATGATATCTGGGACCAACATATACTGATATTACTTTCAAATGTAAATTAATGGCATAATAGTATTGTTGGTTTTAGAGGTGGTTTTTCATAATATGTTTTGCACATAAATGCACTTGGTTTGCGGTTTCACATAAATGCATTTGTTTTATATTGAAAGTGTATGAAAATCATGTCTCTAGATTTGATGTTTCTTATGCAACTTTGTTTTCTATTAATCAAAGGATAGACATTGGGACGATGAAAAATATGGATGGCAATTTCATCTTTGTAGCGTGTTTCAGATGAAAATAGTGAGAAGTGGTGATTTCTAGGGAAATAAGACTACATATATTTGAAATAGCTAGTATAGTGAGACATAAAATGATGTTTGAAATGATAAATAAAATGGTGAGATTTGTGGCTTTTTATCTTTGAAATTTTCATTTAATAAGTTGGAGTTTTCTCCGAGCTTATATTGCCTTAGATAAATTGTTATTTTTAAGTTGAGATTGGGCAATAGAATTAGTGTAGAGATACAAAAGTTGCACAATTCTCCAAGCTTCTAAACTGATTCAATATTTCTAGTTTCCTATTTGAATTTGGAAATACTGCAAGTTTTTAGTGTTTCTAGATTTTCTTTATAATACTCAGTGATATTCTGCAAGCTTTGCTTTTCTCTATAATACTCTATAAGATTTTCTTTATAATATTGTGAGAAAAGAGTGTGTAAATTTATTAGTAAATTAAATTTCATTAGGTTTTACAAAGTATTGGGCAGAAGCTATCAAGACCATTTGTCATATAAGGTAACTTTACTATTTTATGGCTATTATTGATAGTTCTATGATTTTTAACTTTTATTAGCTAAATTGTTTTTAAGTTTGTAAAAGTCAAAGAGTTTAAATTTAAATGTGTCTGCCCAAAATAAAGTTTGTACTCCATCATAAATATGTGTCAAATTTTGCTAGAAATATTTATGTCAAGTTATTTTTATATCAAATTTGGTTTTGTTTTACAAAGTAGTGGGACTAGTTTTCAATTCTATTTGTTGTAGAGAGTAGCTGAATACATGATCCCATAATACATATTGGTGAATATCATTATGCACTTTACTATTTTTATATATTTTTAATAGTGCACTCTATGGAGGTTACAATTAAGCGTGGATATTAAAATTTGTTGCAAATATTTCCATTTTTTATCAAGGATAACTTGTGGTCTTGTTAAAGTTCTAGTTGGGAATTCATGCAGGGGAGATCACCTGAATATTGGCGGGTCCAACACCACCAACATTTTTGGCACTAGAAGGAGGGATAGATGACAAGTTGAGCCCTTCATGTGTGTTTCAAATTTTCACACTCATTTTTATGAATTCTTCCCAAATCATACACAAAACATTTATTTCTAGAAAATTTAAATTTCAGGTGCAAGCGGATATCATTGAGGACTTGTCACTATTTAACTTTAATGTTTAGGGTGAAACAACCATCCTTGAGCACACTGATCATTTTCTTCAATTTTTCATAGAGCGCGACATCCCGCTTGAGGATGTTGTTTACTGGTTGTTTTTTCTCACGTTCGAAGGGCGCATAAGGAAATGGTGTTACACATGGACCGATGCCTATATCCACTCTTTCGAACATGTTGTCACAAAATTGTTTTTCACTTTTGACGACTTTGATGATAAGATTTTGTGCAAGAGAATTTTACAATCGTGAAAAACACCTGATGAATCACTACATTTTATTCATCATTTCTTGCATCTATTTTTTGAATTTAAAGAAGGTGAAGTTTATTGGGATTTCTTGACCACAATATTTTTGTATCTTGTTGAGATTTCACTTACTCTGCATGATTTACGATCACTTAAATCACATCGAGCAAACCTCACACATAAAGCTTCTAAATATGCGATCAACGAGGGTGTTTCTCTAGGAAACCCCACATCTACTTTTCATATAACAACTTTACTATTATAGGATGTGGTAGGAAATATTTGCAAGGAATTGTTTCAAGAACCACCATCTCCTATCGAGGCACATATTCAAGATCCCTATGAAATTTTGGACAAGAAGCATGATAAGTGTGTTAAAGTGTTTTCTCCTCATCCTCCACCCTTTTCTCCCTTTGATCCTACGAGTTGCAATTTTTAGTGTTATTCTATTTGAAACCTTTCCTTTAATGTGAGGATCAGGTGTTGGATGGTTTTTTTGTTATGAAGCCAAATTGTGATTACTATATAGCAGAGTCCATTATCAAACAAGAATATGTGATAAAGGATGAATCTATTCCTTCCAAAGCTCTCCCACATTTTACTAACATTGTCCATGATTATGTCATTTCTGTTTAATCGTGTGAAATTTAAGTTCTATTAATACCTTCAATCATTTGCAGAATTTTTGGAATGCATGTTTTTCATTTAAATGTGGAGAGGCTGAAATTTGACGTTTTTCATCTTCCCCTTTATACAATTCATCATATCATGAGGATACCTCTATTTACAATCCTAAACTTTATAATCTTGTTTTTCGTGACATTTTAATTGACTCAGGTGGTCAATATTTTGTTCTTCCTGTCATTGATTTCGCAAAACAACTGATCTTTGATGATCTACCTTCCGATGATTTGGATCTTCCTCAACCTGTCAAGGCACTTCAACCCAAGCTCATGGTTATGTCAGGTTATCGTAGCCTTTAGGTCAGTTTCACCTCCCATTAGAAGAATGTTGAATCTTTTGAGTATCCCCATCACTCTATGATATGTATTGAAAATTCTTTTGTTTTACAATTTTTGCATCCTCCATCTGTTTTTCACAATCCTAACACTCAATCATTGGCGAATTCCTACTTGGCAAACATTGTCGCGAAATGAAAATTTATTTATTTATTTAGGCTTTCTCATTTTTATGGTTTTAAAGTTTTTTTTTCAAGTATTCGACTCGCGATGTTTCACAGCCTGATCATACGTCCACAAAATGTTATTTGTGTGCTTTTCAACATTTTTTTTCTGCGTGCACATTCAAACGTCAAAAATTTTGGTTTTTAATGTCTTATATTTTTTTTATTACTATGTATGTATATATCTCTTGACATGTATTCCTCTCCCACGTAGGCTTACTAATGTGTCGGTGGATACATTGGAAATATCACTTCATGTCACCTGGCCTACTTTCTGCTTAGGTTAGGAGTAGGAGTATTGTTTTCTTTGATTTTCTTTCGTTTGTTTGTTTCCATATTTTTTATTTCCTTTATTTATTTGTTTTTTAGTCCTAAGTATCTTCCGCATGATGTCATGTTTGGCCTCTAAGGAAAGCATCATGAAATCCAAGAGGAAATGTGTTCTTCTACTAACACCTGGTTTTTTGTTTATTCCTTCTCTTTGTGTGAATCATGCATTATTTTGGTTGATCATTCTCATAAAATACATTATTTATCATAGAGAGTCATGGGGAAATCATGATGTTTTGGTTTTAACTGGTTCTACCAAGTACTCTAACTAGTTCTTATATAGTTGGTTAATACTTGTCACTCTAGTATGGTAAAGTAAGGAGGGAAAGAACCTTAACAAGTATGACAGAGGTGTACATAAACATACTTCTCTAAAGGAAAAACCACTTCTGCTCTCAATAAGTTGGGATCCCTCTTCCACCCCATGGAATAAATAAGCGACTATGCATAGTTATTTGAACAAATGAAAAAATGAAAAATGAAATAAAGGGCGAAAGAAGGGAAAGGATTCCTACATAGAGAGGTGAAGCAAGATACTCCGTCGAGGTAATCTCTAGGCTCGTTGGAAGTGGAGCAATGTTTTTGTTTCCAAATATTATGTTCAAAACAACTCTCCCAAATATGTATCTCGGAGCACATGGAGCACAATTATACAGAACTACAGTTAGCTTCCCCAAAATTCAAAACCTTTCTTTCATCTTAAAACTCACTACATTGTGAGTTCTCCTTCAGGGTTTACGATCGAATATTCTTTCATGATCAGAATACGCATGTGAAAACTAACATATCCTAAAAAACAAGCAGAGCACGTGCATCAAGAAATCACTCGTGTAACAAAAAATCAGAATAGAATCAGGTGAAATCAAGATTTCACCAGCCAAATATCACTCTCTAAAAGTAAAAAGAAACAAAATTATGGGCCACGTAGGCCAAATCCTAGGATCTTCCATAGGAACAGTGAGGAGTTTATTTGAACAGGTAGCTTGTCTGGTTTCCACCACTTGATTTCATCTACTTTGGAAAGCCTCCACTCTCTAATTCTCATGGTTTCCACTTGCCATTGTGGAACGACCAGTTGTGTTGCGTGTGCCTCACTCTTTAGCAGGGATTTCTTGGACCAATTGAATAAACATAGCTATGTAGTTCGACCAAAAACTCATGATTTTCTTTAACTTGCAAAAACCAGAGACCAGATCTCGGAGGGGGGTATGGATGGTTTTTGGTATTGGATTGGGGGGTACAAAATCACTGTGGGCTGTTGGATGCATGATATGGAGCAGATATGAGGAGAGGATGGTGGAAGCGATAGTGGAGTCAGCAGGGCTCATTAACAAGTTAAAAAGAGTGGAAAAAAGGCTATGGAGACCTATGGAGAAGGTAAGAGTTAAGATCTGTGGCAAGCGATGTGCAGTGAGCAGGGGATGAGTGATGTGGCATGATGGAGGTGGGACCACCTGCAAATCAATAATCGAAAGATTTGCAAATGAGTAGCGAAGGCTAATGGTTATAATGTGAAATGTGTGAAACACAATGGGCAGAGGATGTGACACGATAGGACAGAGGTGGGGGGCGCCCGCATATCACAGATCACAGATCACAAGGTTAGTTGTGAGCAGTGGAAGGTAAGAGGTATATATTATGGGGAGTGATGTGTGGTGAGCGAGGATGGATGACGCGGAATAGAAGTGGGACCGTCGACACGTCGCATATCGCAAGCGAGGATATTTGTTGATAAGAAACAAACGGTGAATGTTATGGCTTGCAGGAAGCGAAGTGCGATTGCGGTAAGGAGTTAAGAGTGTTAAATGATACTACACATATTATATGTAATATATAGTATATGT
Organism: Pinus albicaulis; assembly: GCA_034641835.2. Lineage (NCBI taxonomy): Eukaryota > Viridiplantae > Streptophyta > Pinopsida > Pinales > Pinaceae > Pinus > Pinus albicaulis. Next base: position 1,721,963,635 of record CM076575.1, read on the forward strand.
AATAGTTTGTGGGATGTGAAAATTAACACAACTTTCGATCATAATACCTTTATCGCGACACTTTTCTATTTTGACTGCGGAGCTTTCTGCCTAACCTACACTTGAATTTCTTGCCTTCCCCTTAAACATTCACACCTTTGCCCTGTCATTTCCTTATAGGGACCACTTCTCCATGTTGGGTGTGGTCATAAGCCAACATTGGCTCCATCTTGGGACAATGTGCTGCTCTAAGTGCGTTGAGAACTTGCAGACCTGAATGTATGTGCTTTATTAGGCGCATGGAGTCACAAATGCATACTCTAAGCCTGAATTAGAACTAAAACTAAGCTAAGCATGACCATATATTAGAACGAAAATCACTACCGCACCCTGAAAATCTTGAATGTTGAAATATGAACTATGCTGAAACTGGAAACTGAAACACACTTGAACTGAAAACTGCAAAGTAATCTAAAACTAAAACTAGAAATATGCTCATAGAATTGATCTTATTTACACACCTACCTACCCTAATCTGCTGGAATGGCTACTATTCTAAATTATACAATAATGCTAGCATAACCAAGCAAGAAATTGCTCTAATAACTTTGTTCTTCCACTTTTTTTCACGAAACTTAGGAACAAACCTGCTAATGGTATCTGATAAGAATTCTCAACCTGATCTTCCTTGCAAGGAGCTTGTTAAACCGAAACAACAATAGAAATGTTGAAAAGGTCTAGTGGCTTTTTGATGAATAGTTTCTCAATATAGATAACCACTCGATCAAGATATACTTGGCATATTTCTGAATATTCTGACCCAATCTATCCAACCTCATAACTTGGTACTAGCAGTTGAAAGATATACTAGCAGCTGAAATATTCTCAAACCAATTTTTAACTTCACCTTGCCATGGTGAACAAACATCCTGATACATACCTCATCTTCTTCCTTTACTGATGACTGCAATATAGTGACCCAAGGAACATGGTAAACATGCAACATGAGATCTTCTAGATGATTTGTAATAGGAAAGAAAACCTCATTCCAAACTGCTGCTTTTCTTAAATGTGTTGAAACAGATTCTCTTCGAACAACAAGGGAACATATTGTTTTTCCTCATTACCCACGGTAGTCAAGTGATCTAAGTGTTCTTTATATTTCTCTTTTTCACATAGAAGCTTGCACGGTGGCTACAAAATCTCGTTAATTTCGGGTGAGGGAACATGATTTTTAACAATCTGTTGTGCTATTGAAAGATAATTTGAGAGATGGTCTTCATCATCCAAATCTGATTGGTCTTTAATCACTAAAGGAAATGTTTCTTATTGAGGATGTTGTTGTGGATCCAGACAATCAAGCTCTGTTGCCTATGTTTCCAGATCACCAGTCTACTATTTATTTTTAGTGCTCTCCTCTGGGAAAAAATCCAACTCTTCCCCTTCTTCATGGAGGATAAGCTCGCCTCACTCTTCTTTAGAATAGGCTAGATACTAGTTTTCTACATGCAGTCCAAAAACCACCATGGGTCATTCTTATTGGAGATTAAAGGTTGTGAGCCCTTTTTTATAATGGATTCTTAGCACTTCTCTTCAGGAGGGTCATGCAACTTCAAGTGTATGGATGAGGACCTCTCATTTTTGGGAGGATTAGCTTCTTTCTTTGTGGAAGCATATGCAGTGACCTTATGAGGGGTTGACTCTTCTAATGGCTTATTCTCTTTACTAGCAGGACTGGGAGGGGTCTGTTCTCTTGATATTGACCCTTCATTTTTTTCTTACCCTCATGGTCTATTTCTAAAGGACCTGAGGTCATACTTCTTGTGGAGTTGAGCATGCATGAAATCCACGAACTGCCTACAGTAATTGTCAATATCTTGATCCCCTGGAGGGATTTCCTTCTCTTCTTGCTCCTCTTGCAGGATGAGTTCATCCTCCACATCATCATATTAAGTGAGGACTTGATTCTCTTTACTGTCTGTGAGTTCCTTGGCTTGTTCCTCCAACTCCCCTTCCAATTATAGAAGAAGTTGGATGTGATCTTGTTATTCCTTCCTTTCCTGCTACAACAACTGTAGAGGGGGCTTCCGATACTAGGGATTAAACCCATGGTTAGGAATCGTTTGGTTAGGATGAGGAGGGGAATTTTTTTCCTCCAACTCAAGCTTAACCAGCTTATTTGAGAGGTTCTTGATTAGTTATTCATTTCTTCAATTCTATACCCTTGAGATTCCCTCTCCTGATTTGAAGTAGAAGCATCCTCCTTGTTCCTTTTTTCTGACTTCATGTTATGTCTTACCCGTAAATTTACGAGTAAAAGAAAAGTTCTCTTCTACCTCCAATGCATCAGTCTGGATCTGATACAGAGAAGGTAGGCTCTACGATGAAATTAGTCCCATAGAAGGTAGGCTCTACGATGAAATTAGTCCCATAGAAGGTAGGCTCTACGATGAAATTAGTCCCATAGAAGGTAGGCTCTACGAAGAAATTACAACACGTTTAAAAGCAGGAAAGAAGGTGTGTGTCTGAAATTAGTGGGGTATATTCTATGGTAGCAATGATATTGAATTGATTAATACAAAATGAACTATGGGAAACTATTCCTTGTATTCCAATTTTTGAATAAATTACCTACCACATAATATCTAAAATGGACAAAAGTGATGGAAAAAATCGCAGAAAATCAACTTAGTTTGTCATATCACCTAAAAAACTAAAAACACCACTTAGAAAGCACTTGCTTATAATTAATAAAATTAATAAAAACATAATAAAGTTTTTAAAACATTATAAAAGGGGTAAAATCAACCTAATATAAGTGAATATGATAAGTTTTACCACTTCATTTTCACTTTTACTCCAAATTTGTACATTTTGGGACCAAAATATTCTCAAACTTTGAAAAAGGATTTTCAGAGCTATAACCATTGGGGTTTTCTTTCATTAGGACCAAGTGAATCTACATTTTGTTGTCTTCCATTTTAATGTCCATTTAAATTTTGATTTCTATCATAAAATTGAGTTAAAATTTATTTATAGAACTTAGGGTGCACATATGAACTCTCCCAGGGCATTTCAACATTATGAACCCCGTACTTCTACAACTCTGCAGGAACATCAGGGGGCTCAATGGCACCACCAAAAGAAGGATCCTGAAAAACCGCTTATTCTCGCTAAACCCAGACATCATACTTCTTCAAGAATCCAAATGCTCTCCCAAAGGCACAGAGACGCTCAAAAAACTCGTTTCCCTCTAAGAAATTTAACCATTTCTCCAAAACATGTGCATATATTTGGCCTTAAAATATGGGGATAGAAAAGTTAACATGTACCTTGAATGGTGTCACACCTCCAAAATTTCCATTGGTTGAAGGTGCCTCATATATTGTTGGAAGTCATTAAATGGTGTGGAAAAATTGTCCATCATCTTATTTATTTGTCACACGAGTGCTTCCTGGAGCAAAAACTTGATAGGATCTCCTTCTCTGTCGTCGAGCTCTTTTCTTCCACAATGGGAGGCCACTTGGTTTGGAAAATTTGATTATTCCCAAGTGAAGTTAGCTCGAGACCCAACTCTTTGTACCCGAAACTTGTCGAGCACATGCATCAATAAATAACAAGGAATATATTTCTCTTATACCAATGATCCACATTATATAATCAATGAAATGAAAGGAATGAAACACACACATAGAAATATAACATGTTGTATCATCTCATTCATTTTTCACACGAGTGCTTCCAAGAGAAAAAACTTGATAGGATCTCCTTCTCTGTCGTTGAGCTCTTTTCTTCCACAATGGGAGGCCACTTGGTTTGTAAAATTTGATTATTCCCAAGTGAAGTTAGCTTGAGACCCAACTCTTTGTAACCTAAACTTGTCGAGGACATGCATCGATAAATAACAATTAATATATTTCTCTTATACAAACGATCCACGTTGTATAATCAATGAAATGAAAGGAATGAAACACACACATAGAAATATAACACGTTGTATCATCTCATTCATTTGTCACACGAGTGCTTCCTAGAGCAAAAACTTGATAGGATCTCCTTCTCTGTCGTCGAGTTCTTTTCTTCCACAATGGGAGGCCACCTGGTTTGGAAAATTTGATTATTCCCAAGTGAATTTAGCTCGAGACCCAACTCTTTGTACCCTAAACTTGTCGAGGACATGCACCGATAAATAACAAGGAATATATTTCTCTTATACCAATGATCCACGTTGTATAATCAATGAAATGAAAGGAATGAAACACACACATAGAAATATAACACGTTGTATCATCTCATTCATTTGTCACACAAGTGCTTCCTGGAGCAAAAACTTGATAGGATCTCCTTCTTTGTCGTCGAGCTCTTTTCTTCCACAATGGGAGGCCACTTGGTTTGGAAAATTTGATTATTCCCAAGTGAAGTTAGCTCGAGACCCAACTCTTTGTACCCTAAACTTGTCGAGGACATGCATCGATAAATAACAAGGAATATATTTCTCTTATACCAATGATCCACATTGTATAATCAATGAAATGAAAGGAATGAAACACACACATAGAAATATAACAGAAAGCACAGTGATATGGTGAAAATATAACTTCTATTAATAAATAAAATGGCACAAACTAGTTAGAATGGTGGTATCTATCTCTAAACATAGAGAGATGGCAGTTATGTGCATTCACAATTGATATTAAAAGAGGCTAAAGGAATGGCATTTTAACATAAATAAAGAACCTTATAGGTCTAAAACCCTAATCCCAAAAGATGAAACAACAAAAGGTTTGTGGATATTGAGGTGGTTAGTTGGTACATCAACTTCCTTAGGGTACAAATTTTGCATACAATATTTGTTTAGGGTGCATAGTAGCTCGGTAGAAAGAACTATTAAAGGAATACAAATTTTGACCAGGAATAGGGCATGTTATGGCAACTCTTGGCCTCTCAAATTGCCAAAAAACATCATTTGGGACCTCGAAAAGGCCCCGTGATTTTGGGACCCATAAATTATAGAAAAACTGCCAAGAAAATATATAACCATTGAGACAATGGAAGAGGTGGGTGGCAACTGATATCCACCTAGATCACCATTGTCTATAACGAGATTTTACTTTGTTACCTATGTTAAAGTTTAATGGAAATTTTCATTTTAAGTTTGCACTAGACATGTAGAAAATGTATTTGAAGCATTATATGAATTTGAAACTCGATCCTTATAATGTTCACAAGAATACTCTTTGCTTGTTCCTTAGGTTTAATGCTTCACTTTGGCTTCTTCCTTCAAATTTATTATAACTTAATATATTTAATTCATATTGCATTGAGAGATGCATTTTATAGTTTATATATGAGAGAGATGTAATGTGATGATGGTTTAAAATTAACAAGTTATTCTATATTTAAGGTTTAAGCTACCTTGTCATTTTTCAAAGGTTTACGCTACCTTGTCATTTTTCAACTCTCGTCCGAGAGTTTTTAAACTCTCGTCCGAGAGTTTTGTTCTTATAAACCCAAAATTCTCCATTCGCGCGGCATTCTGCCTGTCGTTTTTGCGAAGTTTTGCACTGTAGCTGTCGAATTACCCAAAATCCTCCATTAGCGCGGCATTCTGCCTGTCGTTTTCACGAATTTTCGCACTGTAGCTGTCGAATTACCCAAAATTCTCCATTCGCTCGGCATTCTGCCTGTCGTTTTCGCGGATTTTTTCACTGTAGCTGTCGAATTATTGGACTGTAGTTGTCCTTTTCACGAATTCTTGGACTGTAGCTGTCAAATTCTTGGACTGTAGCTGTCGTTTTCGCGAATTCTTGGACTGTAGCTGTCGTTTTGAAGAGCTAGTTTCTTTGTCGCCGGGATCCAGGTAAATTTGGTGCTACTCTTTCAATAGTCATATGTCCACGAAAACCAATTAGTGTACAATTGTGACTCAAAACTATACTTGCAAATTTTCATGGTTCAAACAACATCAAAATATTGGCTACACCCAACTAAAAATAGAATGCACTAGTCCCAAACTGACAAATTCATTGTTGGCAGCAAGGAGAAACAAATCAAAAAAGGAAATTCCTCGTAACATATTTTCTTATGGTATTTTTGTTGTAGGGCACCTTCATATTTTCGACCTACTGTAAACAATAGATGATTTCACCCTTCATATGAAAAGTGTTCTTGAACTAGGCCAAATGATTTTGACTTCAAGGTTGCTCTTTCACCATAATCTAGCTCGGATACCAAGTAATCTCAGGAGATTGAACAAGTCGGTTTTATTTTCTTTTGTCTTTGTTACAACTTTTGAGTTGAAGTAGTGAAGCCCCAGTCATGGTATATCTTTGTGATACAGTGGGAATTCTGAGAGAGATTTGCTAGATGTTTTTCCTGTTACCTTGGAGACCTTATTGCATGAAATCTATCACTTTAATCATTAGGAAAGGCATTGTACTCAAAAGTAGAATCTAATCTAATGTCATGTGTCAAAAGATAAGTCACAAAATTGAAGTATAATCACACTGCAATGATGAATATAAGGTTTGGAAAAATAAATCAGCTATAAATCTGAAGCTTGGTGCTTGAAGTATGAGTCATCTGCTTGCAACCCTCATGAAGTTCAATAAAATGGTGCCATGTGGTGCCATGTACTCATAAGAATATTCCTTGTACTTATTCAAATGGTTTCAATGGTGTGCTGAGTGCAACTAGTAGTGGTGGAGGAAGGTGGAATAAAACCAACAATACTCTCTTGTTTGTGGAATTGAAAGTGAAGTTGTGGGATGCTTTTCATGAATGGGAGAAACATGTCTAAAGTGTTCCATAACAATTATAGAGTTAGAGGAGGAACCTTGAAAATTATGGCTACATTTCTATAGAATCTCTCTCTTTGTTACGTTGTCCACCTTATCATCGTTTGCATATCTCACAGTTAAGATCTTATGAAGATATCCCTTCATTCCTAAGTCACCTGATACGAGGATACGGGGATACGGGGATACCGGGATTCGAAGTATCGGATACGGGTACGGTGACCCCGGAACAGGATACTTCTGGGATACGTTACGTTATATATTATTTTATTAAATATATATATATATATTTTAAAATATATATATATATATATATATATATATTAAAAATTAGATATTTTTTGCACAAATTCATACAAAATTCATTGATTCAAACATAGATATTAGATACTCATGAGTCATACATCATCATTGATACTATAATACAAATTACAATGATACATTGATACACCATACATGATACAATCGTCAAATTTACTCGGAAAGACAAGATTGAAGATAGTAAGATACTGTAGTTTTTTCATTAAGTCATCAGAATCAAAATGTGTTACATAACAACACTGCCAATGGCAAATAGAAATAGAAAATACAAAATCAACTACAATCTACAAGACTACAAGCCTGAAGCCTCAATGAGTCAGAGTCATCAATCCTCATAATCGGCATCACTGTCGAAATCCTGATCATCATGCTCACCACTGCTCTCCTCTGCCTCTGATGCATCCTCCTCCTCTATCATCTCTGCATCTGCTGGTGTGGAGGATGACCCCTCTAATCCATCATCAAATCTGACAGGCTCTAGCACTGGCGCATTGAGATCCAAGTTGGCCAATTCCAACTCAACACTGATGTCCAGACCCATATCATCAGGAAAGACATCCCACATCTTTTTCTTTCCCTTCAACCACTCCTCCCTCTGCCTGTAGACGAGACAAAGGTTGGTGTGCACATACACCATTGTCTCTGCCCTGGACTGCTCAAGCCTGCTCTTCTTCACACTATACAAATTCCCATATGTGCTCCAATTCCTCTCGCAATAAGAGGATGAAGTCACCTGAGAGAGGAGCCTCATGGCTAACTGCTGTAGAGGAGGGCTTGTTGCCCCATGAGTTTCCCACCAAGAATGGGGCTTCTTAGCCCCCCTGTCTCGAATCAAATCATAGCCTCCAAATCGCCCCCTGCCAGTGGAAAAATCTGCAAAGGCATCCTCCACCTCATCAAGGGATGCCCTATCCTGAAAAATCCTCCTCAATACATCTTTCCTCCCCTGTGAGATTTCAACATCCATGTGAGGAGGGAATCTGCGGGAAGGTCCACCATTCAGCCACTCATGGCTGTAGTATTTTGGGTTCAAGGAGTGAGCCAAACAATGTAAAGGTGTGCAATTCTTGTCCCATCTGCTGACAAGAATATCCTGTATGACGGTGAAGAAGGCCTCAGGTGATGTCTCATACTTTGGGCACTCACTCTGTAAAATAATGGTCCTCACAGACTCAATCATGGAATCCCATCCCTCATAAACCTCTCCTAGGATGGGTTGGTCTGTATCTGCAAATCTGAGCAAGGAAATGATAGGCTCCATGATCTGAATAATTAGATCTACCTTCTCCCACCATATATCATCCAACACTATGTCCTTCACCTTCTTTGACGCTGCTTGATCCGTATTTCTCCAAAAAGACCAAAACTCTGAAATAACCATAGACCCAAGAGTGGTCTTGACCTCCCTCAACCTCTTCAACATGATGAATGAAGAGGCAAACCGTGTATCTGCAATCTTCAACAATGATAGATTGTTGTACTCCTTGTAGATAGTGAGGGCATTTGTATGGTTTGTTACAAAGTTACGGATATGTCGTGCATCCTCAATAGTGGCTCCAATCCAAAGCACATCAGAAGCAATAGATTTCAGTGCCAAGTTCAATGAATGGACAATGCAAGGTGTCCAAAATACTTGTGGATATTTTTCTTCCACAATCATGCCAGCAGCCTTGCAAACAGGTGCATTATCTGTAATGATTTGCACACAACAATCCAAAGCTACACTTTCAATAAATTTGAGAAATAACTCACCCATATATTGTGCATCCTTTTACTCTCCAAGTGCATCCACTGCTTTCAAGAAAACTACACCATTTGTGGATGACACCATGAAGTTAATCAGTGGGTGGCATGCTGGATCTGTCCATCCATCAGAAACAATGCTAACCCTAGATGTTGGCCATGCTGATTTAATAGGCTCAAGCATTTTGTCCACCTCTTTCTTTGCCTTTGTCAACAATGTGGTTCTGAGCTTCTCTGACCCAGGAGGCACATACCCTGATGGAGCCCCATGACAAAGAGATCGACACATCTCAATAAATAGAGGTGACCATGCAACATTAAAGGATATGAAGTTCTGATAGAAAAAAAATGCAATGGTGAGGTCAAGCTCTTCCCTTTTATCTTTTTGGAAAATCTTGTCCATTGGACCAACTGCAGTTGCCTTTCTCTTTGCTAATTCTCCCTTGCTAGAAGTCTCAAAAGGGAACTTGCTGCTGCTTTTCCTCAAGAATGGAAGGGGGTCATCAGTCTTGGATTTTTTTTATTTTGCTGCCACATTTGCCTCACCAATACTCGCCTCTTTCTCCAATTTCTTCCTATCTGGCGATTCAATTGTTGTACAACATTTAATGCCACAACCTGGAATACCCAACAAATGAGCTTTCACACGGAAATATGTGCCATTGAAATGGCCATTGCAAAAATTGCATTTCCATGTACAATTTCCTCCTCCCTTTTTTGTTGCCCCTTCCTCTCTTGTTGCATATTTCCACAATGGGTATTTGGGGTCAACAATTTGTTTTCCCTGCACATTTGAAGCTACTATTGCAGCCCCACTTCCAATGGATGGAATACTTGCAAACCTTGATGAAAGAGGGACAGGAGGAGCATCTCCAATGGAGAAATTCTTCCCCTTTCTTTGCCCCTATGTTGCTGCCTTTGATTGAGCCATAAATACTGTAAAAAATAAACAAAAACAACTAAATATATAAAACATATGCACATGCAAACACTAACAACAAACTAAATGCAAAATATAGAGGGACAATGCACTTACCGGATGCTCGAATCTCTTCGAAAGAACACACTTGCTCCTTGCTCACACTTGCTCCTTGCTCACACTAGCTCTCCTTCTCACTTCACAAATGAAACACAAATGAAATGGATGACAAAATAAGAAGGAAAAACCACACTTTATAAAAAAAATCGCGCGATTTTGCTTGCCGCGGGCCCGGCCGTACCCGGCAGGACGGGCCACGGCGTATCCGACGAGGTACGGTCAGGATACGGCGTGTCCCTTTTCAGATACACCGTATCCCGACCGCACCCCGTACGGATACGACGTATCCTTCGAATTGGGGCCAAATCCGGTACGTAGAGGTGTCCGATACGGGGATTCGTGGATTCGAGGGCATTTTAGGAGTATCCGGTTACTTAGCTTCATTCTTTGATACCTCAATTTTGTATAAATCTGGTCCAAGTGACATTTAACCTTACTTTCTTCGAGGACTGTGACTATTCTTCTCATGCAAGGAATCTTGGTAACCCAACCAGCTTATAGATCTCCCTGCCAAAACAAAGTCATTTAAAAAAAAATGATTATAGAATGAAAATATTTAATTGATAAGTGAAGATAAAGTCTTCATCTTGATTTCTTCGATGGTGGAGAAAAGATGTGTTGGTGATTTCTCTTTGAATGATCTTCTTCAAGGGTAAGGATTAGATCTTGGTTGTAATGATGATAAAGCCTTCTTTTTTGCACTCTTCTGTACTAGTCCTAGGAAAGCTTGGTTCCTAGTCTTTAGATAATATTACTTTGACTTCTTCTTTACATAAGAATATAATTACATAGTCAACATGAAGACCGATCTAGCTATACTTTTCAACATGCCTATGCGTTCACACATAGTACCTGTATAGTACTTGTTATCCATTGGTTGATGACATTCAACTTTCGATTGATAATTTGTTTTTTAATTTGTTTATGAGGGGCAGGCGAGCCCTACAGAGACCCCTCCATGGCATCAGGGGAGCCCTACAGAGACATCTCCATGAGAGGAGGATTATCAGGTACATTGGTTGTTTAGTTATGTCATGTTTTCAAGTAGGTTATATTTATTGTTCGTTGTGAAAAATTGATTAATGTGAATTTTTTTTGTCTTGCACAGGTGGACGCACTCGTCCGACTCGTTCACCCACTCAGGGAATCGAACAAGAGGCGCCCCAAGGACATGTTCCCATTCGCCCTGTTGTTGGTGAGGGGAAAAGGAGAACAATGTCTCAGCCTGTGGGATTCATCCCACAATTGGATACTTCTCCAGGTAAAATCTAAATGAAAATTTATTGTTTGATGTATGTTTAATTTCAAACTTATTGTGGTACTCATGTACCCAAATTCCTAAAAATTTAATGTTTTGTATAGTGGGTCATAGACACATTCATTACTTTCCAGGGGACCATGGTATGAACGAGGGTCTTATACACGGCATAGGTACACATTAGATCAATTCCTAGTTAAAATGTTCAATTTTACGTTATATTCAATGTTGAACAAGTGAATTTTTTTTCCAAATGACGTGTTTAATGTGAAAACATTATGCTCCATAGGTGAAAATGTTGGAGTTGGGGTTGGCCTTATTGCTGGTGAGGGGCAAAGGAGAACAATGTCTCAGCCTGTGGGATTCACCCCACAATTGGATACTTCTCCAGGTAAAATCTAAATGAAAATTTATTGTTTGATGTATGTTTAATTTCAAATTTATTGTGGTACTCATGTGCCCAAATTCTAACAATTTAATGTTTTGTACAGTGGGTCATAGACACGTTCATTCCTCGTCAGGGGACCATAGTATGAACGAAGAGGAAGAGATAGTTTTTCCAACAGGTATTTTCAAATTACCAAACAAGTTTTTTAAATACAATTTTTTCTTATAAATTATTTAATTTTTAATACGTGCAATAATTTAACATGTTACAGGTGGTGGTGGTCGCCCTCCTAGGGGTAGAGGTTGTAGGGTTCATGAGTTTGCTCGAAATCCGAGCTATGATCCCCTTTACACCCATCCCGGTGATATTCCTGAGCAGATGCCTTGGGAAGATACCATCTCCTTACTTACTATTGATGGGATGAGGGAGCATTCCACGAGATTGTGTAATGAATTGCAAAGTTGCAATCTCTCTGCCCCTAGTCGAAATTGTCTCCAAATTGTTTTGCACAATTTGGAGAGTTTGATAGAGACTTATCGTGGGGTTGGACCATCAACCCAAGTTTTTTTTGACATGATGCATAGGAGGAGAGCATCAGTGATTGGTATTCACTCCTACAATGAAGTCAAAAGTAAGGTCACTAAAGAAATGGCCTTGTCACTATTTGACTTGCGGCCTGAAGACAAAAAACGTCTGAAGATTGCAAGATTCAATGATCCTATTATTGCACCCCATATTTATGAGAAGTTCCTGTATGCATACGGGAAGTTCCCAAATAATGATGAGGTGCCGCAATATTTTGTTAGAATGTTGTTTTCTCAATTCCGAGAGCACATGGACCCTAACTATACAGATACTGGGTCCAAATTCTATGGAGCTGGAAAAGGTCGTACATATGAACGACCTGATGCTATGCGAGATGTTGGGTTTAGGCCTCCAGCACCTCGTTTAGTAGCTCAACCACCTAGGGTAGTTACACTTCCAGAGGAGTTAGCCCTTATCTCCAGTGCTGCATCAAAAATGAGGGATAAGATACAAGAACATATTGCAGCTGCTTTAGGAGGGGTGGAAGTCAGCTTAGGGACGAGCCAACCTTCATCTAGTGCAGGAGAGCGTCCATTTGTGAGTGTCCCAGATGATGTGTTGAGGGAGATGGAGCGAGATGAGCTTATTAAGTATGCAACCTCATGTAGAGACCACTATGAGCAATCCAGGACAATACAAATGCACACCATGGGCGAGGTATGTACAAACAAGTTTTGATCTAACATGTTTTTTTGGTGTATATATACATTTAGTCTCAAAAAACTGACGCCAATATATTTATTTAACTTATGCAGTTTACAGCATTCCTAGAACAACATTGCCTTTCCCCTCGTGCTCATTCTGTAGATCGTGGACACGATCATGTACAGGTGCCACAACCATTACTCATTACTATCTATCTATATTTTTGTATGTCAAATTGAAATTGAATTTATGTCACAAATTTATTGGTACGAGTCTTAACATTATGGAATTTTCAAGTTAGTGCTACACATGAAGGGCTGCTTGAAGAGATTATTCCTTCTGAGGTTCCAGTCGTGACACAGGTATTGATACTTTTCGTTAAGCATATTTATAGTGTTTATTATATTTCTTTTTGTAAACTTGACTGTTAACTTTGGTTTCTACTTTTCAGGGTACAGAGGATATTGACATGATGCAGACTGAGCCTCAAGGAGATCCTGTAGTCTCTGGGTCCGAGACTCTACATTAAACCATGGTAACCTCTTACCCTTTCTTCGTTTCTATGGTATTCAAAAAATATCTGAGAGTGTACGAGGAGATTCACCTGCCTTTTTTGTAGAATTTGTATCCTAGTTTTTGTATCTTTTCTTATTCAATCAAGAACTTTTTCCCAATTGTCTATGAAGTTATGGATAACTTTATTCAGTTATCAAGATCAATGTTGAAGGTTTATAGTCAACATTGTTTCTTTGATTATATTTGAATACAATGCAAGGCAATGACTGATTTCAAATAATTGCTATTTTTATATTTCCCGCATTGGTTTATCATCAAGATTGAGTAAGGTATTTACTTTTAGATGCTTTGGAAATTTATTACCAACCTATTTAGTATTAAGGAGTGTCTTGCTCTGAATTCAAGGTTATCCAATCTTTATAGTTTACATATGAACCATAGGGATTCATGTGAATATTTTCCAATATGTATTCTTGTGTGCTATTGAATTCATTTGAATAATGTCCATGGATATTTTGTCCTATTAATAAAAATTAATGACTACCACATTCACTAGAATTTCTGATATTTTAATGTATTCTTTGAGTGCCAAGGATTTCCATCCCATTCCCATTGATACCTAAGACATCCTATTTTAATTTTTTATATATCATCCATATAATTAGGCCGATAGGCCTTCTCTTATGAAAGAGATCACTCTTTTGATCGTCAACACTTTTTATGTGAACAGGACACCTGTTCCTGGTTTAAAAAAATGAGACCTATTTTTTATCTCTTTGACATCTGTCTGCGCCATTTTTTACACTTGTTCTTGTTTTACTCCATAATAGCTGTCCCATGTCCACCTGTCATTCTCCTTCGTTGGGTCCGTCCTTGGCAATTAAGGCAGTAGGTGAGCCTGGCGGGAACGGATTCTTGCCAAAAACCCTTACCATCACGCCTAAACTCATTTTCTTGCTTGCTTTGGCTCTGTCCAGGCTCAGCCCTCTGCTGCTCTGCAATTTTTATGCCACCATGACTCTTTTGCGAGGCTGGCTTGTCTGTCACCGATTTTCTACACGGACATTTACGGGCATTCTGTCATCTTGACGTCATCGAGAGGCCTTGAGCAACCTCTGCGTTTACCCAGTGAGGTTGGCTCGTCTATCACTGGTTTATACACGGACATTTACGGGCATTCTATCATCTTGACGTCATCGACAGGCCTTGAGCAACCTCTGCGTTTACCCAGCTAACATAGGTAATCAGACTTCGTAAATAGATTGTTGTGTCAACTCTTTTCGATGTTCTTCTCTGATTTTTGCACCGTGTCTGCCTTATTGCATTTTCCTTGGGTTTTTTGTCACGATTTTCTTAACGCATACCCCTTCTCTGTCTTTCACACCATTCAGGTTGTATTTGATACTGTTTTCTTGGGAAGAGTTTAGTGGCTTCTCTATTAAACCCTTCACAGGAACAAATGGAAGTTTTCCTTCAGAATGCACAGGTTATCCAACGAGCGTCCTCGTATCCTTGTTTTTACAGGTAAATTCTTTCTCGGTTTCGTAGTACTATTTCCGCAGAGAAGTTTTGTTGTTTTAAGACTTGACATACCAATCATTTGTGTCTAATCTGCTCTACCGTATTTTCCCAGCTCCCGGGTCTTCAATGTCAATCCCCGTCTTCATTTACAGGTTTAATTTGTTAGTTTTACCAAATACTATTATGCCCCGAACTTGTTATTTTTTTGAATTGTGTGTTTCAGGTAACTATGTTTTCACAGTTATCTTGGCGCACTTCCTCATCTCGTTCTTGAGCCCAACAGTAACCCTTTTTTCTTTTCCACGCACAGGTACCGCGCACTCTGCGAGTTGATTTAAATATTTGTTTTGAAGCCTTGCAGGCCTGGTTATAAAACATAATCATATGATTATATCAGTTATTTCATGAAAGAAGCCTTACGGGCTCGGTTATTTTACTGATGCATAATGTTAAGGACTCCAGTCTTGAATCTCGCTTGATATTGAATGATTCCGGGGTTTTATAAGTTCTGTGAGGTTATCACATTCATACTTAAGATCTCTCATCCAGCTTAGTAATCTTGCATTTGTTCTTGGCTTAGAGCAGTTCTTGCTCGTAATTCTATTTTCATTTTAATGTAAACAAGCATTTTCTCCAGCATGAGGTTATATTGTCAAACTACAAGCGTTTTTTGTGCATAGTGCTTATTTCCATATTCCCGGTTTGTAGTTTGGTAACATAGTCTTGTTTGGTATTTCCTGCACAGAACTACAACTATGTAATTTTAACTTATATCTATTCTTTTTGGTCGAATGAGCTGATACTAAGTTTAAATGCTCATCTGTATCAAAATTGTTTGCATGCAACAATTCTACTTATCTTTCTTCGGTAATAAGTTATTTGTTGCTTCCATGTTTGATATATGCTTCCATTTTTTATATACTGCATTATGTACAAAGTTTTTTAGATTCGTTTATAGTGATAATGCCATGTTCAATAGGCTACTGAATGGTTTTCATTCGAGCTGTTATTCTCTTGTCAAAATTTTCCATAGTAGATCACCGAACCATCTTTAATTATTGAGTTACCTTCTGTAATTATTTTTAATGACATGAGCGAACTGCTTTTCCAATAGTTCCTTTACCAATTTTTTCTGGTATTTATATCAGAATTACAGAATTTAATTTTTTCTCTATGATTGATCAGAATTAGAGAATTGTTTTTTTTTTTTTAACCATTTTAAAAAGAAAATACAGTAAGTTTAAAATAGGTTTAGGTCTTTGTAATTGATAGTCTCATAGGCTCACCGGTTTTCAGATTTCTTTAACCCTAGTAAAAACACATTTAAATCCAGTGGAATGCATAATTTGAATTGAAAAATAAAGCTTAGTGTTGAGATCATATTCAATAGTATTAATCTATACTTTCTATTAATTCAAGACAATTAAGTATTTTATTTAGGTCAACATACTACGCAATTGGTCAAAGGTTTAGTCATATTGTAATGCTCTAAAGAATTGGCTTTGCATGGGTTTGGATGTACCTGATTATGACATTTGAGTAATTAGCTTGTATTATCTCATGTATTTCAGTGTTAATTGGCTTGATAAGTTATGGTTATAAGCGCTCTAGGGAGAATTCTCTGATTTGTTTGTATTTTTATCTTTTTTGTAGGTGACTGCAGCTCTCACACAAGCTGGCCTCAAATCTTCCAACTTGATTGTAGGGATTGACTTCACAAAGAGCAATGGGTGGACAGGTAAGTTGTATTACCCATGATCCTGAATTTTGTAAAGTCATAATTTCCATGCAAGTTTAAAATTTTAAAATGGCCAATCTGCCTTTATCTAAACGTGGTTATTTTCTCAAGAACTGTTAGTGGGTTTCTGTAGTCTGCTCATATATATTGAATACAACTTCTATCGGTTTTTTTAGTTTAAGTTAATAATTATGCATGCTCTTTTCTTTTCAATCCAAATTAAATCAAAGCGATCACTTCAACATTTTGTTATGGATTTTAGGTGCAAGGTCTTTTAATCGTCGAAGCTTGCACCACATTGGAGACATGCCAAACCCTTATGAACAAGCAATTTCGATAATTGGGAGGACCTTATCTGCATTTGATGAAGACAACTTGATCCCTTGTTTTGGTTTTGGGGATGGCAAGTTTTGATCTCTATTTCGATTGATAATCTTGTTTGAATTTGGCACAATTTATTTTTCTTATGTTGGTTAACATGAATTCATAACATATGTAGCAATCTGGTTATTCCTAATAATGCATTGTTGTTTCTTTCACAGCTTTGACACATGATCAAAGTGTGTTTAGTTTCTATCCAGATGATAGATTATGCAATGGATTTGAAGAAGCATTGAGACGCTATAGGGAGATAGTCCCACATCTTCGACTGGCTGGTTAGTTAATGAAACTTTGACATTCCACCTGAAGATATGAAGATTAAATAGCCTTTAGCATTCTAAGCCTTAAGTTGGGAAAGTGTGTCTGACTGGTTTACTTGATATGTGTATATGTTGCGTATATCCTGTGTTTTCTTATACTTTTCTTGTATGTTCTTTTCTTATTTAGGGCCAACATCTGTTGCCCCAATTATTGAAGCAGAAATCCGTCTCGTCGAACAGAGTGATGGGAAGTACCATGTTCTCTTGATAATTGCAGATGGACAGGTTGCAAATCTTCTCTATATAGATTGGTTATTAAAATGAATTTTTAGTTTGGTTGAAAGGACTGTCTTGTCTGTTGTCTGTTTGCTAAATTTTTTTAGCATTTTTTGAATTATTTATACCATATATCTTAAGAGCATGGGTGTTCTTATTGTTTTACACTGTTACAGGCGGCGTTGTTGCATCTTCTGCAGTGAGCAAAGTTTTGATCCTTATTTTTAATCTTAATGAGAGTCTTCAAGTCCTCTTAGGCACTATTTTTTTATGGTCACTAG
The DNA here is from genome assembly GCA_034641835.2 of Pinus albicaulis. NCBI lineage: Eukaryota > Viridiplantae > Streptophyta > Pinopsida > Pinales > Pinaceae > Pinus > Pinus albicaulis. Next base: position 1,721,981,363 of record CM076575.1, read on the forward strand.
TATTGTTTTGGTTCTAAACATAAACTTCTGTGAATTATCATTATGGCCTTCGTTGTTGTGTAAAGTTTTACATTTTCATCTTTGTTTGGATCTATACAAACTAGGAATCTTCAAATCCTCTTCGGTACAAGATTTCTGCACTATTTATAATATATATATTGAGCATGGTTGTTCATGGTGTTTGTGCATTGAGTGTGGTCTTCCTTAATCATGATCACAGCCTTCCTTGATGGTGCACAGTTTGTTCTTTTTTGGATGATAACAAAATGTAGAATCTTCAAATCCTCTTGGGCACAAGCTTTCTGCACATGGTTATAATATGGCTGATAATTTTGTGTAGGTAACAATAAGTGTTGACACTGATAATGGACAACTGAGTACACAAGAACAGAACACAATCAATGGAATAGTGGAAGCCAGGTAATCGTATTGATAAAATAGTGTGTAGTGTCATTGTTTTATTTTGAAGTTCACAATATTTAACATTGAACAATATTTAAAGCCCTTCCAGCCATGCTTTGAATTTCTAGTTGAACAAAATAAGGGGAAGTATAGTTGGTCATAAACTCACAGTGATTTGAAGTAGGGTTAAAAAAGCTTACTTTTCAAGGAAGTCTCTCAGATCTTCACTCTTGATACTGCACCTCTGAAATAATTGGATGTTCGTTAAATAGCTATGGTCTTGGTATGATTTGCCTATAATGTCATATGACATATGCTTTAGTATGATTTTTTGCATTATGACATTTTGTCTTGCTTCAGTCATATATGTGTTTCTCATATTACTCTACATTGGTAGAGTTTCCCATATTAGCAATAATGGGTATAACCCATTCCTATATACTCTCAAATTTGTGTATGGATTTCACTGTGCAACAACTGCAATATGGTATTTCTATTACAATAGTATAAGCTTGACCTCAATTTCATCATTTGTATATGAATTATGGTACAGTACATGAATATATGGAAGTGCATCCATCAGTTCAGATATGGCTTCTCTGCTTTATTCATATTGTCTATATTCATTCAGTTTTGCATTGTATACAAAACAATAATATTCCCCTATATATGGTGTCAGGAATCCTATTCAAGAATGGTGTTGCAGTGGGGTAGTTGCAATATCCTCCATCTAAAATATCAATGATCTTGATCATTTTGGGTCGTATTGATTTTCTTCACAATCACATTCCTTCAATAGTGTCAGCATTCATATATACAGTCACAATTTGATCTTCTTAGCATCGTGCTTATCGATCCTTGTTCAGTTTCTAGAAGAATCAATTTTTTACTTTGAATAGCAAGTGGTGATCATCATTAAAGGAAGAAATTTTGTAGGTATCTGAAGACCAGACCTCCCTTGTGACAAGAATCACTACAAGAAGTCAGGTTGACCATTGGACCTTTCATTAGCATAACTCAAGGATGCAGCAAAGAAAATGGTTTAAACGTGAGGTACATGACTATTCAACATTAACTTGACCGATGCATGTTGAATTTGACACAACTCTTATTTAAATTTTCATGCTGAATTTGACACAACTCACTATGTCAATGGTGACTTGTTCCTCCCCTGTGCAGGATGTTGCTAAAGGAGAAACTGTTATTAAGGAGAAAGAAGAAGAGTTGTATGCCTTACAAGAAAAACTTGTCAGTATGGAGAATGTGAGTTTCTTCTAAAAATGATATGTGGATGATTTATTAAATTGGAACATTTATTTTAAGCATTGTAGCATCATGCATTTATTGTATTCTGATGTGAAATAAGATTAATAGGAGAATACTTTACCTTGCTTACTATTAATCAACGCAAGCACTTTGTCCAGGATCCAGCAGCTCCAGTTCCTTATTCTTACTTTAGTATCATGCTCTTTATTGTAATTATCTCCTGATTTCAGATACTGTTTTATTTTTTTTAATTTTTGATGGGATTCCATAATAATCTTGCTGTTATTGTAGGAGGAGATCCAAAAGCTCATTGATGATCACAAGGCCACACTAGAAGCAAGGAAAATTGAGTTTGAAGCTGAGATTGAACAACGACAATCCTTATGCAAAGAAAGAGAGGAAGCTTTAAGATTGTTTGAGTAGCTTAAGAAATTGAAAACAAAGTTAAATGTGATCAGGCTTGGCAGCTGACAATATGATACAGCTGGAAATATTTATTGAAGGTTCCCAAATTTGTACAAATGAAGGTTTAGTGAACAAATTAGTGAGATTTAAAATTGGCTATAAGCCTAATGAGATCAAATAAGAGGAATCTGTTCATAGCCTTGCTATTTATGTAATTAGTGAGATTTAAAATTGGCTATAAGCCTAATAAATAGTTCGTAGCCTTGCTATCTCTGTAATCTGTACTGCTAGAAAATTGGCAAAAACCAAGACTGAAAATATTTGATATATTTTGGAAATCGAGTTTCGGTAGTACAATATGGATTTCTTTTATTCAGATTGAAAAATCTGTGTAGTGATGAACCTCATATTAATATTTATTATTATCCATTTTAATTTATGACAACTGTTGAGTATCGCAAATAAGGTGACTAAAATATATGTTTTTTTTCTTGTTTATTATACATTTTATACTGTGTTGAAATCGAGTATAATTCTTTTAGAAATCTGTGCCAATATTTGAAGGCAATGTGCTTTCTTGTAGTGGTGCTAATGCATGGATGTTCACCGAAAATCTAAAGCAGGAGTTGATATGTGGATGAAAGAGACTGTTAACACATGTCCTAAGTCGGCTAGAAGAAGGCAATAAAACGGGGTTGATTGGCTCGAGAATGCACAATAAAGACAGGAGGTTTATGATAGACAAATAAGCCAGTGACAGATGGGTACACAAGGGAAAAATCTCACTTTGAAAGTGGACAAGTTCTCTAGGCAAACTTTTCCCTCCTATACCCATCTATCACTACAACTTATTTGTATGTCATAAAACTCCTGTAGCTTGCTTATCTGATGGTGGTGAGTATTCTTTAATATGCCTCCACTGCTCATCTAATTTCACCTTGAATTATCATTTGCATTACCCAAGTTGGGTCCACCCAATAAAATCCAAAGAAAATTCTGAAGTGCATGATAAGCGTATTGAAAAACACTATCATAACATGGCATTTCATCTCACATTTCCAAAATAAGAAACAACTTTCCAAATTAGGGAACATGTTTCTAGGCCATATCATATGTGTTTCCACATTTCACTGTGTTTTTGGTGATGGTACCAACCATGTACTTGTGTTTCCCACAACATAACCAAATATTTATATTGGTGCAAAGTTCAAACAGACATCAGTCTCAATTTATTGAAGCAACATGAGCCAAAATCTTCACATTTTGAGGATATTCTATTACAGCCTTGGTCTAGAAGCTAACCTATGCAAAAAAGAAGATCATGACTTTCAATATGTCCAATAAATTTTTTCTAGATGGTCACTCTTATAAAGGTGACAATAGTATAAGGGGTATCTTCCTATACCTAACTAGGTGTTCATTTTATGTCTCTAGCTTTGGAGATGAGATTGTCTAAGGCTTACATTGTCCTTCATATACTAGAAAGGTGTTACCCACCATGTGCATTTCAAACACTTTAATCAATCATCATAAATTCCATCATCAATTAGTTCCATCCACTCGGGATTGCAAATCATATTTGACAAAATGGAACCAAAATCCACCTTGCGGTCAATTCAAGAAAAGACTTCAGCCATAGTAGTATTGTTGTTGATCCTACATGATTTACAAATGGACCAACAGGTCATAAAATAAGGCATCATGGCAACAATAAGGAATGGAAGCAACTAGAAATGTACATAAGCCTGGAATAGTAGTAGCCAAATTCAAGATGGAGAAAAGTCCAATTTCCTTAGTCCTCGGCATTAAATTATATTCAAGATGAGCACTAGATGATGAGATGAGACTTTGAGGCTCGTAGAGAAAAATCCCACACCAAATCGAGTAGAACATGTAGTTGTTATAGGTTATCTTACTCATGTCAAATTTGTGATCAATGTACTGTGGTACAGGTGGGAAGTTCTTTGCTTGTTTGATTTTAATAATAGAGTTTTGGTACACGACACAATTATAGTGAATGTGTTTGCACATTCACAAATTTATGCCACATTCACTGTAATTACACAAAGTTTCTCATTTTTTTAACAACAGTTGTGCTTACAATATAGTTCAAGCAGTTGAAAAATGTTAATTCAATTGACATCTAGCACACAATATTGAATGAAACGTTCTCCTAAGTAGAACATTTTAAAAGTGGGTGTTTCCCATCTGATGTAACATTTTAGTTGTAAAATTTTACATGGCCATTGTTTCAAAAGCTTTCTTAAATATCCCCATCATTTTTTTTTAGTGTAAATAATCAAAGATTAATTGAGATAGATTTTATATTAATAATATATTTGTTTTCTGGCTGTTGACAAAGTCCGAAGGAATTTTATTGTTCTAGTCTTGGTTGAGAGATATTCTTGCAAAAGCAAACTTTCATCTTTGATTTCTTTAAATTCCCTAAGCATCTATGGTCTTATCTTGTATGTATTTCTTGCTTCTAATTTTCTTGTGAGAGACTAAACTCCCACACTCTACATTGCCATAGTAGTACTAGCATGATGAAGATGTAAATGATTTTTTTCACGACTATTACACTGTTATCCTTTCCAAAACAACTGTCTAGTCTCATCTTGTTTTTTTCTTTGGTATTGTTGCACTTGCAAACTTATTGGGGAATAAATTCAGTGATACATAACTGTAGTGTTCTATTTTAGCAAAAATTTCAAGATATTGAAATCGATTTGGCTAAAAGAGAGGACTCTTTTAGATCTAGTTTCACATTTATTTTAAATTCAAATCTGAACTAGTAAAGAAGCTAAGAATTGACAGTTTTTTGGTCACCATCATGACATTGACACTTCAAGCAACATTATATTGACTAGATAGAGTAGAAGGATTATAGTTATGGATCCATAGATTATTCTTTGGAAATCAACCTCCAAATATTATCAAAATTTTTAATATATTATTTACATGATATAATTGCACTCTTAATGCTTTGGGATATATAATCTCCAAAAGTTACACACTGGGTGTTGTCACTGGCAGCGACTGTCACCTTGTCACTAACAAATGGGTGTTTTTTATAGGGTTGCAGTTTCAGGGCTAGGTTTGCAAGGTTGCCTTCGAATCCCTCATTTCTCTGTCAATGGCTTTGAAAGGCTAAGAGAATAGTGGAGCCCAGGGTGTTATAGTTTTGTTCCATGTCATTGTCATGTTCTAGAATCTAGAGACTTCTTCCTAGAGTAGCCTCTGTTTATGCTTTTCTGAGGAATATTTATGCAGGGATAAGAAATTATTCAAACAATGATGTAGAGTTCTTATTTTCGCATGGTTAAGGAATGTTTTAGATTGTGACATTCATGAAGTTGTTTTGGCAGATCCTCAACATTCCTTCAGCTATGGTGAACTTCATTTATCATTTGATCGGCCTCATTATAATTTTCAAGGACAGCCTGGATGATATTCATGTGAGAAGTCCCCATTTTCTTGCTCATACAAAAATTAAAATGGTGCGATGCCAAGCTTTATGGTTATCTATGTCTAGAAACTGCCTTCAATCAGTTTTGCCCCCTTACCTTAGCTTCTGCTGAAGGGCAAGGAATTCCAACATGAGTCCTTTTGTATTTTCCAAATAGTAATTCCCAGTTAAATTTATTTTGGGTACATGTGTTATGATATGGAAAATAATGAGACATTTTTTTCTCCATCAAAATACTTTAATTTGATATTTCAAAGGTTGAAATCATAATATACATAGTACTGTCTTTTCAGATCTTGCTGAGCCTTAAGGACTAGATACAATATCACAAATTCCAGTTTGTCATCTATTCCCATTAGTTACACTCTTCCTGTATCAATTAAGACCCCGAAATGTGCATTAAAACACCAAAAAGGGTACATACGTGAGGATTTTATGCCTTTCCATACTCATAACTTGCCATTTTAGTATTACAAAGCAAAACAAAACTCCTCTGAAGAAGTTAATACTGGAGAAGAAACAGTTTCGTGCTAGAGTTCTCCATACTTGAAATCCTTCACAGAAAAGGGTCCAGCCATATTTGTCAATATATATGGTGGGTCCAGAACCAAGCCATTCTTCACAAGTTTATTACGCTCGAAGATACAAGTGGCCTCATTGAAAAGTAAGTCAAGGACGTTAAAACATAGACTATGAAAAATTCGGGTTCGAATAATGCCGGATCTGAACAAAGACATTCCAAGGGTTTCTTTGATAGCACCAAACAAGGAGATCCCCCGCATTGTGGTGTTGGAGCAGTATTGTTAATCAAAATAACCATTGCCTCCTCAAATATTTATAAATTTTATTTATACTTGCTTTACCATGTATATCAGATACCTATCAATCACAAACATGAAAAGTTGTGGAATTCATGCTCCGGAAACACAACCAACCTTTATTATTACCAACATTAACTTTTATATAGTAGCAGATATGTAGATAAAATTTCCAGCTTCCAAAGAGACAAACTTGCTTCTCCAACATGATGGCACATTCTTAACTACTAACATTTCACTGGGAATTGCTCCCTATCATCGCACTGGGAATTGGAAGCAAGGAATTTACAAGTGCAATAGATTCATCCAAAAAGGACTTTGAAAGCCATCGCTTTAACTGAATCTGATGACATATAATGTGGCCCTTTTTCCATGCAGCATAGCTAACGGGTGCTTCTAGGTCCTTGAGAAATGAATACACTACCTTTGAAATGGGAAACCCTCTTGCATCTTTTTTTCTGTGTAGATTCACCTTATCTGAAATGAATATACATAGGATGTAGGAAAATCTAATTTAGTTAAAATATGGCAGGCATCCTAATGAAAATAAAAAGAAAAGACAGAATTTTACTAGAAAGAAAGAAAGTGAGCTCCAAACCATAGCTTAATTAAATAAATTAGCTAAGCAAACCATACACAGTGACTATGCTGGCAAGCTGAGGAATATCTTCTTCATCAAGAACCAATCTTTGTATATCAATAAGCCAAACTGAGAGGGATGTCAATGCAGCACCAACAGACATTCTGATTGCAACAGACAAATGGAAGGAATTATTTCATCAAACGAACCTGAATGAGAGCACCACCTTTCAACTTACATCATTATGGACTTTAAAATAATAACTAGAGTCAAAATATGATAATAAATTACTCAAGAATCAAAAAAATAGTCGAACGAGGTATTATGAAAGGAAAATTGAACCACAATGATGTAAACCTATACACAGTGCATGAGAGCCAAAGTAAGATATAGATATCCATGCAGAATACAGAGCTCAAAAATACAGGCACAGGTGTGTGTGTCATGCAAAGAGTGCTGTGCTGCAATGAGAGCTGAACTGTTGAACCTATACGTGAGAAAAAGGTAAATTCTAGAGAATCCCTTAGCAGAGACTGGACAGACACAATAAAAATAGAGAGGATTCATAGTGCATGAGAGCTAAAGTAGCACATAGACGTCCTTGCATAATATAGAGCTAAAAAATACAGGAACGGGATGTGAGCATTGTAGAAAATCACGGGTTGTAGATCATTGTGTTTAAGACGAAATGTGTGCATGAGCAAAACATGTGCCCTAACCCATGTAGCCAAAAAATAAAATCACATGAATGTATGCCCTATCAAATGACACAATGCCCAGAGGGAGGTTGATTGTAGAAATAAAACAATGATCTTTTTGAAGAGCATAGTGCGAGAAGAACATAGTGAATTTTTGTGCTCTAGAACACAAAAAATATTACTGTATACCAAGTCTTTGAAGTAGAGGTAACCACACAAATTCTAGAAGGGCACACAGGTGCAGATGAAACTCGTAGATAAAAATATTATTTTTATTTGTATAGGGCAGAAAGTCAAAATTTTCTAAAGGTATTTGATTTCCTAAACTGCTGCATTGACATGTTTTTTTCATGGAGCAGAGGAATTGAAGTTTAACAAACTTATTTTGGCATGCAAAACCCAGAGAAAATCTCATATCGAAAAGATTGTTTTTGATGATTGTTGAATATTGCACATAAGAAAAGCCATTAAGCTATATGTGAGATTGAAAAAGCAAGAGAAAGAGTGAGAAAGGGAAGCTGCTTGCATTGAGATCCAAGAAAAATACCAAGCAAGCATAGAAGGCTTAGGATCCTATGTCAATATACTTGCAAACTTACCGAGGATCCCTTGCAAAACATAGTTCATCATTTATGTTCTATAATATGCAATAGTGGAAACACACCAAACAATCAAACATACATTGTAGAGTTAATTAATCAATGCAAGTATGAAAATCCTTTGTCCCTTCAATGAGAAGGTACATTCCCCATCCAATGTTTTGTTGGAACCTTCCTTGAATTTTCTTTTCGGAGACCAAGATGTGCTTATGAACATAGTCGAAGACACCCTAGAGTGTCTAAACAAGCCAAAAGGAGAGACTGCTTGTTGAGGAAGACTCGAGGTGGCTGGAGGGTCGAGGAGACAATAGATCCAAGTAGTGCAAGTGCGTGAAAAGTGGAGATGAGAGAGGTAGGTCACTAGCTTGTTTTGAAAGGTATCAAGAAAACTTGGGCAATGGAGGAAGGCTAATAGGTAATTTGAGATTGAGAGTAGATCTTGATATGAACCATAGGGTTTGAGGTTGATTTTATATGAGTAATTCTCTTATGTGTCAACAAGTAGATTGCTTGTTTAGGAAGACTCGAGGTGGCTGGAGGGTCGAGGAGACAATAGATCCAAGTAGTGCAAGTGCATGAAAAATGGAGATGAGAGAGCTAGGTCACAATTTGATGCATAGCTGAAAGGGTTATTACATGTGGGAGATTAGATAAATATATTAGTGTTATGCACCAACCACAAAATTACTTTGCCAATAACTTAAAGTAAGAGAGATGATGCACCAAAGGCGCAAGATGAGTTCTTATCAATTTAGAGGTTTCTATTATGTCATTCTTACCATTGTTATGACTTATATCAGAATTATAAAAGCGTATATCAGACCTCTCTGACAATATGACAGCCCTCCAAAATCACATAGAACACCATAAATGCAATGACATAAATCTTTCTTATTACTTGAGATTAAATGTGTGATGATTATGAGCATTTGTTAGTGAGTTTTAGGATGTGTATTCAGAGATTTTACCACTATTATGAGATGCCTTTAGATCTGATTTAAAACAGTGAGGAAAAGGATAGGATTAGAGAGCAAACCCCTAGGCCTTTAAGGGCATTGTGGATGAACAAATGAGTTTCCCTTATGCACTAAAGCTTCCTCAAATACCTGCAATGCAAATATTAGTTGAAAAAATGATATATCAGACCTTTATTGACTGAAGTTGGGGGCTGTAGGGCTGGTTGGTAGACTAGAGAGGACTTGAGCCCTTGAAAACTCTGTCAATCAGTGATAAAGCCTACAAAAACAATTATTAGCTCAACATAGCTAATAATTACTACCATATCCTGCCCTTTTTGCTTTTAATTTCCTTTAGAGTACAGGGCAGAAGAACTTTAGATCATTAGCAAACATTCAAGCTTCTTACATCAAATATATGCAATTAGATTCACCATTTTAACCAAGGCCTATTGTGAGAGCACAATTATCATCTATAGAGATTGCTAACAATGATCTTCAAATGAAATTACCAACTAGAATATGAGCCACTTATACAAGCAATCACTTTAACACTTTGTTGTTAGTTTAGGGGCACTTATATGCAACCATCAAATGCAAATAGAGACAAAAGCAAGACTATGCCAATGATGCAATGCAAGACATGGGGGAAGCGAGGAATGATCAACAAGACAACAATCACTTTATTTCAATATGTTTCCACAATGATTAGCCCAACCACAAAACTAGCTTTGCCAATAACTTAAAGTAAGAGAGATGATGCACCAAAGCCGCACCAAAGCCGCAAGATGAGTTCTTATCAATTTAGAGGTTTCTATTATGTCATTCTTACCACTGTTATGACTTATATCAGAATTATAAAAGCGTATAACAGACCTCTCTGACAATATGACAACCCTCCAAAATCACATAGAACACCATAAATGCAATGACATAAATCTTTCTTATTACTTGAGATTAAATGTGTGATGATTATGAGCATTTGTTAGTGAGTTTTAGGATGTGTATTCAGAGATCTTACCACTATTATGAGATGCCTTCAGATCTGATTTAAAACAGTGAGGAAAAGGATAGGATTAGAGAGCAAACCCCTAGGCCTTTAAGGGCATTGTGGATGAACAAGACTAGTCGTATTGAAGGAAGTGATGCATGTTCCAGGATTGAAGAAGAATCTTATCTCTGTGGCGATGTTGGAAGACAAGGGATATGATGTTGTCTTTAGCGAGGGAAAGGCTTTCCTGCGCAGTAAGGCAACTGGTGAGACTCGGAGGATAGGGGTTCGAGTTAAGAACCTCAATCAATTGCAGGTAGATGGCTGTGCAACAATGGCAGGCAAGGCAGAAGGAGTGGTGAGCCGGGATGATGGCGAGTTGTGGCACCGGAGATTGGGCCACCTTCACCATGGAGCTTTGAAGATACTGCAACAGATTTCTACTGGGCTTCCTAAAGGCACTCTTGCGTAGTTAGATCGATTACAAGGGGTCTACCTTGTGTTTAGAGAGCTCATAGCACCTCATAACCCACGAGCGGAAACGGGGTTCTTGAGCGGAAGAACGAACGATCGTGGGTGCTGCACGGACGATGTTGCATGATCATGGCCTACCCATTCACTTGTGGGCGAAGGCATGCAATACTGCAATATATGTGAAGAACCTTTGTCCTCACAGGATACTTGGCATGAGTACACTCGAGGAGGCATTTTCTGGTAAGAGGCCTAATATTTCCCATTTGAGGATTTTTGGTTCACCTGTTTACATTCATGTGACGAAGGATGCCAGGAAGAATCTGGAGCCGACTGCGGAGGTTGGGATATTTGTGGGGTACACTGATACGCCCCACAACTATCGTGTGTATTTTCCAGACAGTCGCAAGATTGTTGTGCGACGGGATATCAAATTTCAGGAGGAGAAAGCCATGAAGTGTTCGCTTGAGAGGGAGCCACACTTGCATGCAGAGGAGGAGCTATTAGTTCCTAAGGATGAGCCTCAGGATGTGGATCAGCCACAAGAGGAGGTTCATGGAGTGGAAGAAACCACTCATGCAGCGCCAACCATCAGAGGGTGGAAGCGCACTACAGAAGCTGAGCGACTGGCTCAAGATGCAGAGAAGGTTGTAGGAGCACCTACATCACAGCATAGACAGAGACAGTCACCTGACCGGTATACTGGATACATGGCTCTTATGAGCAAGTGTATTGTGACAGAGCCATCCTCTTTCGAGGAAGCTGTGGAGGACCTCGCATGGGTAGATGCCATGGTGGAAGAGTATGATTCGATTGTCAGAAACAGTGCATGGGAGATTGTCTCGAGGCCGGAGGGGAAATCAGTGGTGGGTTCGAGATGGATCTACAAAGTGAAGCAGGCAGCTGACGGGGAGTGTGGAGAAGTTGTTAGAATTTGGACAACTGAGTCAAGCTTGCATCTTTTGATGCTCAGATGAAGATTCCAATATTTGTATTGGATTCCTCTTTCGGAGAGGTGTAAAATCGATATAAAATTGATTTTTGCCTGATGTTGAAGGACCAATGGACCCAATCGATCCATCTCCTTCATTGAGAAAGAGACCATCATGGCTCAGAGACACTCTCGAAGATGCCGAGGGACATGCTACCCCGAGGGGGACATTCCGAGAAAGCAAGAAGTCGTGTAGATACTAAGGGTATCTGGCTGCCATGAGTACTATTGTACAATCTGAACCTGGATCTTTTGACGAAGCCGTAAAGCATAAAGTCTGGAAGGATGCTATGAACGAAGAATATGAGTCCATAATGAAGAATGATGTCTGGGATGTGGTTCCAAGACCGAAGGACAAATCAGTTGTCACCGCGAAATGGCTCTACAAGATCAAGCATGGATCTGATGGAAGTGCTAAAAAGTTCAAGGCAAGATTTGTTACCCGTGGCTTCTCTCAAAAGGAAGGAATAGACTATGATGACATATTTGCACCTGTGGCACGATATACCACCATTCAATTAATCATAGCCCTTGCTGTTACGCAAGGATGGAGTCTTCATTAGATGGATGTCAAGACCGCTTTTCTGCATGGTGCAATAAACGAAGAGGTGTATGTAGAACAACCTCTGAGGTTTGAAGTCCAGGATCAGGAAACTCATGTCTGTAGGTTGAATAAATCCCTCTATGGGTTGAAGCAAGCACCCAGAGCTTGGTATGAGAGGATAGATAGCTACTTGATGAAGCTGGGCTTCACTCGAAGTAATGTTGATCCGAATCTTTACTTCAAAGTTGTCCAGGGGAAGCCTCTCATTCTGGTTCTGTATGTGGACGACCTCTTCCTGATAGGCGCTGACCCTCTCATTCATCAATGCAATAGGGAGCTCGCTACTAAGTTCGAGATGAAGGACCTAGAACTGATGCACTACTTCCTAGGCCTGGAGGTCTGGCAGAGACCTGGAGAGATTTTCCTTTCTCAAGGAAAATACATTGTGAAACTTCTGGAAAGATTTGGTATGGTGGACTGAAAGTCCCTATCAACACCAACGGAACTCAACTTCAAGAAGTTGAGTGGTAGTGTTGTTGGGCCCGTATTGGCAAATCCTACTGAGTATCGTCAACTCGTAGGGGCCCTGATGTTCTTAGTGAACACCCGTCCAGATATATGTTTTGCAGTGAACACTTTGAGTCAATAGATGGTTGAGCCTCATCACTTTCACTGGGTTGGTGCCAAGAATATTCTGAGATACCTTCGAGGCACGATAAACCATGGGCTGAGATACACTGTTGGGAGCGTGACACTCTGTGGATATACTAATGCCGATTGGGTTGGCAGTGTGGTGGATCGTAAGAGCACATCGAGATGTTGCTTCAATCTTGGTTCTACTTCGATTTCATGGATGAGCAGGAAGCAGAAGTCGGTGGCTTTGAGCACCGCAGAGGCCGAATACATTGTAGCAAGTATGGCCTGTTGTGAAGCAGTTTGGTTGCGAAAGCTTTTTAGTGAGCTGTTTGGACATGTGCTAGATACCACCATGATACTCTGTGATAACCAGAGTAGGATTCGCTTGACCAAGAATCCTGTGTTCCAGGACTGATCCAAGCATATTGATATCAGGTACCATTTCATCCGGGATATGGTACAGCGAGGCACCGTAAGGCTTGATCATATAGGAACTAATGAGCAGGTCGTGGATATTCTCACTAAGCCCCTGGGGAAGGTCAATTTCCTAACCTTCCATGAGAGACTTGGTATCATGGAACGACCCTATGATGTGGGTCCTGTTGGACGATGAGCTCGAGGAGCTCTGGGGGCTTTGGGGACAGCTTCTCGGAGCTATGAGAAACCATAAGTCTAGGCTTGCCAAACCTTGTTGGTGTGCTTGGAGCCCACCATTGTGATTATTGAGTTGGTTCACCTCTCATTATCTGTGCCCCATATGCATCCTACCCATTGAGTTCAGGGCTCATGGGAAGTACCTCTCATTTGGCCAATGAGATGGGAAAAGCTAGAGACCAGTAGCAAAGACTGATGGACGCATCAGATATTTCCGTACTCTCTATCTAGGATGGCATGGTTAACCACTTGATCTGGGATCAAGTCTAGTGAGGTCTCGGACCTCCGCCTGACTTCGGGTCAGATGAACCAACTTCGGGTTGGTTGGAGACTCTTTGTAAGTCTGATAGAGGTTTCAAACCTCTAGGCTGAATTTTTCAACCGGGGGATGATGTCTTTGTGACTGACCCACTTCTGTTCTAAAATAAAGAGGCCAAAAAAGCAAGTTACGGCGGGATGACGCACGAGGCAGCATGGGCATCGTGGGCCCATGGCAGCGCAGTGAGAGAGGGACAGCGTGGGCCAAGAGGAACAATGCAGTTTGGTGGGGGGTAGATGAGAGCAAGGCTCTCAAAGCATAAAAAGGGGAAGAGGCTCCTCATTCTCTCATTTTATTATGCATCTCTAATTTCTGTCTTTTGACATTGAGCACGCTTTGCTATTGGGAAAAGCTTGCAAGTGTTGTTTAGGACACTGGGTGTCTCCGAGCGGAGATCCCAACCTCAGCCCCAGGGAACTTAGAGTGCCTGCTTGGGTCAGGAGTTCTATCCATCGTTTTTCAGGAGGAAGCCATAGCATCTTCAACCAGGATTATGCATTTTCTTGGACAACGCAGTCTCTTGGAGAGATCATGCAACTTGTGGTAGAGGCAGTTATAGTGAGGATATATCAGGGATTTCAGCCTGAGGATAGTGTGAAGGGATCAACCCCTCACTATTTCATCATTTTGGCACAAGAAGAGGCCATCATTTGCAGAAGATCATTCAGGGCCAACATATTTTATTGGGATAGTGTTATTTCTCAAGGAAGGTCAAATTCAGGGGTCATCCATTCCGGGATTCCTTTCTGGGCTTTTCTGGGTATTTGGAGGAGAGCTCATTCCCAGAATTTCATATTTTTTCTGGGCAGGGGAACAGCCCCAAAGAGCCATCCCATTCTAGCAGTAGTGGCAGTACGGCGACAGAAACAACACCATTTGGGGATTACACAATCCTTCACAGCGCAACCATTCCTTGAGCATTTTTTAGAGTATTTCCAGCTTGTCTTGTGCAAGCCAAGGTGCCACCATTCTGATCACCTTTGTACTCATTGTATCTTTCAGTTACATAATAAAATGGCTCAGCGTTTCTCCATATTTTGCATTATTCATGTGATGTCTCTCTATTTGTTGTAGATGCTTGTTTATGTTGTTGTGTATCACTGTTTATTTCTATTCAGAATATTACACATCTTAGTGTTACCATTTTGAACACTGAGCAAGAATTTATGCAAGATGCCTCATAATTTTTCCCCTCAAAATATATGTTCGCATGAAGACAATTCCTATGAAGGATTTTCTTTTGATTTTCAAAAGTGAAATTCAGGATAGACAAAATAGTAAGGTCCTTTCCAAGGCACAAAATTCAGAATCAAAAAATGGTGTTGAATCTATCCTACTTAGTGACAATGAAGAGGATAAGAATGGGAGTATTGGAGAAGAGATAAAGATAAAGAGTGTGCAAAAAGCTTGTTACCCTAGGAGCTTTTGATGAGTAACAGTTGGTGTTGTATCTGCTCAAGAGGATGTTCACAATTGCAAAATTGAATAAAATATACAAAATTTGACACACACTCGAGAAATTTTATTTTCTTACAAGCAAAATGATCTCAATAGAGTCTCTGTAGCCCTGAAAAATTATACAATAGATAAAAATCAAATCGATGAATATCAAGCAAACTCAAATGCTAGTAGAGACATGCCATTGTCTGTGCCCAGGAAAAGTTTTTCCCATCTTGGATCTTCATTCAAGAAATGACATGAAGGAGTTAGAACTTATCTCCAAGTGAAATTGTTTTACCTTCAAGAAATTTTTGCAAATCTAAGCTCTTATATGAGGCATATTTGGCAGATCCTCAGGAGCCATGTTACAATGCAGCTTCTAACAACATTTTATTGCAATAATCTACACAACCAATCTCAGTTGCCAGAAACATAAACCCCTGCAATTTCTTCTTGATATCCTCTATTGATCTATATAGATATATATACTGCATAGAAATTTAGAAGGTAGTCAATGTGGTCCTCCACTATTTAGGAGGGCCACTCTACCAAGAGGCAGAAGAATCTCCAACAAGGATTAAACATACATTAATTTTGAAATGCATCAAAGCTTCCTTGCATTATCCTAATAATTTTTTCTTCAAAACAGAGGTATTATTCATCATATTCTTTGTTTTAATTTTCACCCTTTTCTTAGTTTCAATATATTATCTGAGAAGTGGAGACTAGTTTTGGCAATGTGATTAAGCGAATAGGATTAACTGAGTGGAAAAAAAAATAGACGGAAGATTTACCGTGGACATGTTTAAAACAATACTAGAAATTGTTATTCATGAACATTAACCATTAAATCTATTAGTGATTGCTGTTTGTGATTTTTAATATATTAAATTTTGTCGGTTACAGTTGAGGGCCACCCAAAGGAAACGGTTCATGTTCAGAAGTGTTGTGAACTAGTGCAAGAGAGATTGAATAAACAAATTATGCAACAAATAAATATCAAGTATGTGTGTGTGGGGAGTAGGGGTGAGATAAAAAATCATACTGTAACAGTCTAAATATACTCTATACGATATATGAGAACAAGTAGAAACATCTTGTGATGTGCAAAAATGTTGAAATTCATCTTGTGATGTACAAAAATGACGAAATTATTTAAATGGACAATTTAGATGGAAAATGGCTAAATATGATCTTCGTAGATTGAACTAGAATACTGAGGTCATTCTTTGCATGGATATATTATCTTTGACAATGAGGGGGAAGTTGTCTACATCTTTTAGTCCAACCAATTAATTTTTCCCCGTGTTTCGGTTATACTTATCAGTGATCACCTTATGGGAAGCTCATTCAGCAAAACTTCTCAACAAGCAGAACTGCTTCATTCACACAGAATTTATATGCATTAAGGAATTCCCAACAAATACTAGAGAGGTTGTATGCTGTGAGTTTACCAATGCAAATAGCACAAATTGAATGTCCATTGAAGCATGTGAAATATATAACAAGCAACATACATATATTTTTGTGGGGAAAGAAACTTTTTTGATACTTGGAATAGACTCGAACAAATAACAACAGATTGAAGCACATAACAGAAATGAACAAAACAAGATTGAAGAAACAAATAATAGATGAACATATAAAGAGACAAAATGTCTATCAAGCTTCAATGTTGACCAATCAAAATCTTAAGGAACCCTCCAAGACAATATTGTCTCTAAGACTTATAGGAAGACTGCTTAAGGAGCCAAGAAATCATACGCTTTAACACAAGCACACAAAGAAGAGAATTGTAAATATGTAGAACATATCAACTACACTCCAAAGCCTAACAAAGTCAATAGGAATATGGACTCATGATAACTTTCATACTTTGCTCTGAAACCTGAACATAACAAATGGCATGGTCTAACAGTAATAAAGTCTCATAATAAGATGTCTGTGTTGACCTCTTGCTCTGTTACACAATCTTGTAAACATGTGAGATGCTTAATTTATTCTGTATAAGATGGTTGAAATCCCACCATGGCTATTAATTATCTCTAGAAGAAAGCAAGGTAAAACAACATGTATTCATTCAAATAGATTGCAATCTACTAAGGTGTCTTCACATGAATGGCATGCACAGCAACATGTCTGGATGGATTTTGTTAAAGGCTTCCTGATATGTATGCTGAGAGAGGCTGTATGCTGTGATGGTTGAAATCCCACCATGGCTATTAATTATCTCTAGAAGAAAGCAAGGTAAAACAAAATGTCTTCATTCAAATAGATTGCAATCTACTAAGGTGTCTTCACATGAATGGCATGCACAACAACATTTTCGGATGGATTTTGTTAAAGGCTTCCTGATCTGTATGCTGAGAGAGGCTGTATGCTGTGAGTTTCCCAATGCAAACAACACAAATTGAATGTCTTTTGAAGCATGTGAAATATATAACAAGCAGCACTAAGGTGTCTTCACATGAATGGCATGCACAACAACATTTCCGGATGGATTTTGTTAAAGGCTTCCTGATCTGTATGCTGAGAGAGGCTATATGATGTGATGGTTGAAATCCCACCATGGCTATTAATTATATCTAGAAGAAAGCAAGGTAAAACAACATGTATTCATTCAAATAGATTGCAATCTACTAAGGTGTCTTCACATGAATGGCATGCACAGCAACATTTCCGGATGGATTTTGTTAAAGGCTTCCTGATCTGTATGATGTGAGTTTCCCAATGCAAATAGAAAAAATTGAATGTCCATTGAAGCATGTGAAATATATAACAAGCAGCATACGTATATGTTTGTGGGGAAAGAAACTTTTTTGATACTTGGAATAGACTCGAACAAATAACGACAGATTGAAGCACATAACACAAATGAACAAAATAAGATTGAAGAAAAAAATAACAGATGAAACATATAAAGAGACAAAATGTTTGTCAAGCTTCAAGGTTGACCAATCAAAATATTAAGGAACCCTCCAAGACAATATTGTCTCTAAGACTCATAGAAAGACTGCTTAAGGAGCCAAGAAATCATACGCTTTAACACAAGCACACAAAGAAGATAATTGTAAATGTGTAGAACATATCAACTACACTCCAAAGCCTAACAAAGTCAATAGGAAGATGGAATCGTGATAACTTTCATACTTTGCTCTGAAACCTGAACATAACAAATGTCATGGTCTAGCAGTAAAAAAGTCTCATAATAAGATGTCTGTGCTGACCTCTTGCTCTGTTACAAAATCTTGTAAACATGTGAGATGCTTAATTTATTCTGTATAAGATGGTTGAAATCCCACCATGGCTATTAATTATCTCTAGAAGAAATAAAGGTAAAACAACATGTATTCATTCAAATAGATTGCAATCTACTAAGGTGTCTTCACATGAATGGCATGCACACCAACATTTCCGGATGGATTTTGTTAAAGGCTTCCTGATCTTGAATCAAAAATTTAATGAATCTGCATCATAAATTATGTACCAGCACACATCTAAGCATCCACATGTCAATTTATTTGTTCAAGCAATCCACAACATAGTCTTAAACTATATAAAGTCCAATGCATTGTAGCAATTATATGTTCTAACCTTAGAATCAAAGTTCATTGTTCATCTTGAACAATGTGTTCCACTCATATGAAATGTGCTAGTGGAAAATTTTCCAAAATGGCATCATGATCATCTATCGATAACCTCCATTTTCACTGTTTTTTTCTACTCTTCACTTGCTTCAACTGCAGTCGAGTTGCTATGACCAAGTGACTATATTGGGCATAAATAACCTCTAGCTGGTAATCTTGAAAAATAATATGATCTTTACATTTCTTTACTTCTTCAAAGAAATGTCTCATTAACACCATTGAATTGATTGGGTATGTATAATTTGATATATCATTATACTCTTGCAACAACGTGGATTTAGACATAGTGCATCGTAATAAATAATAATGCACTTTTTCTTGATTATTTTCTGGTGCAATGACAACAAAGACATCACCTTCTCTAACCATATCAGAGACACGATCATTATCATTGTCAATCATAGCCACTTCATTGTCCATTTCCTTGTCACTCACATTTCCAAATGGGGGCAATTGTGTCAATTGTTCGAGTTTCCATGGTTGAACAAATTTTTTAATTTGGTTTTCACATTCATCGATGGACTCTGTCTAATCAATACATGCATAACAAAAGCAAGAGCACTTTCGTTTCTCAATGAAATTTATATTTTTCACGTCCTTACTCCTAATTGAGTGTAAAATTCTTGTTTTAGGGATTACACTGGCATTATATGGCAATGATCTATCAACATCACCCATTGCAATATTCCAAAAGTACCTGCTTGAGAAAAACACACACATATGTATGAGTCAAATTTTGAAAAATATTAAATATTTTTTTGATAACAAAATACGTGAACATATATGTATACATACATATATATATATATATATATATATATCTAAACATGTATAATATATTGTTAGTTAAATGTGTATGCTTACCTGTGCACATGAGCCATCCTTGGGTTTGATACATGACTTAAATTGTCCTTGCACCAATTAACAACATCTAAAGAATTTGCAAGTCAGCAAGCAGAGTGATTCAATTGATACCTCCTAAGTGCACGTTTTACGCATGCCCCAGCACCATCATGCTCTCCTTTTCCATGCCCTATCTCAAATAAATTGCATGTATGTCGAATGTTGATTTTCCTACAAAGACGAGACAACCAATAGAACAATCTTGCTGATTTAAATTGACCAACACAACCATCTGATCATACCCAATGTTCTTTAAAAGTGACTCTTCGTTTCAACAATTCATTATAAATAACATCAAAAAAATGTTGAACAAAACACGTGTCATGTGTTCGATCATCACTAATGAAGAAATGGTACTCCTTAATCACCTCACGATTATTTTCATCGCTATCAAAACCATCGACAGCAAGCTCTGTGTGTCTATACAAAATATGCACAAATATCGATACTTGGTCTGAATGATAATACTCACTTTGTATCTCCTTTTGTGGACTAAACGTGTAATTCTCAGCGAAATCAACCACTGATAATATTGTTCCTTTTGGGAACACCTCACATGATTGCTTGAACTGTAAACCCTGTCATCATGCTATATGACAATGCTTAATATATTTGTATATTTGCACCCTGAACTTCTCCATAAAATATGTCACTGGAATCTCGTCATCAAGTAAAGTGATATTTTTTGATGTTGTGCTTGAATCTGCAATAGGAGTGTAAGTAACATATTCATATCTCTTCCAATTCAGACTGAGATTTGACAGTCTGGGATCATTAGGATCAATGGGATACTTTTCATCATAGAGTGCCAAATGAGAACATTTGTCGCATTTTCTTCCACCAACACATTCCTTTTTATAAAATAATTCATTATTCTCTCGTGGACATAATATCTTTGATAAAAATTCACGAACACTTGAAGGAGGAGGGTCATTTGATCAATATTTTATGCAAAATTTACAAATGTCTCATACAATAATTCGAATTCTACATGGTATCGACAACAACATGTGTCTCGAACAGTGATAGGCCTGACATACCATGGTTTAAGCTTCAAAAATGTGCTAAGGGAAATCTTCACATCAGTATTACTCTCCATAAAGCTCTCAAATAATTCTACTTGACTGACCTGTGTTATATGTTTGGAATGAGATTCATAAACTCCCTTAGATATATGGCGTCGCAGTTGATCCTTTTCATTTGGCGACACACGAGAGTTCGAATCCCAAAAATATTTTACCCTATCCCTCACACCACCAGGAAGTCTATCATGATATGGACGCCTGCAGATATTAGCCCAACATGCAAGTTCATCATTCTCATCTATTTGAGTTCTAAATTTTGAATGCCTCCGTAAACCTTTTCTTGACGTTCTAATCAATTTTGAAGTTGTTGACATCAGCCAACTTGATGAAGTTCCTTTCGCAACTGCACCTGTTAAAAGTGCTCTACGAGCATTCTTTGCAACATTAGATCGCCCTTTGGCTAGTATGCCAAACGTCGATGTCACATTTTTTGTTACCATTTCATTTGCTAAAACCTCTTTTTCAATTTTAATGCCCAATAATTCCACAACATTTGTGAGATATTTGTGCTTTATAAGTCCATGTAATAGTTTAGCTTATGCTATGATAGATAAACCTTCAAAAGTATGTTTCAATACATATTTTACTTTATCTCGAACTATCCTTTTAGCCAATGGTGGTCCCAATTCTTCAATTTTAGTTGCATCCATATTTTCTAGAAACTTGTAGTTGTATACAACGTTCTTGGAACTTCAAATTAATTGCAGTGAAATTGGATGTGTGGTAGTATCTTCTTGTGGTTCTGATGTTGTCCCTGCATAAAAAACAATATTAAAACTTCTAATTTGAAATTGACCTGTATACATATTTTTAATTTTAAAACTATTTTGAACTACAACGTTTTTAAAAAAAAATACAAAATTCAAATTGAAGAAACTAAATTGACTCACCAGTGACATTGATATCAATTATATTCTCATTGACAAGTTCCTCAACATTTCTCATTTCCTCATCATTGTCATGTACCTCTACATCTATTTCACGATGCTCTACCTCGACATTTCTTTCATGCCTTAATCTTTCCCTTTCCTCTCGCCATTTTTTTTGTAATTTCTCATTTTTATCCTTCAAATCTTTTCTTTTTCGATCGTACCTTGATATGCAATTCCTTTGGTTTCCCATGTTCACAAAATTGGAAACCTAAAATCCAATTCTATTTGGACCAAATACCTAACAAAACATAAAGAGTTCAGACTAAGTACTTCATGCTTTCATAGATTGCAAGATTGCAAAAATACTCCATGTCTTCATAGAGACATTATGCAAAAATATTTCATGCATGCACCCAAAAAAATTTCAAAAAAAAAATTTGCACCCACAAAAACTTTCAAAAAATATTTCCCACCCAAAAAACTTGATTTTTTTTTTTTGCCAAAAAAAAATTTGTACACAGAAAATAGATTGGAGCACCCTCACTAGATTGACAGTCACCCCTAAAAGCCAGGCTCAAGAGGGAGAGCTAATTAGAAGAAGGTTGGTAAGATAGATCAACCTTTGGTCATTTCCCCTGGCCAAAAAACCCCATTGGCTAGCACCTATAGCCTCAGATTGCATCGGATGATTGGGTCATCAGGACATTGGCCAAAGCCCAATAAAGCATTGAAACAAAAACCCTCCAAAAAAAACAATCCTAACACATTTGGAAATCCAAAAACATTGTTTACATGGATGTCAGGTGGCAGTGACATGGGTAAGAGGTCGAAGTCGTGATGACATGGCTGAAGAAGCTCACATGGTAGCTTGAGGGGCTCACACATTACAGGTGATTTTAGCACTTTTGATAGGCCAAATAAATAGCTAGTGACGCATGGAAATCAGATGATTAGGTGGGCATGTGACAAGTTCTTAGTGGTAGTAGTAAACGAGATGTCAAAACCTATGGTAGGTGATGTGTAAGTAGAATTATTTCAAATTAACTTAAAATAACTTGGCATGGAAACTATGGCATGAGCATGTTCATATTAACTTAAAATAACTTGATAGAATGCGATATAGAATTACTTCTTTGAAAATCTTGGAGTCCCTTGGAGAGCACTAGGCAGCAAAGCAAGAGTCCTTCTTCACCAGCTCCAAATCTTAGTCCTGCAATCATTCAAAGCACCCGTGTAACTTTTAACATAACATATGTCCTATCTAACATTTGACCAGGAGCCAATGATGAAGACCCCTGATCAAACACAAGACTACCTGCCATTGATATTTGCAAGTATCTGTGTTTCCCGTCGAACTTCGGGATGTCAGAAGGAATCTTATGCGGTACTGGAGGCCAAAGCGGGTTGTGGTTGATGGGGTCGTTAGTCAGTTTATGGATATCAGGGATGTCCAAGGCTGCCAAAAATGGCAATTGTGGATTTTCCCCCGAATCTAACCAAGGCAGTATGGGCTGACTACTTAGGCCATAGGGTCCACCCATCAACGTGTTACCAGGAGGATAAGTGGGACTTTGATAAAATTTTCCGATAGGTAGGGGAGTAGGGACATACTGTTGTTGTCCATAGGGCATATTGTATTGAGGGGTGAATGGTTGGTTGCCCCCAGCATAAAAGTGCCCTCCCATTCCAGATGGAGGTTGGGGTTGGTTAGTCCAAATTGATGCAATAGAGTTTCCCGGAGGCATGCTACTACTTTCATAGTTTGGCAATGGCATATACCCTACACCTATATTTGAACCACTTAAGGGAAAAGTATTGACAATAGATTGTCCCATTTTTCCCGAGGATTGCAGAGGAAGTGAAATGTTCCCTGCTACCTGCGTGTTGATAACACTGCCCCCTAGTATAGTGGCCAAGGAGTTTGAACTCAACAGAGGGTTCCAGCCGAAAGGGTTGCTGAAAGGTACCGAAGTATTCATATTCATGGGAGGAGCTACCGTGGTTCCCAACGTGGTCACAGTAGGAGTAGATGCCGAAGGGTTCGATAAGCTACTGGTAGTTGTGATGATCATAGGGTTGGGGTTAGGTATATGTTGACTACTGGGGTTACCCAGTGATGGCATAGAACTGACCACTCGTGGGGAGGATGGTGGCGAACCTGGGATGGTCGCCATTGGCATCGACCCTGTGGATGCCAGTGGTGAAATGGATGTTTGTGTTGCCGAAGACATATCTTGGCGTGGTGGAATCTGAATTATCACAGGCCCCAACGGATCAGTGAGCGGAGGATTGCAATGAGGTACAACCCCTTCAGTGAAAGGATCCTCTGGAAATTCCCGATGATACAAGGTTATGTGATAATCAAGATTATTCAGAGGAGACTGCTCTTCCGTAGAAGGCCCGGGTTCACCAAGGTTCAGTTCTTCCTCAATAGTGAGAGGAGGTAGGCCTTGCTGTCATCAGGACAGACGACGTGGGTCAGGGGATGCCGCGGTGACCAGTTTAATTTTAAATTTTTTTATTAAATTGTGATGTATTATAAAGTCTCAATGACAGTAACCACACACCTAAAAAAGAAAAAACAAAGACTCTCTAAAATCAATCAACAAGCAGCCAGAATAGGGTGCCCTGTCTGAGTACTACCGTTCGCTGGTGATGAAATCCAGTATCACAATAGTGTACATGGAGGGTTGGTCAAAAGTACAGTTGTGGTCACTCTAGAGCTTCGCTCGAACCTCAGACGATAGGTGTAAGCACTCTCATGAAGAAGAGTACCCTCCTAAAGACTGAAGACATAGTGGGTCTGTCTGTTTCAGGTACCAGGACAGCCCGTCCCAGTCACCTTGTGTAAGTCCATAAAAATTATGGCCACTAAGGATACCTCAAATCACAGACATCATCAGGGGGGCCCACGGTCAAGGACAGTGTGCTATATGGGCAGAATACCTAGATCCCCAATCTAGTTTCGACATCCCCGAAGGGAACCCCAATATATAACACACCCACAGGATGCATTCGAAGGTGGGCTACCTTCTTGTGCACCCAAGTGTTGTCTCGCACTGAGCTTCGGTAAAGGAACGGCCCCGATAATATGAGTACAGTAGGATTTTGCTTGTTAATGACTCTAGTTTCAAGTTTTGAGATCTTGGGTAATTTTCTCACTGTTCCTAACCCAATATCCTAGCCTGAACTACTGTTTGTGTGAGCTCAAAAAGGATTTGAATGATTTTATTATCGCTTTATTCTTAATGTACTTTATTATTAGTCTTGTGGAGGGGGAGTGGACGTGGAGTGGACGTATGAAATATAATGAGACTCTGACTCAAGAGACCATGCAAAACATGCTCTAAATATTCAATTCGATGAAGAGTATTTCTACAAGGAGAGGTTTCTTTTCAACATCCATGCACTAAAATTCAAATAACTCAGTTCATCTTTAAAGATTCAGACTTCTATTTACCTCTTCTTAACAGTCTATAGAATGAAAATTTCAGAATTAACTCAACTAGATGCAGAAAAATGATAAAAAAAAAAATCTCCTTTTATAGAGTGAATGCTTTTAACACTAACTTTCCAAAAAAGAACAAATAAATAGAAATGCTAGCTTAGTAGACAAGCACAGGGATTCAGTCAGTGAAATATACTGCTGGCCAAAAACTCAGCAACCAAAAACACAATCACGGGAGTGAACAACAAGTTTTGGCTGAGTAATGCACTGTCTATGAGTAAATATAGCATTATAACGCACTGTATTTAAGCAGAGACAACGTTATAATGCACTGGAAAATATGCAGAGACAACATTAACCAGGGAAAGGTTCTTCAGATGGCCAAACAGAAATAGGATTGAACTCTGTGAGCGTTTGACATGTCTAGTGGGCATAAAAACTGGTCGGAAGGATCTGTGAACAGAGGAAAGAAGAAAGGAGGGAAGAAATAGTTCGGAAACTATGGGGAAAATCCCCAGCGGAGTCGCCAATTTTTTTGTTAAGTTCCTAGGGATTAGTCCCATTGGACCATCAACCAATGAGCCACAACAACTCAAGAAGATAACTAGTGGAATCCATGATACCTGAGATTCAATAAGAGTTGTTACGACCATGGTTCTCGCCCCAAGTCACAAGAAACTATGCATTCAACAATCACAATAGCTTTGACTATTGTTTTAGGCACTAAAATTATCAAAACAAATTTAGGTTGGACTAGT
Source organism: Pinus albicaulis (assembly GCA_034641835.2). NCBI lineage: Eukaryota > Viridiplantae > Streptophyta > Pinopsida > Pinales > Pinaceae > Pinus > Pinus albicaulis. The sequence goes on from CM076575.1 coordinate 1,722,007,315, forward strand.
TCAGGTCTAAATCTCTCTATTCACACCTTTATAATAGAAGATTTATTAAAGGGTTTTCAAGGATATCCAATTCCATCACTTCTTTGCAAAAGAAGGGCGTAAATTTTGAACTATCACCTAGCTTTCATGAAGAATCCTTTCAACATTTATAGGCTTTTCTAACGAGTGCACCCATATTGAAAATAATATATCTGAATGAAGACTTTCTTGTGTGCACAGATGCATGTAAGGAAGGATTGGGTGGAGTTCTCATGAAAAATGGGCATGTAATATGATATGAGTCCATAAAATTAAAAGAACATGAGAGTAGCTATGTTCCCCATTATTTGGAGCTGTAAGATATCATACATGCTCTAAAAATGTGGAGGCATTAGTAACTCATGGGTAGGAGATTTGAATTGTAGACTGAGTACGGTGGTTTGCGAAATTTGTTTGAAGAACCAAATTTAAATGCCAAACAAATTATATGGTTGTGATATTGGTTGAATATGACTTTGAGATTAAGCACATAAAGGGGAAGGAGAATAAAGCAGTTAATGCACTCAACATAAGGGTGCATGCTATGCATGCTACATCTATAAGTGTTTGCAGGTATTATTTAATAATTATAATTTTATTAATGGTAATTTAAACTAGCAGTATGTGGAAATTAAGAGTAACCCACACAAGGAAAATTCGTAGCCAAAATACAAGGGCTATGAATTGAGCAAAGAAATCATTACTAGAAGAGTATTGCAACAATTAAAATTCAATCCTTTTGGCTAGATCTAAAGAATAAAATGACTAATTACATAACCAGGTGTGTAGAATGTCAACGAGTTAAGGTTGATCATAAGCACCCAGTTGGTTTGTTAGTGACCAATACCCATTCCCAAGTGGAAACGGATGTAGTGCCAATTGAATTCATTACTATTTTTCCTAGAACAACAAAGAGGAATGATTTTATAATAGTGGTGGTGGATAAACGCACCAAAGTTTCCCAATTTATTCTGCTAAATTCAATGAAAAATATAAGTAACATAGCAAAAATTTTATATGTGGAAAATTTACAAGCTACATATGTGGAAATTTCTAAACTACAGGAAAAATTTGCAGGACAAAGTTTTAGGACGAAGTTGTAGGGTCAAAACTATGATCGAAGTTTCATATTGATGCAAGATTGAGCTATGGAAAAAGAATTCTGACCTTCACAATTTTCGTTAGAGTTGTGTGCAAACTTTCGCGCGAGAAAACTGTCGACCGAAAAATTGCGTCGATTTTTTATTGAAACATTTCATAAAACTTATATATATATAACATTCAATAAAACTCTCGGCCGAGAGTTTTTATAACTCTCGTCCGAGTGTTTTATTTTAATAATATAACTCCAAAATTCTTCATTCGCGCGGCATTCTGCACTGTCGTTTTCACGAATCCCATTTCCCATCTCTACTTCCCTCAGATTCTGGTCATTTGAAGGAGCTCTCAAGGAATGAGGAGGCTCCCTGTAGGAAGGAGATTTTGAATTTGGAGAGTGGAGTCACGGACGTCGTCTTTTTTGAGGAGAGGCAAGACTTGTGGGAGTGGTCATGCTATTGGTTGGAATCTGGCTATTGCTTGATTATGTGGATGTAATAGATTTAGATGGTTAGGTATGAATTATATGGATGGCTTTGAGATTGTTATGATAGTTTTTCTCTTACTCATTGCCATCTATATTCGTATTTCCATATATAACCAACACAAGTCGAATGATTAGCCAGGAGGTGTATATGTTACACCAACCCTCTTCATCACAGGAGTCATCATAGGATTCAAACAATCTGGAATCTACGTGTTTTTCAAGATGGAGTACTCTATGGAGAAAGTGGGTAGATAGTCTAGTCATATCTAGGCCCTGTAAAAATTTTGGTTTACGATTATGTGAAAGGTGGTGGGTTGTTCCTGGGTGTTATTGTTGATGTTGCTATCATTTTTAATGGCATACTATTTCTGCCTGGTTTTTCTGATTGCTCCTTTCCATCCTTGTATTTTCGGTGATACATTTTAGGTTAATTTCAAATTTTTTTCGGGATGACAGTCCGGAGTTATACTTCTAGGGGATGCAATTCGGATGTTGATAACTGAATGCAGCCAGATTGGTTGGTAAGGAGGTGTCAAATATTAATAACTTATGGTCGTTTGAACATGGAAGGGATTAGGCTCTGTACTTGGCATCTTTGAGTTTTTCAGAATCACATAGCTTCTTCTTTCTCTCGAGGTTGTATGCAGACTACCTCTTTTATGTACACTGACAATTACTAAATATGGGCTGCCAGACTATATTAGATTGAGTGCTCAGATGATCCGCTGGAATATTTACCCTATGGGACTATCATGCCTCATTATGTGAATAGTTTTTTCCTGAATATTTTATTGTAGTGGCGGCTTTCTGATTTCATCAGTCTATTAAGTTACTGACAAATTTTTTTTAAGTGACTGACAAATCTGTCTTTGGGTGGTCATTGGGATTTTGTCTACTTAGAAGATTAGGGGGAGGGTCCCCTTGGGATTAGACTTTCCTCTTTCGGATTCTCCCTATCCTCTTCATTTAGTCCTCTTTTAGGTACTCACCCACGACATGAGGTGTGGTGGCACCTGATATCTGACACCTGATTGTGGGGTTATTTTGGTCTGTGTCGCTACCTTCTTTATTCCTCTTTTCCTTTTAGATGTACTTTTCCTATCTTGGATGAGAGCGTGTTTTCTTCGCCCATATTAATATTTGTCTTATCCTTCCTAACTCATGCAAAAATACCATTTGTTTTGGCTATTTGTCCATCTTTTTGGCCGAACTCCTTAGGAGTGTCCCCTGATGTAGCTGTATTACAGAATCAATGTACTATTTTTTTACAGTGACGGCACTGATATATCACTGTACTTCTAACGGATTAGAACATCAGGCAAGGTTATTAACACGCTTGGAAGCCTTCACCTAGCAATAAAGTTATGGATGTATTAAAATCAACACCGACTCAGGAGGAGCAGTCAATTGAACATGAGATTGATGATTTCATCATCCAAAGTGCTTTTGGTAACAGCAAGCTGGAAACCACGAGCTCCCAAGAATGCTGTAATAGAAATATACGCATAAGATGACGCAAGAACAAGAAGAAATATTAGAAACACAGGATGGAGATAAATGAAATTTATTTGGACTATGAAGACTTGCATAGGAGGGTGGCAAGCTTGCAGAAACGTGATGTAATTGGACGGTGGATGTTTCCTGACAATAGCGATTTAGATAATATTGTTTGAATTTGGCACAATTTATTTTTCTTATGTTGGTTTTGTAGGCGAGCTGGCTTTCGTTTTGGTTGGATCCACATTCATCATCAATATTGTGCACCTTTTGGAGCAGTCATGGGTTCACACTTGGTTTTCACAAGCGAGCCTGATCTGAAGACTGACATCTAAATGTCATAATTGTGCATCAGGAGAGCCGGTTTCTTCTTGTTGTTTCTTTCATAACATCATAGTTTTTATTCTCATAAGATGAAATGGCTTAGATCTTTCTACAGGGCCAACATTAGACACATCAAGCAAGCATGTTTTTGTCTATTATTATTATCTTTTTTCTTCAATCCTGATGAGTTCAGAAACAGATGGCAACATTTCCCTTATTAAGGGCTGATCTGTTGATTTTTCTTTATCTGGACTCGCAATCTGTTTGGGATGTTATGCACCCATATTTGTATGATCCCCACATACTGTTCTCACTTCAAGACTACTCCTTTCTTAGAAGTTGTCACTTTGGAAACTGTTTCGGATCCGATTTTCTTATCACCAAATGATGGGAATGTAATGTTTTGTTAAATGCACTGTTAAATAAATTAATTTTCATTCCATGCTAAACAAGATACAAACATTATGGAATGATTGACATTTCTTCCAATGAAGTAGAATAACTTGATAAATTGTGTGATGGTTATCACTGTTGATCAGATGTTAAAGAAGAGAATTTCTAGCATATGCTTTATAAGACCAAGGGTAAATAGTGATTAACCCTCAAAACAAGTATTAGATTCGTTTCTTTCCAATTTCTTGCTGCTGTGTTCTTGCTAGTTATGATAGGTGCTGACTTTATTTAAATTAATTGTGAATCATCGGCCTTGATGACAAGCTAAAAATTTAAATTTCTATAATTATTCAGTTTTCTTATTATTGAATCTTGCTCACTTCCAAAAACCTTGTTTGTAAACTTATTGGTCCTTTATATTTTAACCAAGACCTTTCTCACAAGTAGGAAGCCATTGTGAAGGGAAATTATTATAATTGTTTCATGTATCCATTCTCTCTGATTACTGTACTCCACTGTCTTTAGATAATAATTCGAAGAAAATTATAAGTGAAAATTTTGTCAACTTACTAACAAGTAGGAAGCCATTGTGAAGGGAAATTATTATAATTGTTTCATGTATCCATTCTCTTTGATTACTGTACTCCACTGTCTTTAGATAATAATTCGAAGCAAATTATAAGTGAAAATTTTGTCAACTTACTGGAGGCTTGTAAATCTACATTTCATTGGTATTTTAGTGATTGTTTGAAGGATCCCTTTTCTTTGATTACTGTACTGATTGGCTATGGAATATGAGAAAGATAGAGAATGTCATCAATGATCCAATGTTGGGTGGAATGGTTCAAAACTCTTTTCCATCCTACTTCTGCAAGTAATATTTGTATGAAAGAAAAGCGAAAGAACACAATGATGCTCTTTTGGAAAATGCACTACAAGCCTGGCTTTACCTCCCTTCACCTTTACATCCCAAACTACAAACTCTAGTTTCCGAAATTGAGATTCTTAGCTTTTACAAATCCCCATTGTTATAACTGCCTGTGTTGCAATCTTCAGTTATATCTCAAAGGAAGAAAGAGAAAGCACTGAAGATATATTCAATGAATAACTGTACCAGAAACAATAGCACTGCGGATTTTTCACAATTGCAATGGCAAGTTCCACTATATCTCTTCTGTGGAGTGGCTGCCATGCTGCTTATAATATTTTTTTCTTCTCTGATTTTAGTTTGCTCTTTCTGGAAGTTATACCATCGGAATAACAGTGAGCTGCCTAGCAACAATGAGCTGAGATATTATGTTGACCATTCAATTAAGCCCTCGAGTGGAATCGATTATAAGGAAGAAGCTGAGAAAGTGGCACAGCTAGCATTGAACAATCACCAAGCTGAAACTTTAGCTATTTTTAATTGGTTTGAAGAGTTGGACATGGGAATGAAGGTATGAGACAGAACGAGAAGTATTTTTTCTGTCTCGTAGAATCTGGATCATATCCTAGTAACTAAGAAATGGTGTCTTACTAGAAGGACATGAAGAAAAAATTTCCATCTTAGAACCAACAATAGGACTTACATAATGCAACTGAGTAAATTAATCACCCTCTTGAATGGAATTTTGAGGTGGTCACTGCTAATTGATGTTTTGTGTATGAATGAGGTTATTAATTGGGCACTGATCACGTGACCTAACATAAATTTGAAATGGATTCAAATAGAGAGGAGATCAAGAGGGTGGACAACACCAGTTGGTTAGGGGGATTCAACTCCTTCCAAAGCAAGTAGTGGATTTTCTAGAGGTTTGAACTTTAGTTTGCCTCTTTTTCCATGGTTCAAGTATATAATGACATAAATGTCATGGAATAATCTGAGCCAGCCCACGAGAGTTCCTCCTAAATGGAATAGATAAATTTTCTGTTGCATGGTTCTCATTTTTATTTGCTTGTTTCTCACCCTCCATTTCGGGGTCTTCGTTTTCAAGATCAACGTCTCTACTCTGAGAGCAAGGGGATTGTTGAACAAAAAATGAGGTCTTTGAGATAATATACTTTTTTTCTACATAGATCTCATTGTGGCTTTTGATATATGTTTGGCATGAATATATATTTCCAATGGTGTTCCTTTTTAATACTTTTCCAAATATCATAGGATTGTCACCCTTGAATTTGGTCCCAATCTCAGGATCATAATTTTTTCTTCATAGAAGTTGCCTCTACAACATCTTTAATAAATTCCAGAGTTGGAAAATTTACTTTCCTTCTTTTCCGAGGAACAATGAATCATCTATAAAATGTATGTCCTCTTTGCAAGTTTTAAGTGCCTCCAATCTATATCTAAATTCTAACTCATCGGGGCTCTTGTGTATTTTACTATTACTATTACTATAATATATAGAATGCTCCATATTATAGAAGAGTGTTGTTCCCCTATTTCAATTTATGCATTATGCCATTCAGTAACAATTAAATCATGCATGTAAACCATCAAGGGAATCAAAAATCCACACATTGAGGAGTTCAATTACCTTGACTAAAATAATCACCTGATAGAAGAAACAAACACCATCAATAAAAAATAAGAGTAGTCCATTTCCTTATTTATTACCTTTCCATATCTGTTGGTAATAATGACAGATTATTCGTTCTAGTCATTACGACTCAAGCCTATGAACAATTATGTGATTTGGTTTCAAAAGTCCAAAGATTAAGATATTAAATCAGTGCAAAAAGAAGCAATTTAGGAGACCCCTCTACAAAAATTCCAGAATGAAGTTCAACAAGTTGGAGAAAAATTCTTTATCATGTTTCTTAACATACAAATGTTTGCTTGCAAGGACATCCATAGTACCCGAACTCGAAGCCATATTTGAAGCTAAGCTCTGTCACTTATTTTCGGCTTGTTGGCCAGTCACGGCTTTATCAGACACACATGATTCAAAATTCCACATGGTAAAAAATTATTGGATAGAGGATGACGGAGATAGATCTGCCCAATCAAACCCATCATAGGAACATCTTCAGTTTAAATATTACTATGCAACCTTATTTTTTCAAAAAATAAATCTTTACTTTCGCACTTAATAAACATGAGTATAACTATTAATTAAAGTGATAATTTCTTTGTTTTCTACAAAACTATAGGGGATAGATATATTTAGCTTTATGTTTAATTTTTCCAACAAGCACTTTCTAGTCTAGTATAGAAAAGATGTTATAATGTTATGTTATATAAACGCTTTCATTTGGTCAAATTACCAACTGTTTTTAAGTTCTAAATTTTGAAAACCCATTTTTTTCCATGAAATTCCTCTCTCATATACATATAGTCTAATCCATCATAACTCTGAATCTATTAAGAATCAAAAGAGATCAACTCTCTCCTCAAATTTTGCATTAAAAAAGTTTGCACCTTGACGAATTTAATCTCTAAACACTTGATAAATACTAAGTCAAGATAAGTATTATTATGTCACTGCAAAGCAGTGACACATATGATATATTTTTTCTATTATTAATATTGTAGAGAAAAATTTCACCCATTTTGGAAAGCCAGTGATATTTGTTGCTTTGGGGCATTAGGCCTCCAAAACCTGAAGTAAAGACCAAACATCATGACTCATTTGAACCACATTTGATGGGACATTCTTGAAGCTAGATTCATAATGTCCTGAAAATCCTTTCCTCTCTTATGCTCATGAAGATCCTTTAACATTATTACAACTTGGTATTGTTTCTACTGCCCCTTATACCACAAAAGTAAATGTTGAGGTAGTATTTTGCTATATTTAATGTCACATAAGGCAAATATTTTCCCTTCCCAGCACAACCATTTGGCCTATAAGATGGATTTGGCCCAATGATTAATAAATCTAATATCAAGAATTCTTTTTTCCATAAAGGTTTCCAGGTTAATTTAGGGCATCCATGTGTCCTATTTTAGTGTTGCTATTATCCTCTAATTCCTCTCTTTCATTTTATAATATAAAAAGGACATTTTTCTTTTAATATGACGTCATTCAAAAAATAAGTTAAAAAATAATTTATGGTTTAAGGTGGTCTATCTTCTTTAAATTCAAGTAATTTTACAATCCATGTGGTAAAAACCAATCCTTTTGTAAAAGTCTATTGTTAGAGCACTCATTATTAAAAGTTGATCACTAAAATTCTAATTTACTCATTTATGTAGTAATGGTAGTAATCGACAAATAATAAGACAAACACTAGTGGTCAAAATCAACTTCTTATCACAAAGATAAAAATCTGATCAATTTGAAGAAAACCACTTAAAATAATTTTAGAAATTAAAATAAATAAAAAAATATTATATACATTAATAAGCTATAATTTATTAAAATCCAATGTTAAACATTTTTAAACGTTTTGGCCTCAATATTTTATTCAATATGCAATAGATTTAATGGATGTTTTCACACATAATTATTTTTTGCATTATATAGGTTATAAAATATCCATTACAAGCCATCTAATATTAAATAATTTGTATTTATACTTCATAGCATCATTTCAAAGCTATATGATTAGCTCTATGCATTCAACACAATATACAACGAAAAAATCTTGAACCCTCCTCTTGAGTTGACATAAAAAAAACTCTTCTCCCCCTTTGACATGATTTTGTGATGTATCTATATAACTTCACATTATATCCATTTCAGTTCTCTAATATAAATTAGTTGGATATTAGTTTGAATTTTGATTAGTTTAATTATATAAATTTAATTATTGATAAAATTAGATAACATTAATTTATCAAAACAATTTCTATTATGTTATTTTTAAAGTTGTTGAAATTAAAAAAAATTATAAAATATAATTAAATTATAATTTCATCTTTAATTATTAAATTTTTACTTTGATTTTTTTTGTAAGTTTAGCAGAGCCTTTCTATTTTCCATTAATCAAAAAAAAGAAAAGTAGGTTATAATGAATAATGTTGGATAGCCTCAACCTGCTTGTAAGAAACCAGGTCTGTTGGCCACCTTAAAGAGTTATAGGCCAACCAAAATTCATAAAGTTTGACCCTAATAATGTTTGCTATATCCAATTTACTGTCCATTACATACAAGAACTTCAGAAATTAAATGCTACCTATAATATGCATGTCAAAATGACAAAAAAGAAAAGGATTTCATAAAACTCAATCATCAGATCGATCGATATGTGTCGAGCCCTTAAAATTGGAGCTAGATGTATCCACTTGATTCATACTTTTCAATTGGCACTTCCTGCGGCCTAGGAAGAAGTTATGGTGGTGTTGCAGAAGGTGGATTTCTTGGATATCCCTTCTCATTTAAGCTAAAATAGAGGCAACTTTTGCATCCCCTCCAATTTTTTGAACATTGACTATGGCATTTACCAGTCTATATTTCAATGTCCAATAAGTATGGATAGACTATTGAAATAATGACAGTCTACTTCTAGTATTATGTGGATCCCTCATAAACTCCATTTCTTCCTCTTGTATTTCACCCTCCTCTTTGGTTTCACAGTCACACTCCCAACCTGAAATGAGTTATTTGACTTGAGAAGGAGTACCTGACATGTAGGTATCAAAAAGATTTTCAATAATTTCTTCCCCTCCTGTTTGGGCCCTCTTTGGACTTACTCTTGTTCTTATTTCCTTTTTCCTATGCAAAATTTTTCACTACTTGACCTTTCACCATTCTGTCTTACATGTGGAGTACCAATCATTGGATTAACTAACACTTTCGGGGCGAGTATGAAACCATGGCTAGACGAACACCTATATATGATTTAAAAATACCTGTGAAGTGTAACATAATTTCAATAATTTTATTTAGTTAAATAACAGAGGAAAAGATCCTGACTACCGAGAGTAGCATCCTCATTTTTAGCAGTGTAATGCATGTCATCATTCCTTATTCCAATCATCCGTAGAGTTATGAAGGTTGCAATAGGAAGGCTAGGAGAGGCTATCATTTTCCAAAGAAACAGAAATTTCCTTAACTATTGCAAAAAATCATGCATGGATAGAGTGTTTCCATTCTCCTGCATCATGTGTACTAACACATGGAAGAGACTCCACTTAATAGGATTGAAACCCCACAGAATAGGACAAGAACCCCACCGACCAGACTCAAATCCCATAAAGTTGGACAATAACCCCTAGAAATTGGACCGAAACCCAACAAAACAAATGGATTGACAACAATCCAACCCTTTCGAGACCAGACTTTAGTAGTTCCACCATTACAATTAGGGCCCAAACCCCTCCTCTTCGTAACATTGTAAAAAAGCTGAATAGGAAAAACCCTGGATGGGGTATCTAACAAAGTGCTACCCGTGAAAATGTCATTGGAGGCCATACACTGAACTTCATAGGATTGGCAAGCCAAGCTGTGAAGGTTACAGACAGGGCAGAAGGCCAGTCTAGTAATGGCGATGGGGAAATGAGTAATAGGATAAGAGATGAGGAAATTCAAGATGGGGAAAAAGCAACCAGAGCCGATAGGAGGCCATGCAGAGCCAATTGAAAGACATTCAGATTTAAATTGGGTAAAATAAGGGTCGAGGAAATAAGCGACCTTCGTAGAAACTGGGACGTTAACACCAAGCTCCTTAATAATAACTAGAATATACTAGAAAATAGAAAAATAAAAACCCTCAGCCCCCATACAGAAGAGGTAAGTAGGTTTAGAATAAAAAACACAGAAGAGGACAACAAGAAAGTTTTCATATACTCCCCAATCCTTAATACAATAATAATTCAAAGGCTTAACGACTGTAAAATTCCGCATTAATTTCAGTAAGTTGTCCCAAAATCCATGTACATCAAACAAAACCCCCATAATTTTTCATATCTTTCATACGCAGAAAATAGAAATGAGGTGAAGACATGAATTATGTTTCCTATCGTAGCAACAGACATGATACAAAGGCTATGAATATACCCGAATAAGCACCACATAATCATCGTCCAGCCCTTCAACTGCTCGTCGACTTCCTTTTCTAATCTCAACTTCATGTTTAACTACCAGACCATATTACCACCTTGAGCCTTCGTAACATTCCTTACATGCTAGCCCTGTTTCCAACACCCTTCTGACACCGTGAGTTTTCTACCACCTGCATTTAATTCCGTCAGTATTTGGTGTGGGTGGTAGTACCCACCATCATCTCCTCAAGTCCACATCAACTATCCATGTGGTACGCATGAGCTCGTGCCACCTCGTCATTCGAATTAACCAGTTGGCACCCCGATCGGGGATCCTAAGTATCCTCGTTATCCCTATCAACAATTTCCTATAGAGATTGTAGCTTCTCCACCTATACCATTTTGGCTTGGTTGATGTCCAGTTGTCACACCCCCGTGAGTACAACTCTAGTTCTCCAAGTAGTCAGTTGCTTCATTCCCTGATCTACGAATATGTGATGAGATAAGGTAACCAATGCTTGGAAGAATATCATTTATTTCCTGAATTAGACGAGTTGTTCACCAGCTTCGACTAATTTTCTCCCAACCTGTCCCCTACTGCAACTTCTACATAACACTTGTTACCATTTCTGAAACCCCTTCTACTATAGTCCTCTGATATTGTTCTCTTACAACTATCAAAATGCCTTTTTTTACCGCTGTGATTTTGGCTTCGTTATTTGTAGTGAATCCAAAATCAGTCACATAAATTCTACTTACTAAACCCTTTGAATCACGAAATATACCTCTTTCTCCTGCTTGACCCAAATTACCTTTAGAGGCCCCATCATAATTAAGATTAATAACCTCCTATTGTAGAGCATTGAATTAATCGTGTAGATGTCTTCCCAAAGGTTTTTGTTTCCATGAGGCTGGGGCGAGCATTTGGGGTTTCAAGTTAAGCATAGCTAAAATCCTATCCTCATGCCCATTAGCTTTCCAGTCATCTTCATGCCATTCTCGGTGAGGATAGTTTCTTTGATATTCTCGAGAACCACTTTCCATATCTCTTCAATTTGTCGATATTCATCTTTGAATGTTCTCCAATTTATTTCTTTCCAGGTGACCCATATGAGAAATCCCATAAAGAGTCCCCACGCTATGTTAAGAACAAGGCTTTTATACCCTCCTTTTCTCCAGACTTCAATTGTATGCCTGAGGCTCTTGTTGTCCCTATCTGTTTATTGAAAGAGGGAGGAAAGGTTTTTCCACAAGGTCTCAACGACAAAGAAGTTATTCAATAGGTGTTCCAATGTTTCTACATTCTTCTTACACATAGTATATGTCAGTCGGCCAGGAACTTTTAATTTCCTTACAATAGTTAAGGAAATTTCATTCTTCTATTCTGAGATTATTTTCCACAAATCTCTACCCCATTGTATCCATATTTACCAGAGATTAGCTCCCATAACTTGATTTAGAAAATATGGATCTCTTAACCCCAAGCCTCTGGTCCTTTTTATTTTCGTAAGCTTATCCCATGAAAGGAGAGCCCATTTACAGGCTTGTTGAGATCCTTGCCATAGGATGTTTTTAAACATCTTAGCCATATCATTACAACATATTTTAGGCGTTTCCAATCCAGCGAGTTGATAGATGGGAATGGATTGTAACACTGTTCTTAACATAACAACTCGACTCAGAGCATTAAGCACCCGAAATGCCCAATTTTGAAGTCGATCTTATATGCGGTTAATGAGATATTTCCACCCAGAGACCCGAAGAGAATTTAGATTGAGAGGGATTCCTAAATATTTCATAGGGAAGGATCCGATGTTGAATCCCAAGGTAGGCAATAGGAATCTTTGGGAGAGAATATTAGTATTAAATATAAACACATTTTATTTGTCATTATTGATCAGAGTTCCAGAGGCTTCCATGAAATCTTTAAGAATGGATAGAATTTCCTTAGATTCTTTTAGAGTGGCTTGACAGAAGAGCATAAAGTCATCTGCAAACTGTTGGTGCGAAAGTTTTAAACCTGCCCCCAAAGATTAAGGCCTTTAAGTTGACCTCCTTGGATCTTACTTTTAATATGTCAACGAAGGCCTTCTGCTGCAATAATGAAAAGGAAGGGGGAAAGTGGATCCCCTTGTCTTAAACCCCAGGTAGCATTAAAGGGAGTTGAAGGAACTCCGTTAAGAAGAATAAAGTAATTAAGAGAAGAAATAAAAGGCATTATCCAATAGATCCATCTTAAATCAAATCCAAACACCTCAATAATAGCTTTAAGATAATTCCACGACCTCCAGACAGGGCTCCTCTGCACGACAACAACAAATGGATAAGTTTGTGGAGGAGTACGGGGACATCTTCAACTCACCCACAGGGGTTCCTCTGCACTGTCAGGTCAAGCACCCAATTAATCTGACCCCAGGTGCGCCGCTACTCAATGGACCGATCTATCGGCGCTCTGTTCTGGAGAATGATGAAATCAAGAGGCAGATTCAGGAGCTGTTGCAGAAAGGTCACATCAAACGAAGTTCATCACCCTGTGGGAGCCCGATCGTGTTGGTACAGAAGAAGGATGGGATGTGGAGACTTTGTATTGACTATCGGGCGCTGAACAAGATCACTGTCCGGAATAGGTACCCAATGCCACGGATTGATGACCTTCTGGACCAACTCCAAGGTGCAAAATATTTCAGTAAGATCGACCTGAAGTCTGGGTATCACCAGGTACCAATTGAACCCTCTGATGTGTGGAAGACTGCCTTCAAAGCTAAGGAAGGCCTTTTTGAATGGATGGTCATGCCTTTTGGGTTGACGAATGCTCCCGCAACCTTCATGAGGATGATGGACGACATCTTGCGGCCATTCACCAACTCATTCGTAGTGGTGTACTTGGATGACATTCTGATCTTCAGCAAGACTTGGGAAGAGCACCTTCATCACATCCGACAAGTCCTCCAAACACTGCGGCAACACAAGTTGTGTGCCAATTTGGAGAAGTGCACGTTTGGCATGACCCAGGTTCAATATCTGGGATACATTATTGATGAAAGGGGGGTGCATGTGGATCCAGCCAAGATCCAAGTCATTCGAGATTGGCCAGCCCCAACCACTATAACAGAGCTTCGCAGCTTTCAGGGTATTGCTAATTTCTACCATAGATTCATGTTGGGATTCTCTCATATCACATGGCCCTTGAGTCAAGTCACCAAGGGAGGAGTGAGAGAAAAATTATTTTGGTCAGAACCTCAATAGAAGGCGTTCACATAATTGAAAAATCGCCTCTGTTCTGCCCCAGTGCTCACATTACTAGACTTGCAACAGCCATTTGAGATCGAGACAGATGCCTCTGACTATGCTATTGGGGCAGTTCTTACTCAATAGGGAAATCCAGTGGCATATCACAGTGAGACATTGTCTGAGACAGCTCGCAAGTATCCCACCTATGACAAAGAAATGTATTCCATTGTGCAAGCCTGTCGACACCTGGTTTCACCTCCATCTCAAGAAAGAACAAAGGGGAGAAAGGAAAAAAGCCTCCGAAACCCTCCACCAATACAACCCCCACCAATACTTCCTCGACCCAGCAAAACAACTTTGAAGTTCTGAGCAATCTTGACTCATTGGAGCACCCTATAGTCTCCCAGGCCCCCACTGATCAAGATCCGTCATTATTAAGTCAATCTTTGATTACAACCAATGCCCCAAGCACAACCTCGGATTCAATCCACGCCCAGGCACCACAACACAATCCAGAATCCTCTCCCATTCAGATTAATACCAGCCACACCTCACTGCAAAACCCTCAATGCACGGAAATGCAAACAGAGAAGCCATCCTCAACCACTTCAAACAATCCTCTGGAGGAGATCCTAGGCGATCTAGATCTCCAAAAGGTCAATGAGCAATGGTCTAAACTGGGAGTCGATGCCATTCCCCAAGAACACTTGGAGAAGATAGAAATGGCATACCTACAGCTGGAATACATCAACCAAAATGCAGCCAAAAGGCAATGGGGAAATAGCAGCCAAACGGGCATTCAAGCCAACCTGGATTTGGATCAATACAAGCCACAAGGACCAGGAAGAAAAAGAGGGCGCAAATCCACAAGACACCAAATACAAGAACCAGGCAGACGCCTAATCAATGAAGGAAAAATTAGGGCCTTGGTCCTATCTGCTCCAAAGGTAGCTCAATGAAAATCACAACTTGGAACATCAGTGGGCTCAACGGCACCACCAAAAGAAGGATCTTGAAAAACCGCTTATTCTCGCTACACCCAGACATCATACTTCTTCAAGAATCCAAATGCTCTCCTAAAGGCACAGAGACACTCAAAAAACTCGTTTCCTGTAGGTTTTTAACCCTGAACAGAAATTATCTACACAAAAATATTATAACAGAAAATAAACCATAGCAAGAGCATAAAACATAAAACAGATAAACACAGAGATTTTCCCCTGGATCCCAAATCGGGACGACCAGCTTGATTTTTCATTATTTTCCTTTTAGTGTTACAACACATATATATACATGCCGAAGCATACAGAAACCCCAATCCATAAACCTTGGATTAGAACATAACCGTAGTTCCCTTGACCGGATCTACAAAAAAAACCAGGGGCCGAAAACCATCGTACCCCAAAACCATGTGCAAAACCATGCACAAAACCATGGACGCAGACTACCCACCGGAAATTATATAACACATACCCAACATTATCCCACTTGTTGTTTTCTTTCCGCAGGGGGCCACAGGAGAGCTTAGTCATTGGCCCAATTCTTCAACACCCATTGTTTCTCTACACAAAGAGAACTCCTGAGTGCTCACAAACTTCGTCAATGCATCTGAAACATTCTTCAAAGTGTCCACCTTTACCAACAACACCCTTTTAGCCTCAACCATATCTCTAACCAAGTGATATTGAACATCAATGTGCTTTGTCTTTGAATGATAAGCAGGGTTCTTAGCCAAGAAAATTGCACTTTGGCTATCACAGTCTATCCTTATAGCTTGCTGTACCAACCCCATACTTGAACACAATCTCTGCAACCAAACTGCTTCATACTTGCTTCAGTACATTATTAATGCCTGCGTAGTTCGACCACTACGATTTGTCTTTCCTTACTCATCCGGCCAGCACGCCTCCAAATAGGCTAAACACATACCCACTTGTGGATCTTCTTTGGTCAGATCTCATTACGATTTGCATCAGCAAAACCACGAATGTCAACATTCTTTCAATCCTAGTCTTCCTTGGCTGCTTTAAGCCATACTCACTAGTGCCACGTAAATGTCGAAAACCACTTCTTTGTTGTCCAATAACCATTTCCTAGGTTTATAAACACCACTCCATCTCCTTCAGATAACAAATGTCTGGTCTAGTACAGACCATTGCATACATCAGGCTACCCACTGCACTTGCATATGGAACACGGGACATATACTCCTCTTCTTGTGTCTTGGGACACTGTTCAGCAGACAACTTTACACCTACAGGAATAGGAACATTCACCGGTTTACTATTCTGCATATTGAACCTTTGCAATATAGTCTCGACATACTTCCTCTGGTTTAACCAGAGCTTCCTCTTTGCCCGATCTCTCTTAATTTCCATGCCCAAAATATAGTTTGCAGCACCCAGATCCTTCATGTCGAATTTGGAGAACAGTTGGGTCTTCAAATCTTGGATAATTTCTTTGTCATTTCCAATCAACAACATATCATCCACATACAAGACCAAATAAATAACACGGTCACCAGTTAATTTAAAATAAACACAGTGATCCTCCTTGCTTCTAGTGAAGCCAAGTCCCCATATATAGGTATCAAATTTCTGATACCACATCCTTGGTGACTGTTTTAACCCATACAGAGACTTCTTCAACCTGCATACCAGTTCTTTCTTACCCTTCACCATAAAGCCTTCGGGTTGCTTCATGTAGATCTCCTCTTCTAGATCCCCGTGAAGAAATGTTGTCTTCACATCCATCTGTTCTATCTCAAAATCAAATGCAGCAGCAACAGATAAAAGTAATCTAATAGAAGTAACTTTGGCAACAGGAGAAAAAATATCACCAAAATCAATTCCTGGCACCTAGGAATAACCTTTCGCTACCAACCGAGCTTTGTATTTCTCCACCTTGCCTTCTACATTCATCTTCTTCTTAAACACCCATTTGCTCCCAATGGGCTTCCTTCCAGCCGGCAACTCCACCAGATCCCATGCATCATTTTTGTGCAAGGATGCCATTTCATAAACCATGGCCTCCTTCCAGAGTTTTCCATCCTCTGAATCTACTGCCTCCCTGACAGTTCTGGGTTCATCATCAGTTATAGTTAAGGCAAAACCTGAACAGAAAGCAGATGGACTATACCTTTCTGGTTGCCTTCTTTCCCGAGCTGATCTTCTCAAAGCTGGAGTTTGTGGCTCTTCATCTTCTGAGTCTTCTTCTGTTGTAGAGTCTGATTCATCCTCCTTTAGCTCAAACTCTATCTTCTCAAGTTCCTTTGGTAGGACTTCATGTTTAACAACATCTTTCACTTCTCTAAACACCACATCTCGACTGTACACAACCTTCCTTGTTTCTGGGTTCCAAAGCTTGTAACCCTTTAAACCATCCTTATACCAAATAAAGATGCACCTTTCAGATTTATTATCCAACTTGGTCCTTTTCTCCTTTGGAACATGTACATATGCATCACATCCAAATACACTTAGATGTGAAAGAGAGGGTTTCTTACGGTAATCCTCCTTACTTCAGGTCATATCCTCCAGGACCGTTGATGAAGGTGATACGGTAACGAGGATAGCATGCGGTCTCACGCCTCTTGAGAATTCTTGTCCACAACACGATGCCCATGAGCATGATTCTTGCCTTTTCCATCGATTGTTACCCATTCATTCTGCACGCTCCATTTTATTTGAGGGTGTGTGTCGAGTAGTCTTCGTAAGTGCTATACCACCGCCTTGCAAGACCCTTCAAATTCCTTCTTGCAGAACTCCCCACCATTATCTGTCCTCGGCGCCTTTATCTTCTTCTCTATCTAGTTTTCCACCAGAGCCTTAAATTCTTTAAATATATCAAAAGATTCATATTTATTCCTCAACAAATATGTCCATGTATTCCTTGAGAATTCATCTATGAATGAAACATATTACACAGACTTTCCCAGTGATGGAACTGACACAGGTCCAAACACATCACTGTGCACAAGTTCTAATATCTTGTTCGCCCTCTTAGCACGGAAAACTCACCGATTCTTGCTTCCCATATACACAATGTTCAAAGAAATCGAAATCCAGAGAGCAATTAGACATACCTTCTACCATACCATTTCTATGCAGTATCCGAAGGCCCTTCTCTCCAGCATATCGAACGCGATGCCGCAACGCAATTTCTCCCGAAACGGTGGGCTGGCTCCCTTTCGGGGAACCATCGTGTACACCCATCAATAACTGTGCTACCTTGTAGCTTGTACAGAGTTCTAGTCCGAACTCCCCGCATTAATACCAGTGCTCCCCGAACCATCTTGCAGGCATCTTTCTCGAACACTGTTTTTACACCTGCATCATCCATCTTGCTTACAGAAATCAGATTTCTGGCCAATGTAGGAATATGCAGAACACCAGGAAGTTTTCTAATCCTTCCACCTTGCAGCTTCAGCTTGACCTTTCCACGTCCGATGATTCTGGCCCTCCTATCATCCCCTAGGAAGACATCACCACCATCATATTTCTCATACTCGCAGAACCACTCCCTATGGGGTGTGAAGTGAAAGGATGCACCTGAGTCAATCAACCATGACTCATGATCTACATGTGTATTTGAAGAAGAAGCCAAATACACATCCCCACCTTCATCCGAGGTGGTTTTTGCCTCTGCAGAAGGAGCATCATCAGATCCCTTTCCTTTCTCAGGAGCTTTAGATCTGCAGTCCTTTTTGTAGTGCCCTTCCTTTACGCATTTCCAGCACACCTTTACAAAATTTCCAATTTGAATCACCACTTGGAGTTGGATCTCCCTCGGAAATGACGTTCTTGTTTCTGTTCTGGGACCTTCCTGCGTACGGATAAGGCATCTCCATTCGACCCCACTCCATATTTCTCGTCTCATTTTCCTCTGGAGTAAACGGTGAAGACAATGTCATCAAGAATTCAAGGTAGTTGTGTTATTGCTACCCTATTGCAATAACTAGGCTTGTCACAGTACGGTAGAAGTACAACAAGGCGGTGCCGTATCTTCGTACGAGATTTTGTCAACGGATGACAGGCGACACCACGGTATTGAGCGTTGAGTTGCTGCAATAAACGAGTCTCCATCCTTCATCCTCAGGTTATACAGATTTTTCCGCAGGAACAACTTATTCACTAGAGACTTAGATTGGTACAAAGTCCCAAGTTTTTCCCACAAATTCTTCACCGTAGCTTCCCCAGATACATTCAACAATACTGAATCTGACACACACAACCGTATTGTGCTCTTAGCCTTCCGATCCAGTTTCTTCCAGTCTTCATCTGACATTCCCGTTGGTTTAGTACCTGGATCTACCGCGATCCACTAATCTTTATCCACCAGCAGATCCTCCATCTTGAGCTTCCACAACTCAAAACTCTGACCATTAAATTTCTCGATCTCTATCTTCCCGCTGCTCGCCATCTTCTTTCACCACAAGAATCGATCCCGCAGATCTCCCACTGAACAGGGTCTACCACAGTCCCGACCAAAAAACCCTCAGTAGCAAAGGCGTCCCCTTGAAGCCAAAAAAACTCTGATACCAAATGCAGGTTTTTAACCCTGAACAGAAATTATCTACACACGAATCTTATCACAGAAAATAAACCATAGCAAGAGCATAAAACATAAAACAGATAAACACAGAGATTTTCCCCTGGATCCCAAATCGGGATGACCAGCTTGATTTTTCATTATTTTCCTTTTAGTGTTACAACACATATATATACATGCCGAAGCATACATAAACCCTAATCCATAAACCCTGGATTAGAACATAACCGTAGTTCCCTTGACCAGATCTACAAAAATACGAGGGGCCGAAAACCATCGTACCCCAAAACCATGCACAAAACCATGGACGCAGACTACCCACCGGAAAGAATATAACACATACCCAACATTTCCAACAGTCATCACTGCAAAAACCAAAGTATAATTTGTTTTTGGTAATGTTGACGATGTCACTCAACCTCACATGGAAACATTTAATGGGTGAAACCTTGGTTTCACTCATGGTTTTTTATTTTCATCACCTACAAGAAGAGCTACATGGATGATATATATCTCCCATCGGTTGTGGCCCCACTATTGACATATGCTTCCTAACTTAGGTCAACACTACTACACAGTACAAAACTTGGCATACTTCTTCCTTTTGGTCTGAAACACCTATATAACTGATTTTAGCCTCTACAAAATCCTATTAATCTTATGTAGGCCTCAACCAAACCTATACCTCTTCCTGCACTTAAACTATTGAGCATCAAACAATCCCTGTAGGTATCAAGCAATGCTATTGTGATGAGTCCACAAAACAATTTGTACTACAACTATTTCAAATTTTTACCATAAAAAAATCCATGCACACATCAAACAATCATATTTTAATGATTCCATAAAAAACTTTTCACTACAATGGTTGACCATCAAACAATCCATTTTGGCATCAAGCAATTGATAATTCCATCAAATGATCCATGTACACACCAAACAATCATATTGTGATGAGTGTATGTTAACATCAAGGACCACACATGATACCTTATGGCAATAGGAATTCCAAAGAGGATCACAAGAAATAAACAAACCATTTTTCTATGTCTACCAAGATTCCTAGATAAACCTTCTGAAGAAAGATAATAGTTCTCAAATGAGGTTATTAAGTAGGAGGTGGTTGGAGTTGCTCCTATTCCCTGTCATCCTTATGGCCTTCATTTACATATCCAGTTCATTCCATACTTCTTCCTAGGATTTGGTCCTCATTCTCAAGGATGATGGGGTTGGATGTTGTCAAACCTACTTCCTCACCTCGTCACTATTTTATTTCTCAATCTCTTTTTAGTGCTACCCAAAACCTAATGCAAAACCCATTTACACTTTACTTCGAAATTTCCCTCAAAAATGATAATTGTGTGTAGGGTTCCTTCTTGAAATTCCCATTTTATTTCAATCAATTGAGCCACTATGGTCTTCATAAACCAATAGGTATCAACAGTCTTAAATAATATTGTTTCCCTTGTATGAGAATAAACTAGGTTAGATTCCCAACCCTTCACTTATTCTAGGATCTAATCCTTTGATAAATTATTTATCCTTTGTCAAAGCCCCTTCTCTAATTCCTCCCTATATATTTAAGCTTTAGTTGAGAATTATTAGTACATAATATTTTTATTCATATATAAGTTAAATATTGTAATTTTACACATCATTAGGATATGAAATTCAATTATATTATTATTTCTATATCCTTTAAGGTTGCCTTAGGCATATACAAGCATGATGTGATATATGTCCTCCAATGTTGGTGAGGTCATGGGTTTAACTCTATTAATCCATAAGGCGATTTTCTTGGATCATAGTTGTTGATTATTTAGCATTTTTACCACTTCAATGGTGGTGAAATATCCAAGGGATCGCCCCCAATTAGGTTTTTCTTTTAATGTCTGCTACTCGGGCATGCATATTGAAATCGACCATACTAGCTGGTGCTCCTTCCTGCAACGTTTTGAGGTTATGACTGCCACTGTCAGAAGGAAGTCATACTCTTGGATTTTCTTTCTGAGTTCTGTTATTGTTGGAATTTTGGGGAATTCCAAACAATATAAATGGAGACAATGACGCTATCCTCTAAAGACAGAGAACCTTAAAAACAGAAATTTCGCTTACAGATAGAGATGGCATGAAAATGCTTTCTTCAATTTCATTAACAGAACTTAAAAAAAACTGTTACAAATTTCTTGCTCACAGGAGGGATTCAAAAAATGATGTCAAGACTGCTACAGACGCAGTGCTCCAAATAAAACTTCTCTCTGTCTCTCAAGAACGCACACAACCGTGCTCTGTTCTTCTTACTGTGCTCTTCTTGCCTGCGGGCTCACATAGTGAATACAATAATAATGCATTACATTCTATTCATTTGCCTCACGGGCCTTTTCTCCTTTTATATGTCGCAGCGAAACAAAATACGTAAACCAACAATAAAAAAAATTACAAAGGAAAACCTTCGCAAAACATAAAACTTTGATATTGGCGCGACGTACGAGTGGGGACCACATCGTAGTCGGCCATCGCAATTGGCAATTTTGCGATATGCAATATGGCGGAACGACAAAAGTGTGATTTGCGATATTTGCGATGTGCGATGGGATCGCATCGCAAATATCTGCGATAACACATGGCGGAACGAACAATGGAAATACAATTGTGCGATCATGCGATGGCGCGATGATCGCACATCGCAATATTCAACATTTGCGATAATATATATACATGTGGCGAAACAACTTTGCTATATGCGATTGTGCGATCTTGCAATGGTGCGACGATCGCACATCGCACATCGCAATTTCAACAGAACTCTGGCAATGGGCAGAGGGTGATTGCGATAAAATGCGATATTGCGATGTTGCAATGTTGCGATGGCGCAACCATCGCACATCGCAGATTTCCATATCAACAAGACACTTGAAACTTCAAACTTGCGATCTGCGATTTGCGCTTTGGCGCTTAAGTGGTAGGGACCACTTGTCCGGCCTCTTCATAACTTTTAAGTCTTCCGCCTGTTCAATCATTTCATTCATTTTTGGTTGTTGAGGGCTTTTACGCCCGACTTGACTGTTTTAAATAAAACTGCTCCTCCATAGACAAAAATCTTCATTTCTCTGCTGAAGTAACTTCTCGCCCATAACAAAATTTATTCCTCTGCTATACTTGGCTGCGGCCCATCAAAATTTAATTCTTCTCCATTCCTCTTTATTATACAGTGTTGTGCACTCAATCTCCTCCGTGCTGCTGCTGTACTTTGTTCTTTGTTCTTCCTGCCCAAGGCAGGACAGGTGACTTTAATAATTTCAACACTCCCCCTTAAAGTCAGCTACTGGGTTATCCATCATACCCAAACATTTTCTTAAAAATTCAAAGGTCTTCAGCCCCAATGGCTTTGTCAAAATATCAGTATATTGCTCCTCTATTTTACAATGTTGTAAAACAATTTCACCATTGTTCACCAATTCTCTGATATAATAAAACTTTGTATCTATGTGTTTCGTTCTCTTATGAAACACAGAATTCTTTGACAATGTAATAGCTGAGCTATTGTCACAATAAATCACAGTGCCCTTTACCTGTTCTTGGCACAAAATTCTCAACATTCTTCTCATCCAAATTGCTTGACACGCTGCTGTTGTAGCTGCCACATATTCTGCCTCTGCTGTAGATAATGCTACAATAGGCTATTTCTTGGAAGCCCATGAAATGGCTCTTGAACCCATATGAAAAACATAACCAGACGTGCTCTTCCGATCACCTACACTTCCAGCCCAATCAATGTCAGTGTATCCAACTAACTCTGAATTTTCTGAAGCTGTATACAGAATACCAAATCTTTTTGTTCCTTTCACATACCTCAGAATTATCTTTGCTGCTTGCCAATGTGCTTCTTTTGGCTTCTCCATAAATCTGGAAATTAAACTAATAGCATACATAATATCCGGCCTAGTTGCAGTCAAATACATGAGGCTACCAACTATGCTTTTATACAAACTTGGATCGAAATCCTTGCTGCTGTCATCTTTACTCAACTTCAATCCTATTACTGTGGGAGTAATTGCAGCTTTGCACTCCTGCATATTAAATCTTTCTAAAACCTGATTCACATATTTTGCTTGAGATATAAAAATCCCTTTCTCACCTTGCTCTACTTCTATTCCCAAGAAGTATCTTAATAAACCCATGTCAGTCATTTCAAATTCATCTTTCATGACTGTTTTAAAATTTTCAACAAGGTAATCATCATTACCTGTAAAAATTAAGTCATCAACATACAAAACAACAATTAACATCTTACCATCCTTTTCTTTGATGTAGAGGGTGGGTTCTCCCTCACACTTTTCAAATCCATTTTCCAGTAGATAGGAATCTATCCTACTGTACCATGCTCTTGGAGCTTGCTTCAGCCCATAAAGAGCTTTCTTCAATCTGCAGACCTTATGCTCTTGGCCTTTCTTCTCATATCCGAGAGGCTGCTCCACATATACCTCTTCCATTAAAATTCCATTTAAAAATGCGGATTTTACATCCATCTGGTATACCTTCCATTTTTTTTGTGCTGCTATGGACAACACTGCTCTCACTGTTTCCATTCTTGCAACTGGTGCAAAAGTTTCTTCATAATCAATCCCTTGCTTCTGCTTATATCCTTTGACAACAAGTCTGGCCTTGTGTTTCTCTATCTTTCCTTCAGCATTGCTTTTGGTCTTATAGACCCATTTAACTCCAATGACTTCTTTACCTTCTGGGAGATCAACCAACTCCCATGTTTTGTTCTTCTCTATGGATTTAATTTCATCATCCATAGCTTCTATCCATTTTCTATCTTTAACAGCATCTTCAAAATGAATAGGATCATCAACTTGACAATACAAAGCAAATAAAGAATTCATACCTTCATATGCTTCTCCTTGCTCATAGATTTCTCTAAGACTTCTGAACCTTGTTCCTCGTTCACTTGGTGTAGACATGCTTGATGAAGCACTCATTTCTGCTCCATGTGGTGTGCTTGGAGATGCACTCCCGCTTCTTCTCAAGGGTGTTCTCGCTGCCGCTTGAGGCGTCCCTTGCTGTCCTTGTGTTGCTGGAGGTTGTGCAATGGATGGGTTATTAATCTCAACCACATCTCCTTCTTCTTCATCATGAGATAAACATTTTTTAACATTGACTGTTTTCTCAATGCTTCCATCCCACGCTTCCTCTTCAATGAATTGCACATCTCTGCTTATCACAAATTTCTTTGTGGATGGGTTATACACTCTATATCCTTTGGAATCTTCACAGTATCCAAGGAAAATGCACTTCTCCCCCTTACTATCCAACTTCTTTCTTAGCTTGTCTGGAATGTGTACATATGCCACACATCCAAAAAATCTCATGTGGGTGACTCCCTGTTTTCTGCCACTCCACACTTCTTCTGGAACTTTGTTCATCACAGCTTTTTTGGGGCATCTATTTAGAATGTACACAATAGAGTTTGCTGCTTCTGCCCAATATTCATTCGGCAAGTGTTTTTCCTTTAGCATACTTCTCACCATTTCCATTATGGTTCGATTCTTCCTTTCAGCAACTCCATTTTGTTGCGGTGTGTACCTTGTGGTAAACTGATTGTGTATGTCGTTTTCTCTGCAAAAACGCAGAAACTCCTTTGATATGTATTCTCCTCCTCTGTCGGTTCTGAGGACTTTTATGTACAGCCCGCTCTGTTTCTCTACAAGAGCTTTAAAATGGAAAAATTTCCGAAAAAATTCACTCTTATATTTCAGAAAATAAACCCACACTTTTCTTGTGAAATCATCTATGAAGGTCAGCATGTAATTGCTTCCCGAAACTGATGCTGCTTCCATCGGCCCACACAAATCTGAGTGGATGATTTCTAAGGGTGCTTTCACCCTTATGCTTTTTCCTAATTGAAAACTTTCTCTGTGTTGTTTTCCCAAGATGCAGCCTTCACATAAGCTGTCAAGTTTCTCAATCAATGGCAAACCTCTTACCATTCCTTTTCTGTGCAGCAAATTTAATCCTCCAAAATTGAGATGTCCAAATCTCAAGTGCCATAACCAATTTACATCTTTCTCTTCCTTCTGGAAGGCTTCTTGTGTTACAGCTACTACATTATTTCCTTTTTGCTTCAAGTCAATATTGAGCTTGAGCGGAAACATTCTATTGCTGGTCATTTGAATTTCAGTAATAATTTTCTTGCTTTGAGGTATATCTTTTATTGTGCACACATCATCTTTGAAGATTACATTGAAACCTTTGTTTATGAGCTGCCCAACGCTCAAAAGATTACAGTTCAGACCTGGAACATAATGCACATCAGGAACAAATTTCTGCTCCCCATTTCTTGCTCGAATACTTACTCTGCCTTTTCCTTTGACAGAGATCTTAGTATCAGTCCCTGTGGTCACTTCAGACTTCACTTGTTCATCTAGATTGGAAAACATTGCTTTGTTTCCATTCATATGATTACTACATCCAGAATCTAAGAACCAAACATCATCTACTTTATCTTGTGCTACATTACAAGCTAACAACACATTACTTGGGTTCTTTTCTTCTTTTTCTACATTGGCATTCTGCCTATTTTTCATGTCATTTTGCTTCTTTCTACATTCATTGGCATAGTGCCCATATTTCTTGCAATAATGACATTGGACATTGAATTTGTCATACCTCTGTCCATGAGCATGCTGGTGTTGATGTCCACCTTGCTGACTGTTGCATTGGCCTTGGCTCTGAATTTGACTGTTGCTCCTTCCATGTGAATGTGAAGGGTTGTTCCTTCCACCTCTGTTCTGGCTTCTGCCTCTTCCTCTTCCTGAAGGCATCTGGGTCTTGAAGGCGTGCTCAAGAGATGAGTGTTCATCTCTGCTCAATCTCTGTTCATGAGTTATTAGCGAGGCATGAAGTTCATCCACTGTGAACTGTGAGAGATCTTTTGTCTCTTCTATGGTGGTAACAATAACATCAAACTTTGAGGGTAAGCTTCTCAAAAGTTTCTCCACAATCCTTCTTTCTTCAAGAGTTTCTCCATGGGATCTTATCTGATTTACAATCCTAATCACATGTGTAAAAAATGTGTCTACACTGTCTGACTCTTTCATGCAAAGAGTTTCAAAATCTCTTCTCAGCAACTGAAGTTTTACTGTCTTAACTTTCTCCATACCTTGATAGGCTACTTTCAGAGTTTCCCATGCCTCCTTGGATTTCTTAGCTGCTGCTATCCTCGGAAACACACTCTCATTTACATCTTGATACAATAAGAAGAGAGCTTTAGAGTCTTTCTTCCTATTATTCTTCAACACATCTTTCTCTGCTTGAGTTAAGGAATTAAAAGCCTGCTCATCAGCTGGTTCAACAAAACCATATTCTAATAATTCCCATAAGTCTTGTGATACAAACAGGGCTCTCTTGGTAATGGCCCAATAATCATAGTTCTTTCCATTAAATTGTGGAAGTTGAACATTTCCAATGTTCATTCCTGTACTTGGTCTAGCCATTGCTCTTAAACTGAAATCTAAGCTTAAATAAATTGTCTTTCCTTCTTGAAAGAACAAAATCTTTTAAGACAAGAAGAACAACTCTGTTATCTTTGAGAAATACCTGACTGTGACTTTTGTCGAGCTTTTCACGTTGCTGGAGAAAACGCTGCAACAAGTCTTCTTCTTCTTCAGCTTCTTTGAAACCTTCAAAGAGCCTGAACTAGCTCCGATGCCATGTTGGAATTTTGGGGAATTCCAAACAATATAAATGTAGAGAATGATGTTGTCCTCTAAACACAGAGAACCTTAAAAACAGAAATTTCGCTTACAGACAGAGATGGCATGAAAATGCTTTCTTCAATTTCATTAACAGAACTTAAAAAAAACTGTTACAAATTTCTTCCTCATAGGAGGGATTCACAAAATGATGTCAAGACTGCTACAGACGCAGTGCTCCAAATAAAACTACTCTTTGTCTCTCAAGAACACACACAACCGTGCTCTGTTCTTCTTACTGTGCTTTTCTTGCCTGCGGGCTCGCACTGCAAATACAATAACAATGCATTACATTCTATTCATTTGCCTCACGGGCCTTTTCTCCTTTTATGTGGCGCGGCGAAACAAAATACATAAAACAACAATAAAAAAAATTACAAAGGAAAACCTTTGCAAAACATAAAACTTTGATATTGGCGCAACGTACGAGTGGGGACCACATCGTAGTCGGCCATCGCAATTGGCAATTTTGCGATATGCAATATGGCGGAATGGCAAAAGTGCAAATTGCGATATTTGCGATGTGCAATGGGATCGCATCGCAAATATCTGTGATAACACATGGCAGAACGAACAATGGAAATGCGATTGTGTGATCATGCGATGGCGCGATGATCGCACATCGCAATATTCAACATTTGCGATAACATATATATATGTGGCGGAACAACTTTGCGATATGCGATTGTGCGATCTTGCGATGGCGCGACGATCGCACATCGCAATTTCAACAAAACTCTGGCAATGGGCGGAGGGTGATTGTGGTAAAATGCGATATTGCGATGTTGCGATGTTGTGATGGTGCAACCATCGCACATCAGAGATTTCCATATCAACAAGACACATGAAACTTAAAACTTGTGATCTGCGATTTGCCCTTTGGCGCTTAAGTGGTAGGGACCACTTGTCCGGCCTCTTCATAACTTTTAAGTCTTCCGCCTGTTCGATCATTTCATTCATTTTTGGTTGTTGAGGGCTTTTACGCCCGACTTGACTGTTTTAAATAAAACTGCTCCTCCGTAGACAAAAATCTTCATTTCTCTGCTGAAGTAACTTCTCGCCCATAGAAAAATTTATTCCTCTGCTATACTTGGCTGCGGCCCATCAAAATTTAATTCTTCTCCATTCCTCTTTATTATACGGTGCTGTGCACTCAATCTCCTCTACGCTGCTGCTGCTGCTGCTGTATTTTTTTCTTTGTTCTTCCTGCAAAAGGCATGGCAGGTGACTTTAATAATTTCAACAATTATCTGGCTAATCACAAGGAAGTCATACTCTTGAATTTTCCTTCTGAGTTCTGTTATCTCTTGGTTAATCGAAAGAAAGGCATACTCTTGGATATCCTCAGTTTTTAACCATGTGTCATGTCCCAATTGTATTATTAAGTTTCCTAAATTACTTTTCTTCAGTTTTTAACCATGGGTTATGTCCCAATTGTATTATTAAGTTTCTTAAATTACTTTTGCGTGTAATTCAAAAAAGTAACAAAATAATCTAAATTACTTTTTGCAAAGATTTTGAAAAAATCTGACAAATTTTTTATCATAATATTATTTACAGTTATACACCCAAGTGCTTCCATTCACCTTGTTTGAGTCGACTCCTCCTCTTCCAGAGGATGTGCTGGTCAAGGCGTTTAGAATCAGCGACAAGGCAATCAAGAAAATCAGTTCTAAATCTGCCCCCAATTAGGTTTTTCTTTTAATGTCTGCTAATCCATGAGCAGGCATATTGAAATCGACTATACTAGCTGGTGCCCCTTCCTGCAACGTATTGGGGTCGTATTGGGGTTATGATTGTCAGAAGTAAGTCTGAGTTCTGTTATCTGGTTAATCAGAAGGAAGTCATACTCTTGGATATTTTCAGTTTTTAACCCTGGGTCATGTTCCAATTGTATTACTAAATTTTCTAAATTACTTTTTGTGGCTTGCAAAGATAGCCAATTGAAAATTGATAATGGAAAATGACATGTTGATGTTGATATTGAGAGTATATGCACAAGTCCTACTGAAAGGTCAATTTTGAAGACTCCAAACCATTATATGTTCCATAATTTTATGTTTTCAACAAATTCATGTTAGGTTTCGACCCAAAATAAATAAAAATAATATGCCCAAAAGAGTTAAAAGTTTAAAATATATAATAAATCAACTACGCTATTTTATTCCATTGTTATAATATCTATTTTATTGAGAATGACCCATGTTTGTCTAGTTCGTTTGCAATGGGGGTCTCGTTCCGATAGGACATTGAGCTTAAGAATAAAAAAGTCCAATTCGGACAGACTAGAGCTATAACAGCTAAATGGGAGCCACATTTCTCAGTTATTGTGTTTCTTTAAAAATATGTTCTCTCTTACATCATTATAAATTTAAATTTACACCGTTACATGATATATATTTCTATAAACTAGTAGTTAAATAATTTAGTGGAGTACTTTTTTCTTCAATTTCATTGTATTTAATATTTAAAAATGTATTTTTCTAGTATAAAATTATAAATTTAAATCTACAAAATTACATTATATATATTTTTATAAATTAGTTGTTGAATTTAATTACATCTGTCAATTCACCAACGCACTGCCATCGTCTTACCGCCTTCACCTCCTCGACCATCTCACCACCTTAACCTCTTCATCATCGAAGAGGCGCCACCGCCTTAACCTCTTCAACATCGAATGGGCAGTAATCAGCTTATTTTTTGTATAAATGTAAATGAGGCATAGAAGCGAGAGGCAAAGTCCGAATTCAGTGTCTGAGTTGTAACACAGTTGTAGCTGTGATCCAGGTGGACAACATTTTTTTTTAGTTTTAGAGTGGTTTGAATCATTTGCACAGTCTTGGATTGGAAGTTGGTTATGAGGTTACTGTTGCAGTGCAATGTCTAGGAGTGTAAGTGAGGTTTGGTATTGAAGCTTGCAAATGAGGTGAAGGTTTGTTCTCTTAATCGTTGTTTTGCATATCGTGGAGCAAGTTTTAAGTGAAGAGTCAAAGTTTTAAAAGGTCATACTAAAGTGAATGGAAATAGTATGTTTTGAAAGTTTCTTGAAAGAGGTTTATTTTTATAAGTTAATATATGGTGAATCTTGAATTTTATCGGAACCACGGTAGTGAAGGCTCAGTAAATGGGGTATCTACATTTGAGTAGTTGTGTTCTTGTTGTGCTTTATTTACGAGACAAGAATTGAGCGTATTACAATTATTGTTCACTGTTGCATTGTGAAGGTGAAGGTAGAAGATGGAAAACTATAACAGGAAGCAAAGGAAGTCGAGATAGACTCCATGAGTGCGATGGTGGCTCAA
>CM076575.1:1722037984-1722299348 GCA_034641835.2 Pinus albicaulis
ATTTAATTAATAACTAATATTTCATTCTAATTTTATCTTAAATTATTATTATTATTATTATAATATTTGTTTTATAGGAAACTTAATGTTTAACATATATACAATTTAAAAAATATGTAATATGACTTTTAACTTTGCATATTAATCTCTACTTTACATTGAAAATTATTAACTTGTAGATAGACTTGTTATAATATCATCGGCCAATACCATGGCTTACTAATACCACATTCCAAAAAGCATAAACTTATAATTATATGACACGTGTTCACATAATAATTTTTTAATTAAACAATTTAATTAAGAGGGTAGAAAGGGGATAACTATTTTTAAAATAAATTTCTATTTTTATTTATGATTACTATTAATAATATTCTAGAATATTCCATCAAGATTAAATCCATATAATCTCTCTAACAATTTCAGATAATTAAATTAAAGCTTTATAAGTTCAATTCCACTATAGACATGCTTATTCTAGAAGAGGTTTGCATATCAAAATATTTGATCCATGTTGGCACTTGTCAAATTTAAGAGTTAACATGGATCTAGGATGCTTTAATTTCCTAGAATACATTCCACATGAATACCATGAGTCAATACCACCGGTTCTCAATACCATAGACCTTTTTTATTTTTATTATTATTTTGAATTAGTTAAATATTTTAAATTCATTTTTGTATTTAATTTAATTCAATTCTTCTTATAATTTAATTTAGTCAAAATATTAAACACTATATCAAAACATCTCTACATACTAAAAGAGTAAAAAATAATTAAATTAAAATTATAAAAACCCTATTTCAAAATAAATATATTTACAAACATATTCTTTTTTTTTTCTAAATTGGACTAATTCTATTAATGAAAACATAGTGTACTGGTTGAAGCTTGCCTCGGAATTTCTATGCTAGCCAATTCCGGAGGGAGCAACGTTCAAAAATCACTACCCTCATTAGGGAAACCAGCATTGTCGAGAAACGACAAAGAGTTTGACAAAATAGAGAAATACATAATACTAGAGAAATTAATCAAAACCGAGAGAACAAAGCTCTCATTGTTTTGGCTGAATATCATGCTAGGTGTCTTGCAGCTATGGCGGTGGATCCTCAATGATAAGACACCAATATTCATCCGAAGAGTCATTATCTTTCTTTGAGTGTTGGGCGGTGGGTTGTGGCGTGGTAGCGGTGAGCACAAGGTTGGCGCTCCCCTTTCTCCTTTCACCACCGGAACATTCAGGACTTCCACTTCCACTACCTTTGCTACTAAAGGAGTGTGTTTCAGGTTTGACCGACAAAGCTTCAGATTTCCGAGAGTGTTGTGGAGGTGTTAGAGCGATTGTGGATTTCCATGGTTTCTTTCTGGAACCTGTCTCTGCAGAGCTTGAAGGCGCTTCCTGGAAGCTGACAGTGATTGTGGTTGTAAGTCAGGGTCTATCCATGGAACAATCATAGTGGAAATGGGCAGAATTCTCTTCAGGAGGTTGGGAGCAAGTGTCGGAGTCAATGGATATGGGTGGGCATGAGGACTGTCCCATGTCTCTACCACGAAGACAATGCATTCGATGCCTCTGTCACATGTTGGAGTAGGAAGGAGCGTGAGGGAGGCTAGCAAGAAAAGACGATGAGGTTGAGTGAGCGATGTGGTCGACGAGTTGAAGCTGCGAGACAAAATGACAGCAGGTGTGTATGGGCATCGAAGAAAACAGAAATTGCATCACGCGAGACTAACCCTAATCAAATTTTTCATTTTTCCCATTTCATTATTCATCTGACTTGTCGCGGTTTGGACAGATCACACAGATTTTAATTGCGGCAATCTGCAGTCGGCGTATACCCTCCACTCGACGTTAACTAGCGATGGTCTACTATTATTCGTTTGTGTGTGAAACCAGCGCCTACGCGTCGGGTTTTTATGCGTAAGTACACAATATTCGTACTGTCATGGTTCTTATGAGCCGCCTAGCCCATGCTCTGTTTGACGGGTGTTGGCGTATGAAATCGGTTTATAACATTTCCTTGAGTTTTGGTTGCAGGAATAGCATCTCTCCCGCGAAAGGATGTAGCCAGCGGCGGCGTACCTTGTCCCATGTCCAACAAGAACTCGACATGTGGATTTCTAACAGACAGTTCTGGTGGTTTCAAGTACTGAGAGCACTGAGCTCCAGCTCTGGTCTAGGGTTAACTCAATATCTCAGTACCTACAATGCCCTACCTCCCGTGCGCCCATTGATATCACTGGTACCCTTCTATTTACGTGTTGCGTCTGCTCAATCGACATCGGGATTATTTGAATTTATCGGGCAGAGGAATTAGGGTTTCATAGGTTCATTAAATCAGAGGTTATTTTATCGATCTATTTACCAGCTCCCTCCTATCTCGTTTATGCTGGACTCCTTCCGTCTCCCTTATTTAAGTTTCGATGTGATTCATATGCATGGACGTTTCAGGTTCGGTAGTGCTGGAGAGTTGCAGATTTCCCGTTTTTTGGAGAGTTGCTGGTATGTTGGCGCAGAGAGGGTAAGAGCTCGGCGTCTCAGTCTATCTACTGGAGACAGAGAGCGAGCCTGTCCTCTTGGGCGCATTCTAAATCTCTGTTTTCTTCTTGCCGCAGTTTTGCAATTCCATTCGGAGGAAAACCCTAGTCGTGTACCTTGTGAGTGTTTTGGTTCATTAAGTTATCATTCGAATTCACCAGATCTATATCAAACTCATTCTGGGTTTACGATTGTATTTTTCTGTTGAACTGTTTCCATTTCGATTTACTGGCGATATTATAAATGATTCATACGAGGAAAGGGTACCGAATATGTTATATCGGAAATCCGCCTCTCTGAACAACATCTCAACGCCTTTATTTCTATTGTTTCACTGGTGATAGCATACCTTACGAGCGTGGATCATGCCACGCTGGCTTGGGAGTTTTAACACACTACCTCAGACGTATAAGAATCATTTCAATAGGTTGCATGCAGCATTATGTCGTCCACCATTATGTCGTCCACCATTGCTTTGGATGTATTACTTTCTAGTTTGGTTTTGTTTCCACTACTGTATAAAATCATTCGGAGATGTCGCGGCCTCGTTTATGCTTGGTTGACAGAGAATCATGTTTGGTTGATCCACTGTATGAGTATTGATAATCACTATGATTTGACCGTAACTAACTGTAACCCTATATGATTCGTTTACAAATCTTTTCGTCTAACCCTCTCGCTGCAATCGATAATCGAATGAGTTATTATTATGGTGTTCGGTACTTATCTTATTTCCCTGTTTTTCTCATATCTACATGTATAGAAAACACTGTTAAAATGAGCCTTGGTATAACTCTCGGCGTTTATGTTGCAGCGATGATAATCTACCCGCGTCGTGTTTATGTTTTATTTTTTTTCCTCTGTTAGTTTCATTTAATCGTTAACAGGACTTTTAATTGATATGGTTTATAAAAGTCGGTACAGCCATAAGGATTTGTTTGACCTATGCCAAAGGCATAGTATTTTAAATTACCGCCACGCATATTGTGTAGCTTGACTGTACGTTGGTTCAATTAGCGGTAGGGATCCTATATATATTCCACTTTAACCTACTTGATTCATATCGACATCTTATTTTGGGCATATGTGGTTTATATATATGGTTCACATTTATAACTCTTTTTTTTTTACACATATATTTTATATATATGATTCACCTTTATATCTTCTTTTTGACCTATATGTTTGGCATAAACATGTATAGCTCATGTGTGTCGATATTAAAAGGACCTCTTTGTATTTGTTCTTGATACTTATTAATGTATGGATATTTGGTTAAATGCGGGTACATGTATTAGATGGTTCATGTAATAATGTACACTCACATATTTTAAATTCATCATCATAGTATTTATTTCAAGGTTTAGGTTCATATGAATTTAAAATGCAATATATCATATAATTTCTATGCATGCTATGATACTCCTATAAGGTAGAGTTACTCTTTCGCTAGTACGATTTCGAGTTCCATATTCTAATGTTCTTACATTTTTCCCTTTTTGGGTTTGGGTACCATATAAAGTTCAATTCTGTTGTACTATTTTCCTACCATACATATGAGCATATAATGTCCCATGTGTATATATATATATATAGGTGTTCAATAGTCATTGAGTCGTATATCTGAATTGTAGATTAAGTCTTTGACTATGATGCTTAGTTCAAGAATTTGAGATAGATTTCAAAATATAATATGCACTATAAATGCTATGAATGATATATCCCTTATGTAGAATAGAATTTCTTTTAAAGCTCGAAAATGTCGACATGCCTAATCCGACATCTTTGATTTTCTTCTATGATATCATATAACTTCAGGTCTGCTAATATAGTTTCCACTTACATATGAGCATAAAATTTCACCATTGTAAATATATATGGAGCAAGTTAATATTCAATTTTCTGTGGAGACTAAGTACCTTCAGATTTAAACCATCTTTGGTTTAAAGTTTCTAGAGGTTTCTACTCTATAGACTACTGGTCTACAACTAAACAAAATCTGGAAGGTGAATGCCCGAGGATAGATTCTGTTAAATGTAGTACTAACACCATCATACAATTTCATAAAATTTTATATGTAGCTAATTCATACCATAATAAATCAAACTAACCAAGAATTTCAGAAACATACCACCACTGCAAATGACCAACCTCCCAACCTTAGAATCCTCTTTGTCTCCCAGGATTCACCCCCGAGCTGAGATCACCTCCCAAGACAGACCAACCCCTGATCTACTTAGGAGCAGCTTATTTAAGCTCATAATTCCCCAAAGCATGTTTCTAATTCTGTGTCCAGAATAGCAGGATGCTTTATTTCCTGTTTAGCCTAGGCTTCCCATTTTGGGATTCTTTAAAGCTGTTTTATGCTTTTCCTCAGCTTTTCCAGCTTTTCTTTACCTCTTCCCAACTACTCCTCTTCATTGGGGAAATTTAGATTCCTCTTCAAATCTAAATTAATTTCTTTCAAGGATTTTTGAAAGATTTTGGGGATTTGTTGCCTTATCCATCCTCATGGATTTGGCAAGTGATCTCAAATTCTCATCTTGGTCAAAATGCACAATCATTTTATTTATTTCCTCAAATAAAATATGAAAATATATTCACACCATACTTATCCCTTGGGGTCCACCCCATTTAGGATTAAAGTTCAATGTCTAACTTTAAAAATTCAACACACAAATTTGGGGTGTTACATATTCCCCCTCTGAAAATAAACACCGTCCTCGGTGTTGTTATTTAACTACTAGAGTTCACTTAAACAAAAATGGATATTTCTCCATCATTTCAGCTTCCCTTTCCCAGGTAGATTCTTCAGCAGTAAAGTGCTTCCACTGCACTTTTACTCTGGCCACTGTTCTGTTTCTCAACTCAATTTCTTCCCGCTCCAATATTTGAAGCGGTTCTGGCAGAAACTCCCCTTCTGGTTCCACCTGTACAACATTCCAATCAACTATGTGAGAAGCATCATGCACATATATTTTTAGTAATGAAATATGAAACACATCATGCACTCTAAAATGGGGTGGTAAGGCCAGCTTGTAAGCCACTGGTCCCACCCTTTCTAATACTTCAAAAGGACCACAATATCTAGGAGCAAGTTTTGCACAACTTCCAGCATAAAGTGTGCTCTTTTTGGGTTTGATGCGTAAATACACATGATCCCCTTCTTTAAATTCTCGGTGTACTCTTTTATTATCAGCATAGCTTTTCTGGCGATCTTGTGCTGTCTTGATATTTCTTTGTATCTGTTTGACAATTCTTTCCATCTCTTGTAGTGCATCTAGTCCCAACACCAGTTTATCCTCTGGTTGACTCCAGCTCAAGGGAGTACGGCACTTTCTCCCATAGAGTGCCTCAAATGGACTCATCTTAATAGAGGATTGGTAACTATTATTATAGGCAAACTCAGCTAAATGCAGATACTCTTCCCATTTTGATGGCCTATCCATCACGTACATTCTCAACATATCCTCTAAAATTTGATTTTTCCTTTCTGTTTGCCCATCAGTTTGAGGGTGATAGGCAGTACTAAAATTCAGCTTAGTACCCATTCCTGCAAACAACCCTTTCCAGAACGCTGTTGTAAACTTAGCATCCCGATCTGAGACAATCACCTTGGGAACTCCATGAAGCCTTACTATCTCCTTTAAGAAAACATTTGCTACTTGAGCTGTTCCAAAGGTAGACTTTACTGGTATAAAGTGAGCAGCTTTTGTGAGAGTGTCTACTACCACCATTACAGAATCATGTTGATATTTAGTCTTGGGTAATCCTGTTATAAAATCCATGGAAACTGTGTCTCATTTCCATTCTGCAATTGGCAAAGGGTTTAAAAGCCCTGCTGGGTGTTGATGCTCAACTTTGACTAACTGACATTCCATACATCTACTTAAATACTCTGCCACATCTCTTTTCATTCCTGGCCGAAACAACTTCTTCTTCAAGGCTGTTAACATCTTTTGGTATCCTGGATGTCCTGCATAGGGCTGTTTGTGATATTCATCTAGAATTTCTCTTTTCAATGACTCTATATCTGGAATATACAACCTGTTTTTGTAATAGATTAGCCCTCTTTGGTTTTTTGTGAAATCAGTTTTATCCCTTTTCTGTAGTTTCACCAAGAGTGCTTCATAGTTGGGATCTTGCTTTGCTGCTTTTCCTACCAATTCCTCTATCTCCATCTGGGCACTACTCCCAATGCTGTTTAAATGTTGACAAGAATTTCTACTTAAGGCATCAGCAACTTTATTTTCTTTTCCCTTGATATGTTTTATATCCATATCAAATTCACTTAGAAAGGACAGCCATCTGGCTTGTCTTGCATTCAGGTCAGTTTGGGAAAAAAAATATTTGAGGCTGATATGATCAGTCATCAATGTGAACTTCTTCCCCAGCAAATAGTGCCTCCACATTTTTAAAGCATGGATAACAGCTGCAAATTCCAAATCATATGCACTATAATTATGTTCATGTATTTTCAGTTTCCTAGATTCATAGGCAATGACTGAATTTTCCTGCAACAGGACTCCTCCCAGCCCTTCTCTGCAAGCATCTGTACATACAACAAACTTTTTATCAGGATCAGCAATTTTTAATATAGGGGCTGAAATAAGTTTTTGTTTTAACTGCTCGAAACTGTTTTGACATTTTTCAGTCCACACAAACTTGACACCCTTTCTTTGCAATGAAGTGATGGGATGTGCTATGGCAGAAAATCTTTCCACAAATCTACGATAGTAGCCTGCCATCCCCATGAATGACCTTATTGTTGAAACATCAGTTGGGACTGGCCATTCCTTAATTGCTTTTATCTTTTCAGGGTCAACTGCAAGCCCTTTTTCAGAGATAATATGACCCAAATATTGAATTTTATCTTTATAAAATTCACATTTGCTGAACTTGGCATATAGCTGGTTTTCTTTTAAAGTCTGCAACACTATTCTCAGATGTTCCTTATGTTTGTCCTCATTTCTGGAGTAAACTAAGATATCATCTATGAACACAAGAACAAATTTATCTAAATATTTATTCAAGACACTATTCATCAGGCACATAAAAGTGGCAGGGGCATTTGTCAGACCAAAAGGTAGGACTACTGTAACACCCCCAATTTGTGTGTTGAATTTTTAAAGTTAGACATTTGAACTTAAATCCTAAGGGGGTGGAACCCAAGGGATAAGTGTGGTGTGAATGTAATTTCATATTTTATTTGAGGAAATAAATAAAATGATTGTGCATTTTGACCAAGATGAGTATTAGAGATCACTTTCCAAATCCATGAGGATGGATAAGGCAACAAATCCCCAAAAATCTTTCAAAAATCCTTGAAAGAAATTTATTTAGATTTGAGGAGGAATCTAAATTTCCCCAATGAAGAGGAGTAGTTGGGAAGAGGTGAGAAAAAGCTGGAAAAGCTGAGAAAAAGCTTAAAGCAGCTTTAAAGAGTCCCAAAATGGGAAGCCTAGGCTAAACAGGAAAGAAAGCATCCTGCTATTCTGGACGCAGAATTAGAAACATGCTTTGGGGAAAAATGAGCTTAAATAAGCTGCTCCTAGGCAGATCAGAGATTGATCTGCTCTAGGAGGTGATCTCTGCTCGGGGGTGAGTCCTGGGAGAAAAAGAGGACTCTAAGGTTGGGAGGTTGGTCATTTGCAGATTGGGGTATGTTCTGAAATTATTGTTTATTTTGATGTATTACGGTATGAATTAGCTACATATAAAACTTAAAAGAAATTGCAGGAATTATGTTAGTACTACATTTAACAGAACCCATCCTAAGGTATTCACCTTCCGGATTCGGTTTAGTTGTAGACCAGAAAGCTATAGAGTAGAAACTCCAGAAGCTCTAAACCAAGCATGGTTTAAATCTGAAGTTACTTAGCCTCTACAGATGATTAATTTTTATTGTGTTCCCTGTGGACACAAAAATGGTATGTGTATGCTAGAGAAACATTATAGCAGAAGTAAAGTTACATGGTACCAATTTAAAAGAAGAAAGTAAGATGCTAGTATATGATCTTCGAAATGGTGCTATAAAATTTACAATTCTACTCTATATGATTTTGATAACCTCTATAAGTGTATATAAGTTATTTTAAATCTAGCCTTACTTCCTGAAAACAATTATCATAGCAAAATAATGTATAATTAAGGTTCTTTCGTCAAGTGCTATTAAATACATATAGGTATACTTCAAAAGAAAAAAAAATAGAAGTTAAGAGTAAGGGCTCTAGAATAGGTATGTTAAATTCTTATAAAACCACAAAATAACTTTATACGAAAGAAGGGCTATAACACTCCTAGCAAATTTTAGAGTATTTTGTATTTTCACTTCATCTCTAACCCTGGAAAATACACATTAGAGCAATAGAGTTAAAATATGTTGAATATATATATCATCATTCGAACTACCGAATACCTATATAGATATATATATATATATATTGCATTAAAAAGAATAATCAATATATCAACACGTATCGAGCACTACACAGTGCGGTACTTGTCAAAGCTCGACCCCAAATGAGCCATATATATATATCGGAATTTCATATATCATCCGCGCGATGAAAATACAAACCATATATTGTACGATGGGTATTAAAAAGGAAACCTACATATAAAACATAGACATATGCACATATATTGTAACGCCTCCAGTTTACCCTAAAAAAAAAAAAATTCTTCCATTTGTAACTACAAGGAGTTCTTGTCCACTCTTCCCCTACGAAGGTTCACATTTCATCCATCTATAACACATATATATCACATAGAAGATTCGTATATAGCATATACAACTTATACATATCTTAAATCCATATATAACATATATGTAATTTAAGTTCATATATAACACATATATATGTCACATAGGAGATTTGTATATAGTATATACAATTTATACATACCTTAAATCCATATATAACACATATGTAATTTAAGTTCATATATAACATATATATATCACATATATATACCACATAGGAGATTTATATAGAGCATATACAACATCTACATATGTTAAATCCATATATAACACATATATAATTTAAGTTCTGGTAGAGCACATATACATCACTTAGGAGATTTGTATATAGCATATATATAACGCCTGTACCTATCCAAATCAGCTATATATATATTTGGACAAGGTTGATTGAAAATGGCATGCGACCATATACAATTATCAAACATACATATATCGATCTATTTTAATCCATACGTATATATATTTATACCCCATGATATAATTATGGAAGGGGCGCAGGTAGTATGTATATATATGTACAGGTTTCGACGCCTCTCAACGGCAAGTAATTTGCCGCTTTCCCCATATAATTTTTTTTTTTGACCTAGGGAAATTTAATAGCATCCATAGTAAGCCTACGTTTGCTGATTATAAAAATTAATCGATGGCATGTATGGGCCGGGTGATACATCTGTACCGACGAACCGTCACGAAATTTCTGCGTTTGAATGATTGAATTTGTGAAACGTGTCAATCCATTATTCGCAACTTGCTAGGACTGATATTGTGTGTCGTCTTGCAGAATTAAACACGGCGTGGCACTGCCTTTCCGGCTAATGCAGTACGCCTGCTACACCAGCACCTGCGTGGCGTAAACCCTATGCATGAGTTTGACAGTTTAGCTCTGGTTTGTGAATCAAACCTCTGCCTATACGCGCGTCTTGTGTCTACTCCATATTCGTACTGCATAGTAGTTGTCTGGCCGCCTAACGCAGGATCCAGTACCACTAGGTTTGACGGTTACAGGGTTTATAATGTTTTGCTGGTTCTGTTTGCAGAAGCAATGTATCCTCCTTCAGATGAAGGAGCGGCGTACCGCAGTCCTGGTCCAGTGCTAACTCGACGGTTGGCACTTCTGCTGCACCCATTGCAAATTTCGTGTACCCTCCTGTCAATTTCGCTAGGGTTTCCCAATTCACCTCGGGATTCTCTGCGGATTTGAAGTAGTGAAATTAGGGTAGGTTTGTTCTTTTAAACCGAGACCCTTCGGTCAATCAACTTGCCAGGCCCTCTCTATTCTATTTTCTTCCCAGTGGCAGACCCTCTATTGCCTGTCTTGCCCAGGCAGGGAGTCAGCCTCTCATTCGAACCTTTGGAGTGTTAAAAATCCTTGGTTAAATTCCCCGCTCGGTTGAAACCCTATTCTTGTATTCTGCGAGAAGTTTGGTTCCAAGTCGGTTATTTCTGCAGTCAATATCTATGGCTTGCATCGAAATCTTTGTAGGTATGCTATCGGTCGAACTTTCCAAAGATCGAACGAGTTTACTGTAGGTTTAAGTTTATTTATCTACGTTTGATCTTTTTTGGTGGTCGGAATCAAAGGCGATTAGGATTCTTCAATTTCTAATCTCGTCGTTAGGTTCTATCTGGATTTACTGGTTGTTTTAACAATGGTTCAAATGAGGAAAGGATACCGAATTACAGTGTCGGTCGTCCACCTTCCGGAACGAAACTTACCTCCTTTACTTTTATTGTTCTGGTAATGATGATCGGCCTCCTGAGCGCATGTCGTGTACGTGGCTTTGTGAGATTGAACCTACTGCTTCTGGTCTATATAAAAAAAAAAAATCATGTGAACAGGTTGCAGGAGCTTACCTACAGCAAGGGATCCTGTCTTGGTCCTTTACGTTGGTTGCGTCAGTTCATATTTTTGTTTCGTTTCCTCTACGAATTTAAACATGCCGTGACCTAGTTTGCTTCTGCGCGACTCATGAAAATCCGATATGATATGATTTACAGTCTTTTTATTTCACTCTTTTGCCAAAGTAACTGAGCTGCTTAGTTATTGTCGGGTCGCTCGGTGTTGATGTGATTACCGTTTTTTTTTCACATATATATATTCCTGTATATCAGCCGCTACGAAATGTGATTTTTCTCTCGGCAGGGACGTTGCAACTGTGGGCAGCGTTTTAGCGTGGGATCTGGTACCTCCTGATGATTTGGTTTAACGTTAGCAACAAAATATTCAGAGTGCCATTGACTACAGCAGTCGGTAAATCCCGAGAGTTTCATATGACACAGGCGGAA
Source organism: Pinus albicaulis (assembly GCA_034641835.2). Lineage (NCBI taxonomy): Eukaryota > Viridiplantae > Streptophyta > Pinopsida > Pinales > Pinaceae > Pinus > Pinus albicaulis. The sequence continues at coordinate 1,722,049,580 of CM076575.1, forward strand.
TGAGTTAACTGACTGCCACGCAGTTCTATAGTTGCTTATTCATTTATTTAAATCATTACAGAGATCATATATTAATTATCCCCCAATGTAGTATAAATGATTCGTTTCGGAAATCTTTTTTTTTTTGTGTTTTGTTCCACACGTACATATATATCATATATATATACTCCATTTTAATAAGCCGATTCGATGTGACATTTTCTTTTTTTTCCCTCATAAAATGCATAGCTACGATTCGTGTTTAGGTTTTTCGCTTTAACTTATATGAGCTCATCTATATTATACATGTTTATATCTCCTCCCTTTTTGTCTTGACCGAAAAGGTTTATATATATAGGATAGCGCATATATAGTCTATGCGAAAAGAACCTATTGATAATTGTTATTTGATACGTAGTAGCATATATATATAATGTTGAAGAATACTTACCCATGCATTTGATAGTCATTTGGAAGATGTTCGTAGAGTATACATTTAATCTATAACCATAATACTCATTTCAAAGTTTTGCGGTAAATACCTTTTGCAATTACAATGATCTTTATTTCAAGATTTAACAGTACCATTAGACTTAATATGTACATGCAGGATGGGATAAGAGCTATTATGCTCTTATATTTTTTTTTTTTTTCTCTTTATAGATAAGAGGTAGTGCTGAAATAGAGATTCTTAATTATAAATTAAATCTTTGTCTAGGATACATAATTCAAGGACTGAAGGTAAATTTAGAAGTGAAACCTATTCTCTTATAACAAGTATAAAGATTCTAGAAAGTAGAGTTACTATTTTTCTAGTACAATTTCGAATGTCATATTCAAATCATCCTACCTTCTTCTCTTAGAGTGGTACTATGTAACTTTATTTTCGGCTATAATGTTTTTGTAGCATACACATAACCATGTAACATCACTTTTGTGTCTACTGGGATCAAAACAATAATTAATCATCGGTAGAGGCTAAGTAACTTCAGATTTAAACCGACATTGGTTTAGAGATTCTGGAGTTTCTACTCTATGAACTTTCTGGTCTACAACGATACAAAATCTGGAAGGTGAATGCCTAAGGATAGATTCTGTTAAATGTAGAACCAAAACTTCTCATTGTCATAAAATTAAATGTTATATGTAGCCAATTCATACTGTAATAAGACATAGTAACCAGAATTTCAGAACATGCCACAAAATCCGCAAAATGACCAACCTCCCAACCTTAGAGTCCTCTTTGTCTCCGAGGACTCACCCCCGAGCAGAGATCACCTCCTAGCACAGATCAGCCGGCCCGCTTGGGAGCCGCTTATTTTAAGCTCATAATTCCCGAAGCATGTTTCTACTGTTTCTGGTGCAACGTCGGGAATGGCCCCGGGGATGGCACCTGCGGTACAGCCTAGGCTTCCCTTCTTGGGGTTGCTTAAAGCTGCTTTAAGCTTTTCCTCAGCTTTTCCAGCTTTTCTCACCTCTTCCCAACTACTCCTCTTCATTGGGGAAATTTAGATTTCTCCTTAAATCTAAATAAATTTCTTTCAAGGATTTTTGAAAGATTTTTTTGGGGATTTGTTGCCTTATCCATCCTCATGGATTTGGCAAGTGATCTCAATTTCTCTTTTTGGTCAAAATGCACAATCATTTTATTTATTTCCTCAAATAAAATATGTAATTACATTCACACCATATTTATCATGAGGCCACCCCCTTAGGATTTAAGTTCCCCAGTTGTCTAACTTTTAAGAATTCAACACACAAATTGGGGGTGTTACATATTCCCCTGCGAAAATAAACACGAGTCCTCGGTGTTATTTATTCAACTACTAAATTTCGGGTTAAACAAAAATGAATCTTCTCATTGTTAAACTTCCCTTTCCCGAATTGGCTTCTTGATGAAAAGTGCTTCCACTGCACCTTTACTCTTGCTACTGTTTGGTTCCTCAATTCAATTTCTTCCCGCTCCAATATTTGAAGCGGTTATGGCAGAAACTCCCCTTCTGGTTCCACCTGTACAACATTCCAATCAACTATGTGAGAAGCATCATGCACATATCTTTTTAATAATGAAACATGAAACACATTATGCACTCTAACATGGGGTGGTAAGGCCGGCTTGTAAGCCACTGGTCCCACCCTTTCTAGAATTTCAAAAGGCCCACAATATCTAGGTGCAAGTTTTGCACAACTTCCAGCATAAAGTGTGCTCTTTTTGGGTTTGATGCGTAAATACACATGATCCCCCACTTTGAATTCTCGGTGCACCCTTTTCTTATCAGCATAGCTCTTCTGTCGGTCTTGTGCTGTCTTTATATTTCTCTGTATTTGTTTAACAATTCTTTCCATCTCTTGTAGTGCATCTGGTCCCAACACCAGTTTATCCTCTGGTTGACTCCAACTCAAGGGAGTATGACACTTTCTCCCATAGAGTGCCTCAAACGGACTCATCTTAATAGAGGATTGGTAGCTATTATTATAAGCAAACTCAGCTAGATGCAGATACTCTTCCCACTTTGATGGTCTATCCATCACATACATTCGCAACATATCCTCCAATATTTGATTCGTCCTTTCTGTCTGCCCATCTGTTTGAGGGTGATAGGCAGTACTAAAATTCAGCTTAGTACCCATCCCCCCAAACAATCCCTTCCAAAATGCTGCTGTAAACTTAGCATCTCGATCTGAGACAATTACTTTGGGAACTCCATGAAGCCTTACTATCTCCTTCAGGAAAACATTGGCTACTTGAGCCGTTCCGAAGTTAGATTTCACTGGTATAAAGTGAGCAGCTTTTGTGAGAGTGTCTACTACTACCATCACAGAATCATGTTGATATTTAGTCTTGGGTAATCCTGTTATAAAATCCATGGAAACTATGTCCCATTTCCATTCTTCAATTGGCAGAGGGTTCAGGAGCCCTGTTGGGTGTTGATGCTCAACTTTAACTAACTGACATTCCATACATCTACTTAAATAATCTGCTACATCTCTCTTCATTCCTGGCCAGAACAACTTCTTCTTCAAGGCTGTTAACATCTTTTGATATCCGGGATGTCCTGCATAGGGCTGTTTATGATATTCATCTAGAATTTCTCTTTTCAATGACTCTATATTTGGAATATACAACCTGTTTTTGTAATAGAGCAGCCCTTGTGGGTTTTTAGTGAAATCTGTTTTATCTCTTGTCTGTAATTTGACCAAGAGTGCTTCATAGTTGGGATCTTGAGTTGCTGCTTTTCCCACCAATTCCTCTATCTCCATCTGGGCACTACTCCCAATGATGTTTAAATGTTGACAAGCATTTCTACTTAAGGCATCAACAACTTTATTTTCTTTTCCCTTGATATGTTTTATGTCCATATCAAATTCACTTAGAAAAGACAGCCATCTGGCTTGTCTTGCATTCAGGTCAGTTTGGGAAAAGAAATATTTAAGGCTAATATGATCAGTCATTAATGTGAACTTCTTCCCCAGCAGATAGTGCCTCCACATTTTTAAAGCATGAATAACAGCTACAAATTCCAAATCATATGCACTATAATTCTGTTCATGAGTTTTCAATTTCCTAGACTCATAGGCAATAACTGAATTTTCTTGCAATAGGACTCCTCCTAGCCCCTCTCTGCAAGCATCTGTACATACCACAAACTCTTTATCAGGATCAGCAATTTTTAATATAGGAGCTAAAATAAGTTTCTGTTTCAATTGTTCGAAACTGTTTTGACATTTTTCAGTCCACACAAACTTGCCACCCTTCCTTTGTAATGAGGTTATGGGATTTTCTATAGCAGAAAATCTCTCCACAAATCTGCGATAATAGCCTGCAATTCCCATAAATGATCTTACTGCTGAGACATCAGTGGGAGCTGGCCATTCTTTAATGGCTTTTATCTTTTCAGGGTCAACTGCCAACCCTTTTTCAGAAATTATATGACCCAAATATTGAATTTTATCTTTATAAAATTCACATTTACTGAACTTGGCATATAGCTGATTTTCTTTCAAAGTTTGCAACACTATTCTCAGGTGTTCCTTATGTTCTTCCTCATTTTTGGAGTAGACTAAGATATCATCTATGAACACAAGAACAAATTTGTCCAAATACTTATTCAACACACTGTTCATTAGACACATAAAAGTGGCAGGGGCATTCTTCAAACCAAAAGGTAGGACTACAAATTCGTAATGCCCATACCTGGTTTGAAATGATGTTTTGCTGATGTCTTCTTCTTTAATTCTGAGCTGGTGATACCCAGTCCTGAGGTCTATCTTGGAGAAGACTGAAGCTCCTCTCACTTGATCAAAAAGATCATCAATTCTAGGAAGTGGATATCTATTCTTAATGGTCAACTTGTTCAGTTGACGATAATCAATACACATCCTAAAGGTTCCATCCTTCTTTTTAACAAATAACACAGGTGCTCCCCATGGAGACACACTTGGTCTGATGTAACCCTTATCCAATAATTCTTGCAGCTGCATCTTCAGCTCCATCAGTTCTGGCGGGCTCATCCGATAAGGAGCTCGGGAAATAGGTGTAGCTCCCGGCACCAGATCTATAGAAAAGTCAATCTCTCTTTTGGGGGGAAGATGAGGGATTTCCTTGGGAAAGATTTCCTTAAACTCTCTGATTACTGGTATAGCATCCAGCAACTCTTCCTCCGTTTTTTGTTCTATTTCTTCTACATGCACTGCATAGACTTGGTATCCTTTTCTAGCTGTTCTTTTCAATTGTAAGGCTGATATTTGTCTTACCACAATGGGTTTTGATTTCCATTTTAGGGTAAAAGGTTTCCCTTCCTCATCTACACAATGCAGGGTTTTATCCCAGCAGTTCATCAGGGCTTTCTTCTTTTCTAGCCAATCCATTCCTATCAGCAGATCATAGGATCCTAATGGCAATATGTTCAAGTTTACCTCTGTTGAAAAACCATTCAATTTAATTGATGTTTTGGGCAATTTATGTGTGACCTTTCTCTTAGTTCCAGTGGCCAGCTGTACCAACCATGACTGCTGAAATTTTTCAGGTTTAATTTTACATTTTTCTACAATTCCAGGACTAATGTAACTCAAAGAAGCACCTGGATCAATCAAAACGGTAACAGGTAGGTCAGAAATCTTACCCTCCATTTCCACCATGGTTGCTTGATGTTATGCTTGCCAATTTTCCAATGCTGCACTGATAGTTGGTATATTTCTGGCTATGTCATTTACTGTTGTTGCCTCTCGCTCTCTGCTGATCATATGAATATTTCGATGGGGGCAGTCCCTCATCATATGGGGTTCTCCACAGCCCCAACATTTCAGAGGTTCCTTCATTCTGACTGTCCCTTCCTTTTTATTGTTCCCTTCTACTGGTTTTGAAACCACTTGGGACTGAGCAGTTTGACTTTCCTTTGTTTTGCTGAACTTTTTCCTTTGATGATCTCTACCAAAATTCCTTAAATATGCTGGTTTTGGTCTCTTTCCTTTGAACTCACCCTTGTTCATCCAGCCCTTCCCTTGTTTAGCTTTACCTTTAAACTGCTGATAGCATAATCTTGCTTTTCTAACAGCTTCATCCATGGTCTTTGGGTTGTCAAACTCAATTTTCTCCTTGTACACAGTAGGCAAACAATTTAAAAACCTTTGCACTTTTGCCTTTTTTTCCCTAATGTAAGGAACATACCTCAGTAAATTAGTAAACTTAGTGACAAACTCATCAATAGTGAGCTGCCCTAGCCTAAGTTCATGGAATTCTTTGGCTTTATCGTCATAATAACGTTCATTCAAATAACGACTTTTGAACTTAGTCTGAAAATCTTCCCAAGTAACTGTCTTTTCATCAATGGCATGCACCATTTTTGTCTCTTCCCACCAGAGTGTAGCTTTTCCCTGTAGCTGGTACACAGCTAATCTATCCTTCAGATTGCTCTCATATTCATAGACTTGGAAATACTTGATCATGTTCAGCAACCAAGCTTCAGCATCCTCCTCCTTTTCCCCATCATAGGAGGGAGGTTTGATCTTTCTAAATTCTCCCTGCAACTCTCTTTTCTGCTTCTATTGATTTCTAGCTGCATCCTCATCCTCAGATTCATCCATCTTTCTTTTTCCAGAACCCTTGCCCTCCTGGCTGTTCCGGGAAGTTAGCTCTCTGATGAGCTTTTCCTGCTCCTTACTGGCGGATGACAACAGGTCATTTTGGCTTCTTAATTCAACCAACTCTCGTTGCATCCGGTGCAACATAGCCAGTACCGGGGCATTGGGATCGGGAGTAGCAAACTCATCCCGCAGATCCACATAAATCCCTTCACCTTCAGCCATTTCAACTGTACACACTTACAACACAGATTAGCAAATTTTAACAACTTCAGAAAAACAAAATATATAATAAGCAGTGAGCACAAAATGACAGCCCAAATTTTTGTAACTAGGGCTCCGATACCATTTGTAACGCCTCCAGTTTACCCTAAAAAAAAAAAAATTCTTCCATTTGTAACTACAAGGAGTTCTTGTCCACTCTTCCCCTACGAAGGTTCACATTTCATCCATCTATAACGCATATATATCACATAGAAGATTCGTATATAGCATATACAACTTATACATATCTTAAATCCATATATAACATATATGTAATTTAAGTTCATATATAACACATATATATGTCACATAGGAGATTTGTATATAGTATATACAATTTATACATACCTTAAATCCATATATAACACATATGTAATTTAAGTTCATATATAACATATATATATCACATATATATACCACATAGGAGATTTATATAGAGCATATACAACATCTACATATGTTAAATCCATATATAACACATATATAATTTAAGTTATGGTAGAGAACATATACATCACTTAGGAGATTTGTATATAGCATATATATAACGCCTGTACCTATCCAAATCAACTATATATATATTTGGACAAGGTTGATTGAAAATGGCATGCGACCATATACAATTATCAAACATACATATATCGATCTATTTTAATCCATACGTATATATATTTATACCCCATGATATAATTATGGAAGGGGTGCAGGTAGTATGTATATATATGTACAGGTTTCGACGCCTCTCAATGGCAAGTAATTTTCCGCTTTCCCCATATAATTTTTTTTTTTGACCTAGGGAAATTTAATAGCATCCATAGTAAGCCTGCGTTTGCTAATTATAAAAATTAATCGATGGCATGTATGGGCCGGGTGATACATCTGTACCGACGAACCGTCACGAACTTTCTGCGTTTGAATGATTGAATTTGTGAAACGTGTCAATCCATTATTCGTAACTTGCTAGGACTGATATTGTGTGCCGTCTTGCAGAATTAAACACGGCGTGGCACTGCCTTTCCGGCTAATGTAGTACGCCTGCTACACCAGCACCTGCGTGGCGTAAACCCTATGCATGAGTTTGACAGTTTAGCTCTGGTTTGTGAATCGAACCTCTGCCTATACGCGCGTCCTGTGTCTGCTCCATATTCGTACTCCGTAGTAGTTGTCTGGCCGCCTAACGCAGGATCTAGTACCACTAGGTTTGACGGTTACAGGGTTTATAATGTTTTGCTGGTTCTGTTTGCAGAAGCAATGTATCCTCCTTGAGATGAAGGAGCGGCGTACCGCAGTCCTGGTCCAGTGCTAACTCGACGGTTGGAACTTCTGCTGCACCCATTGCAAATTTCGTGTACCCTCCTGTCAATTTCGCTAGGGTTTCCCAATTCACCTCGGAATTCTCTATGGATTTGAAACAGTGAAATTAGGGTAGGTTTGTTCTTTTAAACCGAGACCCTTCGGTCGATCAACTTGCCAGGCCCTCTCTATTCTGTTTTCTTCCCAGTGGCAGACCCTCTATTGCCTGTCTTGCCCAGGCAGGGAGTCGGCCTCTCATTTGAACCTTTTGAGTGTTAAAAATCCTTGGTTAAATTCCCCACTCGGTTGAAACCCTATTCTTGTATTCTGTGAGAAGTCCGGTTCCAAGTCGGTTATTTCTGCAGTCAATATCTATGGCTTGCATCGAAATCTTTGTAGGTATGCTATCGGTCGAACTTTCCAAAGATCGAACGAGTTTACTGTAGGTTTAAGTTTATTTATCTACGTTTGATCTGTTTTGGTGGTCGGAATCAAAGGCGATTAGGATTCTTCAATTTCTAATCTCGCCGTTAGGTTCTATCTGGATTTACTGGCTATTTTAACAATGGTTCAAAGGAGGAAAGGATACCGAATTACAGTGTCGGTCGTCTACCTTCCGAAACGAAACTTACCTCCTTTACTTTTATTGTTCTGGTAATGATGATCGGCCTCCTGAGCGCACGTCGTGTACGCGGATTTGTGAGATTGAACCTACTGCTTCTGGTCTATATAAAAAAAAAAAATCATGTGAACAGGTTGCAGGAGCTTACCTACAGCAAGGGATCCTGTCCTGGTCCTTTACGTTGGTTGCGTCAGTTCATATTTTTGTTTCGTTTCCTCTACGAATTTAAACATCTTAGTGACCTAGGTTTATTACTGCGTGACTCATCAATCTAGGTATGATATGATTCTAGGTCTTTTAAACTCACTCTTTTGCCAAAGTAGGCGAGGTACACTTGAATTATTAGGGTCGCTCGATGTTGATGCGTTCACCATTTTTTTCTGTGTATATGTTCGTATCGACCGCTACGAAGAATGTGGTTTTTCTCTCGGCGAGGCCGGCGTTACCAAGTGACAGGCAGCGTTTGTGGTAGGATGGTATGCGATGATTTGGTTTTTTAACGTTAGCAACAAAATCTTCAGAGTGCCATTGACTACAGCAGTCGGTAAATCCCGAGAGTTTCATATGACACAGGCGGAATGAGTTAACTGACTGCCACGCAGTTCTATAGTTGCTTATTCATTTATTTAAATCATTACAGAGATCATATATTAGTTATCCCCCAATGTAGTATAAATGATTCGTTTCGGCAATCTTTTTTTTTTTGTGTTTTGTTCCACACGTACATATATATCATATATATATACTCCATTTTAATAAGCCGATTCGATGTGACATTTTCTTTTTTTTCCCTCATAAAATGCATAGCTACGATTCGTGTTTAGGTTTTTCCCTTTAACTTATACGAGCTCATCTATATTATACATGTTTATATCTCCTCCCTTTTTGTCTTGACCGAAAAGGTTTATATATATAGGATAGCGCATATATAGTCTATGCGAAAAGAACCTATTGATAATTGTTATTTGATACGTAGTAGCATATATATATAATGTTGAAGAATGCTTACCCATGCATTTGATAGTCATTTGGAAGATGTTCGTAGAGTATACATTTAATCTATAACCATAATACTCATTTCAAAGTTTTGCGGTAAATACCTTTTTCAATTACAATGATCTTTATTTCAAGATTTAACAGTACCATTAGACTTAATATGTACATGCAGGATGGGATAAGAGCTATTATGCTCTTATATTTTTTTTTTTTTTTCTCTTTATAGATAAGAGGTAGTGCTGAAATAGAGATTCTTAATTATAAATTAAATCTTTGTCTAGGATACATAATTCAAGGACTGAAGGTAGATTTAGAAGTGAAACCTATTCTCTTATAACAAGTATAAAGATTCTAGAAAGTAGAGTTACTATTTTTCTAGTACAATTTCGAATGTCATATTCAAATGATCCTACCTTCTTCTCTTAGAGTGGTACTATGTAACTTTATTTTCGGCTATAATGTTTTTCTAGCATACACATAACCATGTAACATCACTTTTGTGTCTACTGGGATCAAAACAATAATTAATCATCGGTAGAGGCTAAGTAACTTCAGATTTAAACCGACATTGGTTTAGAAATTCTGGAGTTTCTACTCTATGAAATTTCTGGTCTACAACGATACAAAATCTGGAAGGTGAATTCCTAAGGATAGATTCTGTTAAATGTAGAACCAAAACTTCTCATTGTCATAAAATTAAATTTTATATGTAGCCAATTCATACTGTAATAAGACATAGTAACCAGAATTTCAGAACATACCACAAAATCCGCAAAATGACCAACCTCCCAACCTTAGAGTCCTCTTTGTCTCCGAGGACTCACCCCCGAGCAGAGATCACCTCCTAGCACAGATCAACCCCTGATCTGCTTAGGAGCAGCTTATTTAAGCTCATAATTCCCCAAAGCATGTTTCTAATTCTGCGTCCAGAATAGCAGGATGCTTTCTTTCCTGTTTAGCCTAGGCTTCCCATTTTGGGACTCTTTAAAGCTGCTTTAAGCTTTTCCTCAGCTTTTCCAGCTTTTTCTCACATCTTCCCAACTACTCCTCTTCATTGGGGAAATTTAGATTCCTCCTCAAATCTAAATTAATTTCTTTCAAGGATTTTTGAAAGATTTTTGGGGATTTGTTGCCTTATCCATCCTCATGGATTTGGCAAGTGATCTCTAATTCTCATCTTGGTCAAAATGCACAATCATTTTATTTATTTCCTCAAATAAAATATGCAAATACATTCACACCATACTTATCCCTTGGGGGCCACCCCCTTAGGATTTAAGTTCAACTGTCTAACTTTTAAAAATTCAACACACAAATTGGGGGTGTTACATATATAAAATAAAAAGTGGATATAAAAATGAAAAACGAGCATATTCGGAATGATGAAAACTATTAAAGTGCATGTGCGACATCATGTAAATGACTGCGTCCTACGACTGGTGATGTCGGGCCGAGATAACAAAATAAAACAATGATTTCACTGTGCGATCCCCGCAGGGTCAGATCGATGCCAATATAAAACGATAGTATGATTTCTTACAGGGATAGATTAACACGATTCTTCCCATGTGACGCTGTCGGATCGGCTAGCCATCCACCATACGATATCATTCACTTACGGGGTGTGAGAAACCCTTTGAGGCATTACTTAAGCGGGCAAAAAGAGTTAACAGTAATTAACCCTGCGAACACATGAAAGGCATACAAAATAGGGCACGCCTGTAAATGTTAGCAAATCGGCATTTAAAACAAACCAGTGGATGAATAGTGGTGTCGATCTCGCCAGAGACATAACGACAATATAAAAACAAGGGATAATATTTCTAACTAGTAAACGGAGGTTGTTTCATGTAGCTGGAATTTAAGTACCTATACACGGTAATATAATATGTCTGGAGCAGAGAATTGGAAATTATTCATAAAAACCCCAGTTGAAATCTAAACAATATTAACAACGTCTTAATAAAGTAACACGGGTGGGTTCACTTGAACTTATTGGAGTCCCATGGAAAAAAAAAAAAAAAGGTATGGAGAGACAAAATCGAAAACAACTTTTAGAAACAGCAGAGCTGCGTTGGAGAAACTTCTGATAGCGAGGCGTGAGGCTTACTCACCTGAAGACCAGATATTGACTCGAGTGTAACGATACCTATCACACTATACTCAGCGTATTAAACAGAGTCCCTTCTGAAGATTAAGGGAGTACTAGCACCTAACCAAAAAAAAAAAAAGGGGAAAGGACGGCGTTAGTAAATGTGTTGTTAAGCCACGGCTCTGAGTATTGACCAGCCGAATGGGATTCCATCCAGATGAATGCCCATAATAACACTACCGGTTGGCAAAAAAATTCTCGTTTCACCTCACTACATTTCAGTTACGCAGATGAACCTTGGATAGGTATCGAGTCCATTCCATTCGAACCAGCGCAGAACTGGAACAAATAGACACGAAAAGAAGCCAGCGACCAGGCGGATTTCAGGGTACCTGCAACAAGTGACCGAATGGGCCAAACAAACATGGTATCAGTCAGCGTTGTGGAGGGAAGATAAACATCAAAGAAAGAATTTTAGTCCTATGTCGAACTAGCTAGAAAAGAACTAAACCTGTAGTATAAGAGAACCAATGCATGAATGATGAATACAAGGAGCGGTTCAGCAAGATAGGAGCGCCAAGGTGCTGGGGGGGTGAGCCGCACATCTTTGGAGCACGCACAGCAAACGATTCAACTTCCTGCAGGCTGGAGAAAATTGTTAGCAGGGAAAATGAAATGATCAGGATCCGAGTCGCGGTTAAAAGCAAGAAAACGAAACCCTAACACCCATGATCGACCAAAGGACGAGCGAGACATTCGAGTCAGGTTAGTGCAACTTGCAGAAGTCTAAAACCCTAGCTCTGCAATGAAAAAGGATGGCATAAGATCTCGAGATGGATCTTAGTAACTTTGTTGAACAGGTAACCTGAGATTTCGAAAGATGGACCATATTAGAATTTGACACGTGCAATTTCTCCTGCGCCCGACTGCGGGAGGTACTGCCGTGTAGAGAAAAAAAAAAAAAAACACGGAACTGGCCGCAGAAGCCGTCGTGACCAGTAAACCCTACGACCACTCCATACAACTGTAACCTCATAAATTATCATATATTCAACAGAGATAGCGTGTAGATACTTCTGACGGTGTAAGGTTCATAAAATGGGTATGATGAGACGGAAGACCCTCGGCGTAACACGTAACCAATTTTTTAAATCGAGGAGAGGTCACGCATATATAGATGCCACCATGATACCATATGGAAACCACTAAAACCCATTTCACGTATCGTCCCCCACATCCTATAGAGATGTACATAAGAATATAATTATTTTAAAATCCGAAATCTTAAATGGAAAGACATGATGATCTATTACGATGAGATATTGTTAATATTGTATGCGATGTATTTGATTTTAAAAGGGTTAGATTACAGTATTCGAAATAGGTGTCATACATGTATATATATAGGATGCATATATATATGTATACCTTCATTTCAATATTAATAAAAAGGATATATACGTATATGTGGTATATATGTATATGTGGTGTATATAAATATAACGATATATATATATATGGAGTCAATGATATGAATAAGAGGTATATTATCATTATATGGGCAACATATATATATATATCTGTGGGATATAAAGGTATCGGTGTGGAATGTACATAGATAGTAGGTGAAGTTATTGAAAGGTATGTATATTCATATAACCTATGTTTATATGGCGGAACTAAAAAGAGAGAAACATATCTCTTGATATTATAAAGGGATATATCTATTGGATATGGTTGAAAGGAATATAGGTGAAGGGTTCATTGGGTTATGAAGATGGGATTGTATACATCTACAGGTATGTTTTATAATTTTATATAGATGATATATATATTGATACATAAGTGACATATGTGATTGTATACATGGGCCTTAAGAAAGGCATAGAATTTAATGTATTTCACGAAGAAATTGATAGAGTAGAGGCAAATATAACAATAGATGAAAATAAATACTTCATTTCTGAACAGCTTACTCCGCCAACCTGTCAATAAACATGGAAAGAAAAAAAAAAAAAAAATTTAAAACTGGAGGTGTTACAACTACAAATTCGTAGTGTCCATACCGGGTTCGGAAAGCTGTTTTGCTAATGTCTTCTTCTTTGATTCTGAGCTGGTGATACCCAGTCCTTAAGTAAATCTTTGAAAAGACTGAGGCCCCTCTCACTTGATCAAAAATATCATCAATTCTAGGAAGTGGATATCTATTCTTAATGGTCAACTTGTTCAGTTGCCGATAATCAATGCACATCCTAAACGTTCCATCCTTCTTTTTAACAAATAAAACAGGTGCTCCCCATGGAGACACACTTGGTCTAATGTAACCTTTATCCAATAATTCTTGCAGCTGCATCTTCAGCTCCATCAGTTCTGGCGGACTCATCCGATAGGGGGCTTGGGAAACTGGTGTGGCTCCCGGCACCAGATCTATAGAAAAGTCAATCTCTCTTTTGGGGGGAAGATGAGGTATTTCCTTGGGAAAGACTTCCTTAAATTCTCTGATGACTGGTATAGCATCCAGTAACTCTTCCTCAGCTTTCTGTTCTATTTATTCTACATGCACTGCATAGACTTGGTATCCTTTTCTAGTTGTTCTTTTCAATTGTAAGGCTAATATTTTTCTTACTGAAATGGGTTTTGGTTTCCCTTTTGGTGTAAAAGGTTTCCCTTCCTCATCCACAAAATGTAGAGTTTTATCCCAGCAGTTCATCAGAGCTTTCTTCTTTTCCAACCAATCCATTCCTATCAGCAGATCATAGGATCCTAATGGCAATATGTTCAAACTTACTTCTGTTGTAAAGCCATTTAATTGTATTGTTGTTTTGGGCAATTTATGTGTGACTTTTCTCTTAGTTCCAGTGGCCAGCTGTACCAACCATGACTGCTGAAATTTTTCAGGTTTAATTTTACATTTTTCTACAATTCCAAGACTAATGTAACTCAAAGAAGCACCTGGATCAATCAAAACAGTAATAGGTAGGTCAGAAATCTTACCCTCCATTTCCACCATGGTTGCTTGATGTTCTGCTTGCCGATTTTCCAATGCTGCACTGATAGTTGGTATATTTATCGCTATGTCATTTACTGTTGTTGCTTCTCGCTCCCTGCTGATCATATGAATATTTCTATGGGGGCAGTCTCTCATCATATGGGGTTCTCCACAGCCCCAACATTTCAAAGGTTCCTTCATTCTGACTGTCCCTTCCTTTTTATTGTTCCCTTCTACTGGTTTTGAAGCCACTTGAGACTAAGCAGTTTGGCTTTCTTTTGGTTTACTGAATTTTTTCCGCTGATGATCTCTGCCAAAATTTCTTAAATATGATGGTTTTGGTCTTTTCCCTTTGAACTCACCCTTGTTCAGCTAGCTCTTCCCTTGTTCAGCTTTGCCTTTAAACTACTGATAGCATAATCTTGCCTTTCTAACTGCTTCGTCCATTGTCTTTGGGTTGTCAAACTCAATTTTCTCCTTGTATGCCGTAGGCAAGCAGTTCAAAAACCTTTGTACCTTTGCCTTTTCTTCCCTAATGTAAGGGACATACCTTAGTAAATTGGTGAACTTAGTGACAAACTCATCAATGGTGAGCTGCCCCAGTCTAAGTTCGTGGAATTCTTTAGCTTTATCATCATAATAACGTTCGTTCAAATAACGATTTTTGAACTTAGCCTGAAAATCTTCCCACGTGATTGTCTTTTCATCAATGGCATGCACCATTTTTGTCTCTTCCCACCACAGTGTAGCTTTTCCTTGTAGTTGGTACACAACTAATCTGGCCTTCAGATTGCTTTCATATTCATAAACTTGGAAATACTTGATCATGTTCAGCAACCAAGCTTCAGCATCCTCCTCCCTTTCTCCATCATAGGAGGGAGGTTTGATCTTTCGGAACTCCCCCTGCAGTTCTCTTTTCTGTTTCTGTTGATGTCTAACTGCATCCTCATC
This sequence comes from Pinus albicaulis, assembly GCA_034641835.2. Lineage (NCBI taxonomy): Eukaryota > Viridiplantae > Streptophyta > Pinopsida > Pinales > Pinaceae > Pinus > Pinus albicaulis. The sequence goes on from CM076575.1 coordinate 1,722,064,847, forward strand.
CTCAGACTCATCCATCTTTCTTTTTCCAGAACCCTCGCCTTCCTGGCTGTTTCGGGAAGTTAGTTCTCTCATGAGCTTTTCCTGCTCCTTGCTGGCTGATGACAACATGTCATTCTGGCTTCTCAGTTCAGCCAATTCTCGTTGCAGCCTGTGCAACATAGCCATTACCGGGGCATTGGGATCTGAAGTAGCAAACTCATCATGCAGATCCACATAAATTCCTCCCTCTTCAGCCATTTTATCACCACACTGTGCACACTCATACATTTGATTAGAAAAAAAAAACAATTTCTACACTGTTCAATACATTCAGAATTTAGTGAGAACAATAACAACAACCCAGTTTTTTGCACTTGGGCTCTGATACCATTTGTAACACCTCCAGTTTAAGAACAATTTTTTTTTTTTTTTTTTTTTTTTTTTTACTTGAATTCCTAATTGTCGGAATACTAAGTTCAGAAATTGGAGTCTTATTTCCTTCTAATTTTGTATTTTCCTTTGCTTCTTTAGTATCTATTTTAACTTAAAAGAAAATCCATTGTCCACTATTCCCTTTTAATAACATTCCATGCTACCTAGGTTTACATTAACCCCATGTACATAAAATTCTATAACTCCTCTTATAGCACTATGTTTGTTCACCTTTTTCGATCACACCTAGGCTACTTATATATTACCTATATAAAAACATAGAACACACTTATGTATATACAAATATCAAATCCCCATATATATATATATCGTGGAATAGAGTTATTTAAAAATTTCATATCCTATGCATAACCCATATATATATATATATATTTATATATATATCCGCTTTGGTAACACTTATTTGAGGCGCACGTACACAAACTGTTACATGAAAGATATATTTATATTTATAAGAACAATTCATATTTATATTTATATTTATATTTATAAATATAAATATATATAGTTATATTTCGTAAGAACGATTCCCTTCGTCCAGACTTTTGACATACGTAATTAATGTGGAGACTATATTGAATAATGGCGGAAGCATATCATACCTACCATATAGTCCATTGACACCATAGATGAAAACAGAGTTATATACCCGTGTGGATTGCCATACGATTTCGTCGTTGCATTATCGAATTTTTCTGTTCACGCGAGACTAACCCTAATCAAATTTTTCATTTTTCCCATTTCATTATTCATCTGACTTGTCGCAGTTTGGACAGATCACACAGATTTTAATTGCGGCAATCTACAGTCGGCGTATACCCTCCACTCGACGTTAACTGGCGATGGTCTACTATTATTCGTTTGTGTGTGAAACCAGCACCTACGCATCGGGTTTTTATGCGTAAGTACACAATATTCGTACTGTCATGGTTCTTATGAGCCGCCTAGCCCATGCTCTGTTCGACGGGTGTTGGCGTATGAAATCAATTTATAACATTTCCTTGAGTTTTGGTTGCAGGAATAGCATCTCTCCCGCGAGAGGATGTAGCCAGCGGTGGCGTACCTTGTCCCATGTCCAACAAGAACTCGACATGTGGATTTCTAACAGACAGTTCTGGCGGTTTCAAGCACTGAGAGCACTGAGCTCCAGCTCTGGTCTAGGGTTAACTCAATATCTCAGTACCTGCGACGCCCTACCTCCCCTGCGCCCATTGATATCACTGGTACCCTTCTATTTACGTGTTGCGTCTGCTCAATCGACATCGGGATTCTTTGAAGTTATCGGGCAGAGGAATTAGGGTTTCAGAGGTTCATTAAGAAAACAGAAATTGGATCACGCGAAGACTAACCCTAATCAAATTTTTCATTTTTCCCATTTCATTATTCATCTAACTTGTCGCGATTTGGACAGATCACACAGATTTTAATTGCGGCAATCTGCAGTCGGCGTATACCCTCCACTCGACGTTAACTGGCGATGGTCTACTATTATTCGTTTGTGTGTGAAACCAGCGCCTATGCGTCGGGTTTTTATGCGTAAGTACACAATATTCGTACTGTCATGGTTCTTATGAGCCGCCTAGCCCATGCTCTGTTTGACGGGTGTTGGCGTATGAAATCGGTTTATAACATTTCCTTGAGTTTTGGTTGCAGGAATAGCATCTCTCCCGCGAGAGGATGTAGCCAGCGGCAGCGTACCTTGTCCCATGTCCAACAAGAACTGGACATGTGGATTTCTAACAGACAGTTCTGGTGGTTTCAAGTACTGAGAGCGCTGAGCTCCAGCTCTGGTCTAGGGTTAACTCAATATCTCAGTACCTACAATGCCCTACCTCCCGTGCGCCCATTGATATCACTGGTACCCTTCTATTTACGTGTTGCGTCTGCTCAATCGACATCGAGATTATTTGAAGTTATCGGGCAGAGGAATTAGGGTTTCATAGGTTCATTAAATCAGAGGTTATTTTATCGATCTATTTACCAACTCCCTCCTATCTCGTTTATGCTGGACTCCTTCCGTCTCCCTTATTTAAGTTTCGATGTGATTCATATGCATGGAGGTTTCAGGTTCGGTAGTGCTGGAGAGTTGTAGATTTCCCGTTTTCTGGAGAGTTGCTGGTATGTTGGCGCAGAGAGGGTAAGAGCTTGGCGTCTCAGTCTATCTACTGGAGACAGAGAGTGAGCCTGTCCTCTTGGGCGCATTCTAAATCTCTGTTTTCTTCTTGCCGCAGTTTTGCAATTCCATTCGGAGGTAAACCCTAGTCGTGTACCTTGTGAGTGTTTTGGTTCATTAAGTTATCATTCGAATTCACCAGATCTCTATCAAACTCATTCTGGGTTTACGATTGTATTTTTCTGTTGAACTGTTTCCATTTCGATTTACTGGCGATATTATAAATGATTCATACGAGGAAAGGGTACCGAATATGTTATATCGGAAATCCGCCTCTCTGAACAACATCTCAACGCCTTTATTTCTATTGTTTCACTGGTGATAGCATACCTTACGAGCGTGGATCATGCCACGCTGGCTTGGGAGTTTTAACACACTACCTCATACGTATAAGAATCATTTCAATAGGTTGCATGCAGCATTATGTCGTCCACCATTATGTCATCCACCATTGCTTTGGATGTATTACTTTCTAGTTTGGTTTTGTTTCCACTACTGTATAAAATCATTCGGAGATGTCGCGGCCTCGTTTATGCTTGGTTGACAGAGAATCATGTTTGGTTGATCCACTGTATGAGTATTCATAATCACTATGATTTGACCGTAACTAATTGTAACCCTATATGATTCGTTTACAAATCTTTTCGTCTAACCCTCTCGCTGCAATCGATAATCGAATGAGTTATTATTATGGTGTTCAGTACTTATCTTATTTCCCTGTTTTTCTCATATCTACATGTATAGCAAACACTGTTAAAACGAGCCTTGGTATAACTCTCGGCGTTTATGTTGCAGCGATGATAATCTACCCGCGTCGTGTTTATGTTTTATTTTTTTTCCTCTGTTAGTTTCATTTAATCGTTAACAGGATTTTTAATTGATATGGTTTATAAAAGTCGGTACAGCCATAAGGATTTGTTTGACCTATGCCAAAGGCATAGTATTTTAAATTACTGCCACGCATATTGTGTAGCTTGACTGTACGTTGGTTCAATTAGCGGTAGGGATCCTATATATATTCCACTTTAACCTACTTGATTCGTATCGACATCTTATTTTGGGCATATGTGGTTTATATATATGGTTCACATTTATAACTCTTTTTTTTTGACACATATATTTTATATATATGATTCACCTTTATATCTTCTTTTTGACCTATATGTTTGGCATAAACATGTATAGCTCATGTGTGTCGATATTAAAAGGACCTCTTTGTATTTGTTCTTGATACTTATTAATGTATGGATATTTGGTTAAATGTGGGTACATGTATTAGATGGTTCATGTAATAATGTACACTCACATATTTTAAATTCATCATCATAGTATTTATTTCAAGGTTTAGGTTCATATGAATTTAAAATGCAATATATCATATAATTTCTATGCATGCTATGATACTCCTATAAGGTAGAGTTACTCTTTCGCTAGTACGATTTCGAGTTCCATATTCTAATGTTCTTACATTTTTCCCTTTTGGGGTTTGGGTACCATATAAAGTTCAATTCTGTTGTACTATTTTCCTACCATACATATGAGCATATAATGTCCCATGTGTATATATATATATAGGTGTTCAATAGTCATTGAGTCGTATATCTGAATTGTAGATTAAGTCTTTGACTATGATGCTTAGTTCAAGAATTTGAGATAGATTTCAAAATATAATATGCACTATAAATGCTATGAATGATATATCCCTTATGTAGAATAGAATTTCTTTTAAAGCTCGAAAATGTCGACATGCCTAATCCGACATCTTTGATTTTCTTCTATGATATCATATAACTTCAGGTCTGCTAATATAGTTTCCACTTACATATGAGCATAAAATTTCACCATTGTAAATATATATGGAGCAAGTTAATATTCAATTTTCTGTGGAGACTAAGTACCTTCAGATTTAAACCATCTTTGGTTTAAAGTTTCTAGAGGTTTCTACTCTATAGACTACTGGTCTACAACTAAACAAAATCTGGAAGGTGAATGCCCGAGGATAGATTCTGTTAAATGTAGTACTAACACCATCATACAATTTCATAAAATTTTATATGTAGCTAATTCATACCATAATAAATCAAACTAACCAAGAATTTCAGAAACATACCACCACTGCAAATGACCAACCTCCCAACCTTAGAATCCTCTTTGTCTCCCAGGATTCACCCCCGAGCTGAGATCACCTCCCAAGACAGACCAACCCCTGATCTGCTTAGGAGCAGCTTATTTAAGCTCATAATTCCCTAAAGCATGTTTCTAATTCTGCGTCCAGAATAGCAGGATGCTTTATTTCCTGTTTAGCCTAGGCTTCCCATTTTGGGATTCTTTAAAGTTGTTTTATGCTTTTCCTCAGCTTTTCCAGCTTTTCTTTACCTCTTCCCAACTACTCCTCTTCATTGGGGAAACTTAGATTCCTCCTCAAATCTAAATTAATTTCTTTCAAGGATTTTTGAAAGATTTTGGGGATTTGTTGCCTTATCCATCCTCATGGATTTGGCAAGTGATCTCAAATTCTCATCTTGGTCAAAATGCACAATCATTTTATTTATTTCCTCAAATAAAATATGCAAATACATTCACACCATACTTATCCCTTGGGGTCTACCCCATTTAGAATTAAAGTTCAATGTCTAACTTTAAAAATTCAACACACAAATTGGGGGTGTTACAAGTATGGAGGAGGGGATGTAACCTCCTGGATGAATCTCATTGTCTGAGATGAGGAAGCGGTCCAATATTAAGGCTATCTGTTTGTAACCGAATCTTTTGGTGTTCCAAGTGTGCATCCCATCGGATAAGGGAAGATTAATCAACTAGTTTCTTTGAATGAAATCTTTGAAGCTAAGACTATCCATCTCAAGCTTGGATCGGCCTCCTTATTTTTCCTTGAGCTTAGTGATCATGTTGAAGTCACCTCCAATGATCCAACAAGGATGGCGTCTGGAAGAGTTAAGGATGTCCAAGGTGTTGAGCAGGGCTACTATATGAAGAGGGTCTTGAGGGAAGTACACATTAGTGAGGTGACCATGGATTTTGGAGCCTATCAGGTGAAAGGAAGCTTGAATGAAATTATGAGATGCGTGAATGTCTGATAGGGATATGGTCCAAGGATCCCAAGCTATGGCTAAGCCACTCGAGGCACTAGAGGCATCAACAGCCATGTTACTGCATCCATACCATAAGTTACTTGGTGATGATGGAGTTGAGGGTAGTACTGGTACATTTAGTTTCATGTATAAATAATACAGATGGTCTTTCTTGCTGTATCATGTTCTTGATCATTCAATGCATGTGGGGGCTATTGAGCCCTCGAATGTTCCATGAGGTGAGCTTCATTGAGAACTATGGGAGATCGGCCAGAAGAACTTGGTCAACTTGGGATTTCACCTAGATTCGACAAGCATTTCTCCTACAATGACTGCTCTTTGTAGATCTATTCTTTGCCCTCTTTTCTTTGATTCTTTGATTATCTTTTTTCTGTCCCAAGGGTTTCCTGCTTGAAAACCAAAAGAGTGGAGTTTTTGTGCCCTAAAGAGTACTAATTCTAGGCTTTCAATCTGTTGGGCGGGTATCTTGTCATATTCCTTATGTTTGCATGGTATCTCCAAAGCCAAGATGTCCAAATCTCCTAGATCGATACTCTTAGGTTCTTCATCCATATGAGTAGGCTCATTCACTTCTACCGTGGATTCTTCTTTCTGAAGAGCCAGCTAAGAGTTTTCATCGATCTCCATTTGATTGGGATTCCAAAGGATAAGGGCCTTGTCTTTACTAGGCTGAGGGGTGGATCCCTGTGGGTCAGAGTGAGTGACAGGGGGGGTGGGGATAATCAGAGGGGTGATAGAGGGGTGGGGAATGGAAGATTTGGGCATTTCAGATGAGGGGTGTGAGGATTCTCCTTCTAAGATCGGTTAATTAGAAAGGATATAAAATCTGTTACTGGTGGGAGGGATGGGGGAGACTTTGGGGATGGCATTATATTTCTTTCAGTGCTTTTTGTGGCTAGGGACTTTGGTGAAGCCCTCATCATCAATGTTTTTCAGGGCCAGGGGTAGGTTTAGGAGGTTGGTTTAAGGGGAAATCCCTGAATAGATGGCCATGTTCATGGCATTTTCAGCATCAAAAAGGGACATTGTCATAATCTATGGTTTGAACCCCTTCAAAATCATCATGAAAGAGACTTACCAAATCTGTTAGGGCTTTAACTAGATGCATGCATACATAGATCCTTGCATAAGACGTGTAACTTCTAAGTTTGGTTTCTTTAGTTATCTTGATGAACTCTCCCAGTCCATTTCCAATGACTTTTAAGGATTCCTCATCCCAGTATTCTAACGATAATGAATACGTTCTGATCCATACAGGTGCCTAGTTAAAGTACTCCTTGTTTGGGTTGAACCTTTCAACCCAATCTCTCAGATACCAGCCTGTTGAGTTGAAAAAGTAAGGACCACCATCCAAGATATGATTTATGTGCTCGATGTAGTTGAGGATGGCGTTGAAGAAACCCTTTCGTCCAATATGAAGAGTGACATGTCCCTTTGGTTTCCATTTCGAAACGATCCAGCCCTGGAGAGCCTTCTAAGTAGGCCAGAACCCTATAAATTTGCCAATGGGGCATGGTCTTTCATGTACTGAATCTTTGCATTGATGTGATGTCCTGGAAAGTCAATTTTCAGGCGGTTGGCTGCTATCGGAATACATGCAGCAGAGGAGGCTTTCTTCAGCTCTGTAGAAGCATTGTGACTCTCCGGTTTGTCATTATGCTTAGAGTTTCGGTCTACCTGCGGCTCTGCGGAGTCAAAGGATGGGATCTGTGCATTCGAAGCCGTATTGGCAGTGTCAGAAGGGGAATTTTCAGGAGGGGGAGGGATGCTCGCCCCTTCCATTGGGATTTCCATTAGCGATGTCACGTCTCCCAAACCCATTTTTTTTTTTTTCAGGGGATTCTGTTATTATTTAGTAACATCCAATATACCTCATGGTTACTCCTCCTAAATTTCTTACTCCTCTTCTATAAGGGGTTCATTTTACTCCGAATAAGATTCAACATGTCTCTCTTAAGGTCTATATTCATCACCCCTGTGATGAGTGTTACTCATATAACATAACTCAATATTCTCCACTTTATGCGTTGATAACAATTATAGTTTTTATCCTGAATCATCTACAATGCAGACTGTTATCCGGGGTTTAGATTCTTTTCAGTACTTACAGACAGCCATGGAATACAAGAATTTCCATGAGGATTTTTGGGCTTGACCTCCCCTCTTCATATTAGACTTATGTATCTATATATTTTACTTTGTATTTCTCAGGTTTTCTGTTCAGGATGATCACTAGGCCCTTAACCAAACTTCCCAGTTTGCCGGCCTGCTAACATTTTCAATATGTTAAAGTTTCAGCATCGAGATATAGATTGATGCCTCCTCCCATACATCTATCTCTACACAGTTAACCACCATTACTCCACTACTTTCCCAGTAGTTTCTATGGACGGTAACCAGATGCTCTGTTCATGGTATTCTACACATGCTTACAATCTTCCCTCACACAAACTTTTATTACACAATAGATTTTTCAATAGGATTTTTTCCCCTTATTTGTCTATTATAACCATTCAACAGGTGTGACACTATGGTACAGATTCAACTGTTCCATGGAAAACTAGGAAACAGCTCCTCTTGCTTCACTCCAACGGAGGGAGAGAATACTGAACTGGATAGTTTAGAATCCCTAGTGTTAGATCCTCGTACTTAGTTAGGATTCAACTTCTACCTCCATATGTGTACCATTACATTTAATAGAATACTGTAAATTCTAATTTTTACAATTCTTTCCATTGTAACACAACTGAGGGTTGCTGTTCCCTACTTTCTGTTATTGATCACAGTGAATTCTGTGCCATCAGTATTGTTATGATAGATTTAGTTGTTTGGAACTTAATGTTCAGGGGTACCGGTTGGTTAACATCTTCTCGTTTATACACAATGGTCTCCAGGCATATCTCCAAATTTATGCATGCACACCTCTACTATGACCAGTCCTCCCAACCTTAGAATCCTCTTTATCTCCGAGGATTCACCCCCGAGCAGAGATCCTCCCCAGAACAGACTAGCCTCAATCTGTTCTGGAGCAGCTTATTTAAGCTGTGCTTTCCCCAAGCCTGTTTCCAATTCTGCGTCCAGAATTTCAGGATGCTTTATTCCTGTTTAGCCTAGGCTTCCCATTCTGGGACTCTTTAAAGCTTCTTTGAGCTTTTCCTCAGCTTTTTCAGCTTTTTCTCACCTCTTCCCAACTACTCCTCTTCATTGGGGAAATTTAGATTTTTCCTCAAAAATCTAAATTAGAAATAATTTCTTTCAAGGATTTTTGAAAGATTTGGGGAAAGTCTTTTTTTCCTTTTCCATCACCTCATGGATTAGGCATATGATCTCATTTTCTCATCTGGTCATAATGCATACATAATATTTTATTTATTTTTCATAATTAAATAATTAACCACATCCACACAATAATCATCCACTGGGGTCCACTCCCCTTTGGATTTATGTTCAAATGTCTCATTTGAAAAGCATAGAACTTGGGGGTGTTACATATCCCCCCTCTGAAAATAAACACCGTCCTCGGTGTTGACAACTATCTACTAGTTGATTTTGAACATAATTATGAATGCTTTTCCATCATCTGAGCTTCTCTGTGCCATGTAGCTTTTTAGCAGTAAAGTGCTCCACTGCACCTTTACTCGAGCTACTGTTCACTTTCGCAATTCCATTTCTTCTCGCTTTCATCTTTGAAGCGACTCTGAAAGGAAATTCCTCTTCTGTTTCCACCTAGACCACATTTCAAATCAATCATGTGAGAAGCATCATGTATAAAAATTATAACTTTTCTTTTCCAACAAGGAGACATGAAATATATCAGGAAATTTAATAAGCAATGGTAGGGCTAATGTATAAGCCATTAGTTTCCAACAGAGTACTCTCCTGCCTCCACTATATTTACTGATGCCTTATGCAGTTGGTTTTCTTCCTACTTCTTTACAAGAAGTCTGTATGGAAGATCTTTTATTCTGGTTTCTCTGTCCACAATTCATACCAATGTAAGTAATATCAGGTACATATAATTGTTAATTAACAACAGCATTCTGCATTTCAATAACTTAAGACATTCAGTTATTAATCAAACCGTTCAGGTTCATAATAGTTTAGTGCACTTTTAGTACACTACTTATCCTTTCTTGTTTTTCAGTGAGATTCTTTCCTCACGCAACTTGGTTCAGTTCCGCTTTTCTGGATTTTCTAGGTGATTTATCTTCACCTTTTTCCTCTTTGTTCTGAGAGTGCCCAATTTCCTGTTACACACTTGGCTAAACAATTTTTCCAACTTTTTCATTAGTACTCATAAATGAAAGAAAACAATTGTATCATATGCATGTTTATGCTTACCCTTTCTCATTTTATAGTTGTACTTCTAGTACCTTTTCATTGTTTTTTTTTTTTTAACCAAATCAATTTAATTAGTAACAACTAGACTCATTAATAATCTCTACAATTCCATGCTTACCTCTCACATGAAATTGTATCCACTAGTTCAAAACTTAAGTGAACAAATTTGGAGCTGATGGGTTTCCCCCACACCCAAGTCCAAAATACAGCTCATCCTCTTTTCTCTCGGTTTGTAGCTGTATGATTTCACATCATTTCTCTGTCTTTGAATTTAAGACTCAAGAAAATTAACTTTAAAAATTTACACCACAAAATTTTATAGTGTGAATACATGTTTCCTTTTCTGGTGATAAATGTAATTTCTATAATTCATCACATTCACAAATATTAATACTTGATAATGCCAAAAATAAATTTGACACAGTTTCCCCTTTTTCAAAGACTCACCAGAATTTATGCATTTACTTTTAATTGTATGTTCATGCTTGGCTAGTTCCCCTCTTTTATTTCTCTCATAGGCTTATATACTAAAATAGAATTAATTAAAATGGAAAAGATTTTATAAATCATAAAAGTATTCCAACTTTTTTTTCTGAGTCATAAAAGAATTCCTTCTTCTTCTTTTTTCTTCTTTTTTGCATAAAAGCATTCTATTTTTTTCTAGCAAAAGCAACCCATAATTCTCTCATGCTTTTATTTTTAAATCTGTATTTGTTTTTTTCCTTCTGAGAGAAATATCACTTCTCCATATTTTTTTCCAATTCTTTTACTCATTATCTCTAAACTTATAAAATATACCAACTGGAAGAATATAAATAAATAATTAGGAAATCATTCTTCCACTATTAAAAAAATATTCTTCCTTAAGTAAATCATCAGGAAAATTTTAATTTACCCCTTCATTCATTCCTGCCTAACTCAATGTAATGGTTCCACAATTTCTAAATCAACCATTTAATTGTAATTAAAACTTGTACTTCAATCCTCTTTTCTTTTATAGCAGTATACAGGCCTTATTTATAGGATACATCTTCCACTTACTCATATACTACTTACATCTCAAGCCTTGGGCAATATACATCTCATGAGCATATATATATATCCACTAGGTTTGTATATATCATATATATTTCCAACCTTATTGTATAAGTAACCATGATATATATATATATATATATAGCCTTGGCAATATTAATTTGATGAACATATGAACATATCTATGTATCCCTATATTATATATATTCATATATAAGTTCAAAGGCTTTTTGAAAGTGCTACCATATATATATTACACATACTTTAAAATAATCCCTTTTATATTTTTTTTTTCATACCTCTGCTGCGTAGTGACAAATGTAAAATTTTGATACCATTTGTAACACCTTTAGTTTAGGGAAATTTTTTTTTTTTTTTTTTTTCTGTCTGTAATCCCCACGATTAGCTGAGGATATATTTATATATATATATATCTGTAACCCACAGATATAAATATATATCTTTATATAACATATATGTTCAACATACCTTGATCACCCATCACCTTTGGAGTATTTATAACCCCCTACCCATTATATGTGAAGTACATCTCTAAATAAAATACTTCAACCATGTTTACATACCCCATGTGAACATCTATCAATATATATAGGTTTAACACGTCTTGGGATACTCTTATCTAATACCTACATAGTCCAATTATATTAACCTACTCCCCATGCACTACTTGCATGTCTATTCATTACGATATATAATTTTACTTAGGTGTATATATATATATATATAGTCCCTCTATATATATACATATATAACATAACTATAACCAAGCCCCTTTTTTTTGTAGCATATATATACATAGTGAACTTCTATTAATCCCATTCGATAGACATATTAAGACCCTTTTTCCATTTCCAATATCTATATATATCCCTTTAGGTCATTTTGTTTTTCTTCCAAATCGAATATGTATATATCCACGGTAATTTAACTCTTATTATTGATAGGAGGTTATATATATATACTCTGGCGCATGTAACTCTCGGTTGTTTTAATTTCGTGGCATTTTATACGTATAGGTCATCTATTCTCATAGTTATAATGATTGTCAAACTCCCTTGTATGTTAAAGTTGATTACCACTATATAGCTGGCACGCACGAATTCACAAAACCTCCGTTGAAACTCCATTCAGGTATTTTCGTATAAGTCGACCGCATGCCATGCGCAAACATTTTAATTATACCGCCATCCACGTGGTTGTCATTGACGTAGGGTAGGGTGTATAACCCTGGCTTGACAGTTATCCGTCCGCATAGGTGGCGCCTCCATCACAAAGCGGTTTTCAGATTACCATGGTCGAATTGAACCCTAGTCTACCCTATGTCTGTTCGCACGCATATAATTTCAGTTTTTCTGGCTTTGTGTACAGATGACAGACTTTAATGGCGGCCACAAGTTTCCGGTGGCGTGTGACAGTTTACCTGACTGTGGCAACTCATGCCCCAACGCAATTCACCACCGAGAGGGAACTTCTTTTCGAGGTGCCACCTCTCCTGACTTCCTCTGCAACCCGTCTCTCACGTACTGTGAGCTGGCTTAAAGAATTTTTCACCGGACGCAAGGGTACCCAGGGTGTCGCTCATTGTTGCTCTGGAAATCCTCTCCGGGATTTTGCACCCATTCGACTTAACTGAAGGGTACCTGGTTAACTCTGCGAACCGGGTTTCCAGTACTTGTAATGCTTTTGTTTTAGGGTTTTGGGGTTCCTTATTAACCCTTCACCGTCCAAATCCATAATGCTATCTGATTTCTTTCTTTCGTTGATCCAAGTCTCATTGATTCATGGCTGCAAGGTTTTAATCCCCGGCTCGTCCTCTACTGCCGACGCACTTACCTGGTCATTCTACGATTCACAAGTTTCTTTTATCGTAGAATGCGTTATTCATTTCCTTCGGTTTGTTTTTCTTTTCTGGAATTGCATTTGTCTGCTTTATTCTCGTAATGCTTTGGACTGGTCTACTGTTTAAGTCATGGCAATTTTGCAGGTTCGCAGATTATTCGTAAATGAGGAAATTTCATTCGGCTACGAGTGAGGGTGGTTCCTTTGTTTTCTCTACTCTCGTCAGAACTCTGGCTTCGGCCTTTGGGGATTTGCAGGAACGAGTCAGAGATTTTTATCTCTTGCTACCACTGTACACCCAGCGTAAAATTTCCTCAGCCTATTCTATTTTTGCAACTATTATAATTTGAGTGTATGAAGAACTAGGTTTTCGTAACATGATTATGGTTCGGCGTTTGGCTAACTATATTTCGTTGGACTGTGGCCGAGTGTAAATGACTGGTTCATTTATCATGTTTCCATTTATTCAGTTTTATTTTAATCGCTATGGATACCCACCCTCACCTCAACCTTTTTCTGTACCCTAATACGATGTCATCTGTGCCCAGATCTAGAAGAATGACAGCGTTCAGGACGACGTAGGTAAGGATGATTTGAGTTCTGAGTTTCTGTAGTAATTTAAATCCACCTTATATCTACGAATCTGACTATTCTGCTCCCCAACTAATATATAGAGTGGATTTGGATATTCGACCCTGTGGCACTAATTTCCATCTCGTAGAAATTCTTGTGAAAACTGTGTAGTTCTATTCGCTCTAGCGTGAGAATTTTAATTTCAACTCTTCGGTTTCGCATTGTTTTATTATGTCGCTCGGCACCTCTGTCTGGTCGCAATTACTTTTGACTGGTCTCCACGGTGCCGTGGTGTAGGAGGTCGCACCAACCAGATTGATACGTTGAATAAGGTTTTATGCAGATAGTAGTTTTCATGATTTCTCCGCATTATTATCACTTGACCATACCTTTGTTCCCTTTGCGCTAATGATTACCCATTCCCATATTACGTTGATTCGTTATGATATTGTTTTCGGTTTGGAATGTATGATAAACGATGCACAGGTATATTCCCTTTTTTGATATACCTCCTTTGACCATGTGAATTGGGTCGTTATATAACGCAGTTATCCTATATTTTGTAGTTATCTATATGTCTATTGCGCATTTGTATTTTGATACCAAAAGGTTTCAGATTACTATAAGGCCGAGACTTATTAATATGCCTATTCTCCTTGATTTTTAAGGGCGGATCCTTATAGAAATTTGATAATGAGATTAAGGATATACTTTGCGCATATTTTATCTCAATTGCCCTAAGGTTGGTTACAAGGTTTAGTTATAGAGTTAAATTATAATTTACTCTAAAATTTGCTATATGGGTATAGCGCTCATCTCATGCAGAGTCAATTGATGTTTTAATAAGAATTTAAAATATATGCTCTAAAGTTTTCTTTCCTCTTAACTTCGGTTTGGCTTTCAATGTACACCTATATGTACACAATGGTATTGCACTAAAGGAATGTAATTATAAATGTAATTCTTTTGCTATGATACTTGTATTCAAAAATTTAGGAAATTTCCTGAATACAGATAACCAATTATAACTTGCTATATCATGTAAATAGAGCAGAAGTAAAATCCTTCTATATCATTGGAAATTTTAATCATTTTAGTATCAAGCAGATAGAGTAGAAGTATATTTATATATATATATATATATTTTTTTTCTCTTTATACCTTCAGCTGGTGTTATTTATATCGTTTTACTTTAGTGCTGCTATATTATTCTTCTAGCATTCTCACCAGTATGAAATAGCACCTTTGTGCCTCTCCGAAATAACAATAATTGGTCATTTGTAGAGGTTAAGTAGCTTCAGATTTAAACCGAACTTGGTTTAGAGATTCTGAGTTTCTACTCTATGGATATTCTAGTCTACAACAAAACGAAATCTGGAGGGTGATTACCCTAAGATGGACACTGTTAAATGTAGTACCAAAATCAAACATCCAGATTCTCTTAAATGTTTGTATGTAACTAATTCATACCATAGAACATCTGAATGAACAGAAAATTTTCAGGAACATACCACTATCTTATCTCTAGAAGTTCCTTCTTTTTTTTATGTATCTAGGGAATAAATATAAATTCATTTTTCTCTTGTTTTTCATCACAGTAAGGAATACTTAGTTTAGCATTTTTTTAGAATGGAAAACTTCCTATCCTCCTTGTAGTCTTTGCTCGACATCTGCATGTTCCTGGTAGTACCATTTTCCCCTTTCTTTTCCATTAACTTCAGCATTTATCCTTTCTACTGTATTTAGATGATTTCAGTATCTTCACTTTATGAACGCTGAAATTTCATAACTATGATAGTAGAACAATAGCTGAATATGTCATTATAAACTTTTTTTTTTATAGGTTTAACAATTATGGTATATGAGCCTCCTCATATTACTCCCATATCAATGTTTCTACTTCCTCACAATCTGTTACATGTATACTTGAAAGTATATCCAAGATATTTGTATACTTGCAGAAATATTTTTAATATTCGTAAAATCTATAACAGTTAACCATTTCTTTGTGAGCACATATCTTGCCCAATTTTTGAACTTTAGCTCCGATACCATTTGTCACGTCTCCCAAACCCATTTTTTTTATTTTTTTTCAGGGGATTCTGTTATTATTTAGTAACATCCAATATACCTCATGGTTACTCCTCCTAAATTTCTTACTCCTCTTCTATAAGGGGTTCATTTTACTCCGAATAAGACTCAACATGTCTCTCTTAAGGTCTATATTCATCACCCCTGTGATGAGTGTTACTCATATAACATAACTCAATATTCTCCGCTTTATGCGTCGATAACAATTATAGTTTTTATCCTGAATCATCTACAATGCAGACTGTTATCCGGGGTTTAGATTCTTTTCAGTACTTACAGACAGCCATGGAATACAAGAATTTCCATGAGGATTTTTGGGCTTGACCTCCCCTCTTCATATTAGACTTATGTATCTATATATTTTACTTTGTATTTCTCAGGTTTTCTGTTCAGGATGATCACTAGGCCCTTAACCAAACTTCCCAGTTTGCCGGCCTCCTAACATTTTCAATATGTTAAAGTTTCAGCATCGAGGTATAGATTGATGCCTCCTCCCATACATCTATCTCTACGCAGTTAACCACCATTACTCCACTACTTTCCCAGTAGTTTCTATGGACGGTAACCAGATGCTCTGTTCATGGTATTTTACACATGCTTACAATCTTCCCTCACACAAACTTTTATTACACAATAGATTTTGCAATAGGCTTTTTTCCCCTTATTTGTCTATTATAACCATTCAACAGGTGTGACACTATGGTACAGATTCAACTGTTCCATGGAAAACTAGGAAACAACTCCTCTTGCTTCACTCCAACGGAGGGAGAGAATACTGAACTGGATAGTTTAGAATCCCTAGTGTTAGATCCTCGTACTTAGTTAGGATTCAACTTCTACCTCCATATGTGTACCATTACATTTAATAGAATACTGTAAATTCTAATTTTTACAATTCTTTCCATTGTAACACAACTGAGGGTTGTTGTTCCCTACTTTCTGTTATTGATCACAGTGAATTCTGTGCCATCAGTATTGTTATGATAGATTTAGTTGTTTGGGACTTAATGTTCATGGGTACTGGTTGGTTAACATCTTCTGTTTATACACACAGAACTTGCAGATATCTCCAAATTTATGCATGCACACCTCTACTATGACCAGTCCTCCCAACCTTAGAATCCTCTTTATCTCCCAGGATTCACCCCCGAGCAGAGATCCTCCCCAGAACAGACTAGCCTCAATTTGTTCTGGAGCAGCTTATTTAAGCTGTGCTTTCCCCAAGCCTGTTTCCAATTCTGCGTCCAGAATTTCAAGATGCTTTATTCCTGTTTAGCCCAGGCTTCCCATTCTGGGACTCTTTAAAGCTGCTTTGAGCTTTTCCTCAGCTTTTCCAGCTTTTTCTCACCTCTTCCCAACTACTCCTCTTCATTGGGGAAATTTAGATTTTTCCTCAAAAATCTAAATTAGAAATAATTTCTTTCAAGGATTTTTGAAAGATTTGGGGAATATCTTTTTTCCTTTTCCATCACCTCATGGATTAGGCATATGATCTCATGTTCTCATCTGGTCATAGTGCATACATAATATTTTATTTATTTTTCATAATTAAATAATTAACCACATCCACACAATAATCATCCACTGGGGTCCACTCCCCTTTGGATTTATGTTCAAATGTCTCATTTGAAAAGCATAGAACTTGGGGGTGTTACAAGCGAAGTGTAGAGTTAGGCTGTGAAGGATTGTGAAGGATAGCTACGAGGGTCGTGTGGTATAGCCGTGAGAGCAGAGATATTTACAAACATATTATTAATGGTTATAATTATTATAAATTTACTACTAATTATATTATTAATTATTATTAGTTAATATATATCAAAAAAATATTATTATTATTATTATTATTAAATCACATTATTTTAATTTAGAAATTACTAATTGTATAATTGCAATTATAAAATAGAATTAGTTAAAATTATAAATCAACATGGTTTAAATTATCTCATTTTTATTCCTTTTAAACCCATTTTATTTATATTCTTTTGGAAATTATTATTTTATTTTTAGTAAATTTAATATCAGTGCCTATCAAAATTTGGAAATTAAATACATTTATAAAACTCAAATATAAATAAACAAGTTAATTTATTCAATTATCATTATACATGCCCATTATAAAGTTTTATTTTATATTGATAAGGAAACAAATATACCGGCAAAATACACAAACAAGACTCAAATAGATCACCTCTACAATATTAAAAAAAAAAAAAAACAAAAACATTTTATGGTATATAAATTGAAAATCCCTTTCAAATGTCTTGATTTAACACATATATGGAAAAATGGTGAAAATGTCTTAATTTACACATATCTGCAAAAATGGTGAATATCTAAGAGCATATAAATTAAAAATGGTGAATATATAAGAGCATATAAATTAAAAGTTCCTTTGAAATATCTTAATTCGATACCATTTTTGAAAATTTATATATATTTTTAAATATTTAATTTTAAAATTTTTAAAATATTACATTATTCTATATTAACAAAAGGGTTATAAGAAAAAATTTTAAAAGCAACTTATCTCTATAAAATTAGAGTTACATTATTATTTTCAACTGTATTTTAATAACCCTATTTGGACCAAGGTTAGATGCTATAAAATAAAAAGAAGTGCCAGTACTTCGTGAGACTCAAGTCCATTAATTTTCTTGTAAACAAAAATAACCGCATTCTAATTTAAAAATAAAATTTTAAACTATTTGTCATTGGTTAAACATTTGTCTAAATAAATTAAGAATCAAAATAAAGCCCTCAAGATATCTAGTACGGTAAAAATCTAGCCGTTACATCAAAATCGTTTCCAATTACAACTTCTTTTTCTATCTGAATACAATCATAAATCAAGAACGCCTTTCTTTTGCGTTTTTTTAACCAGCATTTTTCAATCTTTCATAGTACCTTTTCAAATTTCTGGCTGATATTCAACTGATGATAATATAAATTAAGAAATGAATACCTAAAAACAATACTCAGAAGGCATATCCAGCGTTCACAAAAATAAGAAAGATGCCGTTGGTAATACTAACGCTACTATCATTTCTGCAGAAGGATTAATTTATTTGCAGGTTCCACCAAGTAACGAATTTCCGGAGAACTTCAACATCGAACGATATAACTTGCTGCCCGCCTATGGCTTCGCTGATGGCCAATCCATCTTTTGCGATTCTGTAATGAACACAATCAACCATTTCGTAGTCCTTTACACAAATGGGGCCGCCAAATTTTCCATCGCCATCTTCATCTTCGTTATGGGTCACACTGAGACGTTCAAACAGATGAACCAGCTCCTTCAGTACGTCCAAACCTCGTCCAAGAATGCGAGAAGCTAATTTGCTTTCTTCCATGAGTATATGCGTAATAAGCCGTACACCCTTTTCAAGGGCTTCAGAATTACTCTGCGCCTGCACCTGAGCTTCGACAAGTTCTCCCTCTTGAAGCCCACTCATCTCCTTCGATCGCTGATCAATTTCTCTAGAAATGCAAATGATTACGGTATTGTACAGTGCTCTACAGTACATAGCTTTGAAATATAGAAGTGAAACCCTTGCTCTTGTCAGAATAGCTATCCCGTGATTCAAGTCCTCGCTGCTGATATCCATTGCATTCTCTTGACAAAGTATGTGGAAGGCACAAAGATATGCCACCAGAGCGTCCCGGCTAGGGTTTGCATCCAGGGGGAAGCTATCCGCGGGGAACTCGTAAAGTAATTTAGAAAATACTCGCAAAATAGAGGAGTGGATATTCGTATAGCCTTCATTATTCTTATAGACATGACCAACAATGCTTATTAAACTTGAAATCACCTTGGAATTTTCTCTGGAATTTTCCCTGCGTGATCTCACTCCATTTTTTATGACGTCGATGGCCCTCACTATTTCCCCACCCACATTCAGAGCTGCTTCTGTGGCTTCCTTTTCTCTTAATATTTTTACAATGAGGTTCTTGAAATATCTGAAGCCATGTACGGACATGAAGGTTTTTATGTTGTGAGAATCAAATTCACAAAACAAGCGAACTGTATTCACCTTCTTCCATATTTTCACCCATTGCTTCTCTGGTATCCGCTTCGCTGTAACAGATTTACGCAACCTCCTTAAACATCGATTCATCTTTCCTTCTTCCAGAATTTTTGAATAGTTGGCAATTACAGTATTCGAAGGCAGCCCATTAAGTTTAATGTAATGGTTCATTTCTTTTCTCAATTCTGTTTGGGGAATGGCGCTTTTAATGTCAACCCACTGTCGACTAAGAGGATACTGTTCAGTTTCCCAAACGGTCTGTAGCGTGTTTCTGTCGTAGAGAAGCTAGGTGGGATCTTGCTACAGCGGTAACCGCACAGGGTCATAAGCGAATTCTCCACTAATGATGTCCATAAACTTCTCAGGTACCGCTTCCATCTCCATTTCTTTTCTCTTTTTCGTGGCCACCGCTGGACTCGTAGCCATGCGTATATAATTCAATATAAAATAGTTTAACAGTCCTCGATATGAATTACAGTGGCTTGCAGCTTTGAATTGGCGATTTCAGAAATAATATATTCCACGGATGGAACGAGTTCCTGACGCTCAAGCTTCTTTATTGGGGAGGAATATATTTATACCTTTATAATCAACCAATTCGAATATTTTATTAAAATTGCGGTGGACGTGTCACCCATAATTAGAAAAAAACCGCTCTAGTTGGACCGCTTGCCACTTACATTGAGTATAACGCATAGATGTAGTATCTGTAACTAGAGTGGCTTCAGAAACCTTCGTTGCATAATAATCGAGCTTGTCGTTAATTAATATCTATAGACATGATGAATGCACGGTGGCTGGAACCAAGTTTGTTTTACACAAATTTACAGCCTTGGTTATAGACGAGGAAAATAATAGATAGTGAAAGCTTATCGTTAGATATATTAAAAGAAGAGGAGAAGGGCACTTGGTTAATAGACTAGGAAAATAATACATAGTGAAACCTTACCCTTAGATATCTGTAAAGAGGAGTAGAAGGGCACTTGGTTAATAAAAGAAAAGAACGTTGTCTTCAAGTATGGTTGAACAAATCTTGTCTATGCTAGATAGACTCGAGAAAATAGATTGTATTTCGGTAAGTTCGATGGACTTGGAAGGATTTAGGAAAGACTAGTATACTTATACTTGAGATGAGTTAGACGATTGAATCGGTGGAGTTAGGGATGATTTGGAAGCATAGAATAGGTAAACATGAGATAACTTGGGTAGAATTTGCTTCGTGTAATAGTAAGTTCAGGATACAGAAAGAAGATGCCTCAAAAGTGTTAAGGCATAAGTAGAAGAGAACATTCTTCATCAGGGTAAATAAGTTTTGTGGTTGTGCTATGTTTAGTATTGAAAAATGTACAAAGTCAAAAGAAGAATAAGATAGCATGTGTACGAGGTAGGTTTATAATTGTTTCAAGGCATAACAAGAAAAACTTTCTTTTAGCGCCATAAGTTACCACTATTTATATGTTATGTGATGCTAATGTGGTGTAAATGTTTATGTATTATATTAGAAATGAAGTGTATCACTATATTTGATGGATAGGTTAGCACTATTCTTACTATGTGGTGTTAAAGTGGAGTAAATTTATATTTAAAGAAGTCGTGTATGCTATATCCGCAAGTTCTATAAAGTAAGGTAGCTAACTTTGTGTTCGCCATGTTGATATGTACAAGTGGATTTATTTATGTGAATTTCCACCATAAACATAAAAAATTTACAAATATTTATATTATGAATATATAATTAGAATGAAACTCACAAATATTTATTTTATAATATTTATTTGTTTGTCATTTTTACATGTAACACTAAAATTTATCTATGTAAGTTTGCATCATAAATACAACAAAGTCAAAGTAATTGTTTTACAAATATTTTATTTCAATTATTTACTTTTTATATTATTGTCATGAGAAAATAAATACATAAAACCATAATACATAATTGTTTATTTTATCAATAAGCCAATTGAGGTAACTATTTTTTATGTTATTGTCATTTAAAAATAAAATAATGGTGAATTGATGGAGTTGGGTTACTCTTTTTTTGAAAAACTTGTGTTCCAAAGGTTGAAAATGTAACTTTGTGAGGGTAATTTTTAAGCCCTCCATCAAGCTTTTAAAAGATCCACTATATAGCTCCATCCTGCTAAAGATCTGGATGGATGTGCCATTAAATTTTGCTTCAACTTAATGATAGTGTTTTATGGGCTCATGGTATTGAGAAACCAATAGTATTGCACATGGAATAGTATGGTTTGCATTTTTATATTAAACTGAGTATATTTTTTATTATTTCATTACATATATGTATGTATGTAGTTTTAGAATTTGCTAGTGTTATTAATTTTATACAATTTATAGTGGTTTTCTTTGTAATCTTGGTAGGACTCCCTTTTCATTCATTTATAAATAACAAACAACCAGATTTACTATTTTGGTGGCCTCAACCTGGCCTGAGCGGGAAACAGAGTCTGTTGGCCACGTGATGGTGTGGTATGTCATCCAAAAAATTAAGTTTTTGAGTCTGTCATACCAAAAAAACAAAGACTAGATACTCACACATATACATCTTTTCACAGATTGACTAACACATTTACTAGACACTTGAAATTTAAATGCTAGGTGCATATAAATACTAAGAAAAAAGATAAATTAAAACAACCATGAACTACTCAGCCTCAAATGGAACCGAGGCCGACTCCACTGGTGCCAGATCCTGAACCGAGGTGCTAGCGTGCTCAAAAGGCTTGGAAATACATGGGAGGTGGTACTCAATACGCTCGAGACACCCATCCTATTTCCTCAACTGGAACTTGCTCTTATCAAACTAGCTCTTGTAGTCTGGAAAGTCTTAGGCTAATGTCACCAGGCTCATAGAGATCTACTCCAAGTCTTTGCCAAGTGTGCTATTCATAAACTAATAAAGATACAATGTCTGCTTGAATTGTGTTAGTATGCCTTTTGTTTGTACTGGATCTGGTATTACAACTCTCCATTCCTTAGTATCCATCTCTATCTCTACGTGTCTATTTATGTCACCTTCCCATTTTTCAATGAGCTTTTGAATTTCCTCCGTTGTTTTTTCATTGTATGCGTTCATTGCCTCTTGGATCACATCGATTGCAGGCCTCTGTCCTCTTAGCTTGCTTGCGGGTGAGTTTGGTTGGTCTTCTACCACCTTCCCTTTATCGTTTCGACCTCAACCTCAAACTGCAGGGCTCTTGGAGTGGCCACAAGCTATAGGACTCTTAGAGCATTCCATACCATAGTATTTAACGAGGTTTTCCAAGTAGGTGACCTATCCACACAATAAAATGGAGGCATAATTTCGTATAATGAAAATGATCAAAGGTCCATGCATCCTAGTTATCAGAACAAAGGTGACCTAGGGGCCTCTTCCCAAGACTTCTCCCCTGCCCGCCCTTCTACGGACCCCTCACCCTCATGCCCTGCTTAATTTCTACCACCCCTTGTCCTTGATGGTCACTCTCACCCCGGCAATCATCTCCATAACCCAAAGAGCTCCCACCTTCCTTCAATATTCCAGCCTCACTTTTGGTGTCCCCTCTCTCGGCATACATCCCACCCTCGAAATCGACAAAGGAGGCGTCGATTCCCATTTCTCGGGCCTCGGTGGAATTCCCTCTCCCATTCACATGTGCACCGAGCCCAAGTATCTCAAAGTGGTGCAAACTTGCAAAGCCTCTAAACTAAACACAACCCAAGACTACTCCTTAACTCTATACCCTGGAAGGATTTCCCTATGCCTCACCATTCCTTATTGTTGGCATCCCTTACCCGACAGACTCACACTTGGGTGCACGCTGAGGCCATGCCCAATTCCTACTTTAACACAAAGTCATAGACCCAAAATAACTCAAAACTTTCCCGAACCAGAGTTGGAATGGTTCCACTCTCCCATACCCAGCAAAAGACTATACCAATCCTCCTAAATCCCCTTAGGCTCCAATAGAGACCAACAAAACTCATAAAACATAAACATGGCATGAACAATGGAGAGGTAACCAAGAAAAAACATGATTTTTTCTATGGTGGATGTGTGATGGAGGTTTTTTTATCTCGTTGTGTAACCTGCACCAAGTTCTGTCATCATAAAAAAACCCCCACACCTTCCTCCACCTTGTTTTAAACTCCACGCAAGGGCCTTTGTCTCACCACCTCACCTTGTGTTGCATGTAACAGTATAGCTTGTCAGCCTTGCCACTCATGTGGAAGGTGGTGGGCTTCAATATGAAGGACACTACCATTAATACTAATGGGAGGCTCGATCTTCTTCGTCACACATGGATAGGGGAGCTCAGTGTGGGAACTATGGGTGAGATATTCCCTCTGACCTATCTTGCTTTATGATGTTCTACAGCTTGATCCATGGTTCTTCCATGAGATTAAGAGGTTTGTTTAATTGAAGAGGTTAATTTGGGTGAGTGCAACCAAAATATTCTAGGAGGTCATCTGCTCTATTTCCTTCCCTCGTTACATAGGTGATACTGATATAGTCAAATTTCTTGATTGTATACTACAATCCCTGCAAATGCCGAGTAGTATGCCAACTCTCGCTGAGTTTGTCTCACTTTGTTCCTTGATTAAGATTTTTTAGAGTGTTCGTAACCAACTGAGAATCTCCTTTGATTACCATGTTTTTGTATCCTAGCCTCATGGCCAAGAGGAGACCTTGGTGCACTCCTATGAATTATGCTTCATTGTTGTTGGAAAAGCCACAAGATTCAGCATATATGAATGTTTTTCTGCCTTGATGATCTCAAAAAATACCTCTAGCTTCTGCTTGGCCCGAATTGCCTTTCGAGGATCCATCAAAGTTGAGTTTGATGAATCCTTCTTGAGGAGGTTTGAATATCCTGATGGTGTCCCCTCTATCGGTGATAACTTTCCAAGAAGCTGGATAGACCATGCCAGGCACTATGTGGAGGCCCTAGAGAATTATTTCTTCCTGAGTAGCCACTTTCCAATCATCTGGAATCCATTTCTCCGAGAGGATGGCTTATATTATGTTGTTTTTAATTGCTTCCCACACTATCTCTTGGCCCAAAATGGTGTTTTTCAATACCTGTCGGTTCCTTTCCTTCCACGCTTCCCATAGAGTGAACCCTGGGACAAGGTCCCATTCTCAACCAGGCTGGAGTATAAGTCTTGTCTACAGAATAGGATGGTCTCCTTTATGCTGCCGAAGTCAGGATATATCCCGACAAACAACGCTTCCATGTGTCTTCATTTTCTCTCCACATACTGAAAGGAGCTGAGGAGGTGTTCTAATGTTTCCCCCTTATTTCCACATAGGGCACAAATTGAGGGCCCTTAGCAGCCCCTTTGTTCAGTTGGTCCTAGGTAAATATTCTGCCTCTACACACCAACGAGATGAAGTAGGTCACCTTCGGCCACCACTTCCCTCTGGAATTTTTCCTCCAGATTTGATGTTGATTCTCATGTCCCCATCTTGTTTTTATCTTGTAAGCTTCCTTGATTTTAAATGATCCTTTTGTAGCATAGCCCCATGTCAAGATTTCTGACCCTTCCTGGAAGGTGATTCTTCTTGAGTCTGGCTCCTTCTTCAAATGGATCCATTGATCTGAATTTGGTGCATTTGGCCAATCTATCATATCGTTCCAAATTCTACATCCACCATTAATGGTCTCTTCCCTCTAATATTCATTTACCATTTTATAATTGTTGTTCATAGCATAAGTGAAACATTCACTCAGCTCCTCTAGGGAATAATTTTTCCCTTTGTTGCTAAGACTCATTCTAAAAGTTGGTTGTTTTTCCATTCCTTATTTCCCAAAATAAATGTTGCAAAATAAGGACTCTGTTTTGGTCTGCTAGGTTCCAGATGGTATATCCTTTAGGGGGGTACCAATAGCTTAGAATATCCTATGTATGGTTGGGCATGTCATATTTCCTTGTCCATATCTACTTCCATTGTCCTGTTCCTGCCTCTAGCCATCTCCACCATAATTTCTCCCGCAATACCTGGTTGAGAATAAACATGACTCTAAGGCCCTATCCCCCTTCCATTTAAGGTTTGATGAGGTTCAACTATGATACGAAGGACTATTTTTTTCAACTGTTGGGCCCCTCCCCAAAGTAATTTCTTGAATATTTACTCCATTTTGTTGGAGATTATTTTGGGCGTGGCCATTCTAGACAATTGGTAAATGGGGATGGCTTGCAGGACGACATTAAGAAGGATGGTGTGGGTAGCCATATTGAGGGATCTAAAAGTAAAATTGGTGAGCTTGATTTGAATTTTTTGGATCATATGAATGAAACAAGAAGTTTTCAAAGAGCTTTCAGCAATGAACATGCCCAGGTATTTATTGGGAAGAGAACTGATACCAAACCTCGGCACTCTCGCCAGAAAGGTTTGGATATTTCTAGTAGTGTTAAAGAATAAGATGCAATATTTCTCATTATTAATAAGGGTGCCATAGGCTTCCATAAAAAAATGGAGTATATCTTTAATGTTTCTGGCTTCCTTCAGCGAGACATGAAAAAAGAGAATAATTTCACCAACAAATTGTTGGCGGGTAAGAGGGAGGTCATTTCCCCAGAGCCTATGACCACGTATATTCAAATTATGAGCTTCCTTCTTTAGGATTCTGCCGAGGCCTTCAGTAGCAAGAATAAATAAGAATGGGGATACAAGATCTCCTTGTCTTAGCCCCTAATTAGGGTTAAAATATATGGTGGGGGAACCATTTAGGAGAATGGAATAGATAAGGGAGGAAACCATAGCCTGGATTCATCAGATCCATCTCTAATCAAACCCATAAGCTTGAATGAATTTGGTGAGGAAGGTCCAACTTATGCAATCATAGGCTTTTCTTAAATCCAGTTTTATCATCATCCCCGGGATTTTCAGATGCTTCAAGGAGTGGATTTCTTCCTCAGAGATAATAACACCATCTAGGATTTGTCAGCCCTCTAAAAAACCAGTTTGTTCTGATGATATGAGGGAAGGAAAAAAAGGTTTAAGGTGCTTAACCATAATAGTTGAATTGATTTTGTATATGAAATTTCATAAATCAATCAAGTGGAATCCTTGGGGATTCTTTGATTTAGCATTTAGGAATCAACATTATTAAAGTATTGCATTAAGACTCAGACATGTCTTTTGGTGCCTCTTGACACCTCCACCACTTCCAGAACATTTTTTCCTATTAATTTCCATGCAGCTTGGAATAATTCCATGGTGAAACCATCAAGCCCTGAGGCTTTGTTTTTTTCCATACCTTTTACCACCTCCTCCACTTGCTCCATTATGAACACCCGCATAAGGCTACAATTCTGATCTAAGGTAATGAGGTGCAGAATGCTTTAGGTGATTCTATTAATTTCCTCAGAGCAATCATGTTCTGGTTTAGAGAACATGGTTTGAAAGTGATGCACCTGTTCTTCCATTTCCTCATGTTGGACTGTTTTGTATCCAACCTCATTTTTTAGTGAGAATATCCTATTATGCTATCTCTGTTAGATCGTTACTTTATGGAAGAGGCATGTGTTCTTCTATCCTTCCCTAAACCATTTGACTCTATGTTTCTCCTTCCAGAGTATCTCCTCTTGTTTTCTACATTATTCTAGTTACGTTATGAGTCGCCCCTTTTATTCTACTAGAATTTTTTTATCTTCCATCTGTGATAATCTGTTGTTGGACAGTATCCATCTTCTTATTTAACTCCTCCGAGTCTTTGAAGATGTTGCCAAAATCCTCTTTGTTCCACTTCTTGATCCTTTGTTTGATCTCTTTTAGCTTGAGCTGGAATATATGCATAAGACTTCTTCCCACCACTTCATTGTTCTTCCACCATTCTTCGAGTTGCCCTAGTAGCTTAGGGTCTTAGAGAAAAAATGCTTCAAATCTCAAGGGCTTATTTTTAAGTCCTATTTTGAGGTCGATTTATAATATTACCGACCAGTTTTCCAAGATGATTCTAGGAAGAATGGAGGTTTCCATGAATATGTCTCAAGTGACGACCTATTTTGAGACCAAGAACCCATCCAATGTGGATGCAATCTAATTTTTACCTCCTCTCCTATTATTATAGGTGAAGGTTTCGTTGTTATTTCTTAGGTCCACAAGTTTGAGCTCTAATATTAGTTCCATCAAAATATCCAGATTTGGGTCTTGTAAGTGAATTCCTCCTTTCTTCTCTTTGAGTTAGCTGGCAGTGTTGATTATAAATGAAAGCACTAACTATTTAGAGTTCTATCTTACTTAGCTAGGTTCTAACATCTAGGTCTATTTTCATCGAAGTTAATTCCATGGAAGACACCTATTTGGATGAGAGGTGACACATACATTTACGATGAGGAATGGTTTAGGTGTTATGAAACACGTTCATGTTGCATTAAAATTAAAATTTCCCTCATTTATATCTCCCGTAAAAAACTATTCTCTAAAATATCTTTTGTTATTTAAATAAATACAAAACATGTGCATGATTTAGAGAAATATAAAACATACACACAAATTGTCGAACTATAAATGTACCCCCCTCTACCACTAATTCCTCTTAATCAAATGACCCTTGGGTCACCTTCCCCGAATCCCCTCCACTTCTAGATTCCTCTATCACGCACCTAGTTTCCTCATGAAATGGGGACATAATTTTCGATCTTTGATACCATGCTATGACATTTACTAATCTCCTTGTTGTCCGGTGCAAAGGTTGGAAGATCCATATAAATTTTCGCAAGCGTAACTAAGATTTCTTCCATCTTCATACACCACATCATCATCCTTCCATATTACCAGGTTTTCATCCTACACTTTCATGACCCTTCACTCAGCCATCATTCCTTCATCCACTAAAATATATTATGTGCCAGTGCATTACCCAACGTGCTAGTGCATTACCCAACCACCATAACACTAAATAGTATTGTGAGATCTTAAAATTCAATGAACATCGCCTTGATAGAGCCATAATTCCTCCCCACAATACCATTTTTACCCTCAGTGTATATTCCTTTTATTAGCCAAAATTTTTAGCCTATACTGTGAAATCATGACTCGATGACTAGTACCTTAACGTATTGATTTCCATCATCAAAAATTCTCCCTGACCCTCCTATGAGTTGGGGGATAGAGATTCCTTAATGAACCTCCCTAATGGGGCTTTTCCAGTAGTTGGTTTCTTATTAAATCAAACATCTCCTTTCCCTAATGTTGAGTACGTTATTTATTATGAAACAACTTTAAATTTAAAAAAAAAATTAGGAAAATGCGTCGTGAAGCTGCTGGAGAGATTTGGTATGGTGGACTGTAAGTTTGTGTTGACACTGATGGAACTCACCTTTAAGAATTTGTGTTGAAATAGTATTGAGCCTGAGCTGGGAAATCCCACCGAGTATCAACAACTCGTGGGGGACCCGATTTTCTTAGTGAACTCCCATCCAGATGTATATTTTGTAGTGAACACTTTGAGTCAACATATGGTTGAGCCTCATCAAATTCACTGGATGGTGCCAAGAATTTATTGAGATATCTTTGAGGCACATATCCCATCGGATATCACAAAGTATATTCCATTTTCTTGTGCATTGATATGATAATTATTATTATACTTGTCATGTGACAGGTATAATGCAACAATTTTCACTGTGATTTGACATTAATTTGTTTGTTGGTGAAATTTTTTTATAGTTTTTCTATAGCTAAATTTTAATAGTTTTATTATTTAGTTATTGTCAATTTTTAAATCTATTTTTCTTGAATACTTTTGGATGGTAATTTCAACTTCTTATTTTTTATGGATGTCCTGCATTGCGAAACTCCAAATACGGCTTGATTAAATTGGAAACGTGAATCTGGTCGGCGGGTTGTACTGCTGATTTGTAGGGTAATTTAATACATATTGATGATCTGGTATAGGTATGTGGTGGTGACTACAACATTTCAATTTTATTTCTATTTGTACTCTTTGGTACATAATGTTGTTAAATTTGTTAAACATTAATATAGCTTCGTACACATGAATGTGTGGTGCGACTGAAAAATTCTTCGTGTTTTGAAAGGCCATTGGACATATTTATGAGGTTTCCCAAAATAATAAAGGTTTCACAACATAATAAATTCATGTACATTGACCTAAGGCTAAATGAATAAATTTTGACACAACCCATACTAGTTGAGATTCATGAGGTTACAAACCATCGACTTTTCATTGAGATCAATTTATCGTCTCTAAAATAAGCCCCTTGTTAACCCAGACTGTAATACTTCCTTAGAGGTGCTTATTTCCATTGATGGAATGGAAGTCACGCTGGTCACTCACCAAGAAACATGTACACTCATGCGAAGTGAAAAGAATGGATTTAATTTATGGGTAGATGACTATTTTCCAGCGATATGAAAAGCTCTTGTAAGAATTGCATGAAATATTATTGCTATCTATGAATCCACTGTGTATCTTACCCTATTCGCATATCACATTAAAATTCATAATTGTTGGAAAAAAATGGTTGATTCATTCCTTCAATGAGTCCTTGTAGAGTTTGGGCAACAATTTAATAGCCATATAACTGAAGAAAATTTTTGAAACCCCGTCCGTCAAGACCACCTTTGATGGGTTTATAACTTTATTATATACAATATATATAAGTTGACTCCACATTGGGTGAGGTATAGTAACTATAGAAATACCTAATAATATTTGATATTTTTTGAAGTTCCCTTAAAGTCTTGGCATTAGTCAATTAAGGGACCGAAGCAATTGTGAACCTGCAAGTTGTGAGAAATGTTGCCAGACATAGAGATCTAGTGATAATTATACTTATATAAAATTTAATGAGTCTATATGTAGTGATGTTTATCCCATTAATTAATTGTTATAGGTATAATTTTTGGGTTAGGAGTGAGGCTAGGCATGGTGTGGTAAACCCATGATACATGGGAAATTGGGATCATTAACTTGGGAAATCTTAAGCTCATGTTTTTTTAATGAACTCTTGAGATTATGTTATTAAATGCGTAAAATAGTCAAGTAAGGCCCTACCCCTCTGATATGGGTCGAGTTATGGGAGACCTTCGAGTTGGAGCAAGGGCTCTCCCGTCTAATATGGGCCAAGTTGTGGTAGGCCTCTGGGCTAAAAAGAAACACAACGTGTTGTTTGAATTGGCCTTCAAGCTCAATTTTGTGCAAGACCCTAAGATATACGACGCAACCTTTATTGCTATGTCAACTTCTTAGCTCTTATGTGATAAGAATTGAATCATATCTTTGAGTGATTCACTCTCTCCAGTGAAGACACCAACCATATATTTATGAGTTATCATTACCATTGAACAATAAATTTCAACCTTTACCACTAGAAGACGAACATTCTCGTGAGATAAAGTGAGAAATCAAAATTCATTATTTGATTGGATAATGAACATTAAGAGTGATACAGTTTATTTGTATTGTGAGATGATCAACATTATGGAGCAATACATCACTCAAGCCTCTAAATTTGATCACACAATAATTGTGTGTTTTACATGAAATAAAATGGAAAATTGTGAGAAAATCTTTCGGTAAAAATCATATCAAAACAATTTTGGTCGACGTGTTTCAAACTAGCCATTGTGGTTCATCTTGTCCTGATGATGAATGACACTGGCTGGTTCGAAATGCATCGACCAAAATTATTTTGATGTTATTTTTACCGAAATATTTTCTCACAATTTATGGATCACAGAAGCCAAATTCCTAAAAATGGAGAATTCTTCACTTTATTACCTCAACATTAATAGTTATATGGAAGTATAGCTTCTTTTCCTAGAATCAGTAGAGAATCTACAAGAATGAGAGGTGACATATTGAGAAATAACTTCTCGGTGGGGTCGACAGGTAATACCTCGAAAGGTCAACAAAGTCTGGGTTAGTAGAAAATGCATGTCATAACCTACAAGATAAGGTCCGTGAGAAACCATGGCTTTGAATGGAGGAGAAATAAAACATAAAACTGAAAGTACTAGGTAGCCACTAGGAAATACTTAAGGAATCTGACACCAGCCACTGAATGTTGTAGGGATATTAAGAAAACCCTATAAATGAATTACAAAATTAAATCAGTTAACTTGTTGAGGACGTCTGCAACAAAAAAAGAACTATTAAAGAAACAATATGAAAACCTCACCCACAACATCAATCCATTATGTGAACAAGAAGATGAATCACAAAGCTGGAGAGCTCTTACTCGCAGAAGTATTGCTACAAATAACTAAGATGAAGGCAAAGGGTGGGGAAAATATGCTACCCTAGCCTCTACCTTGAATTTCTCACCATTGAATTGAGTCATGACTAGATCAACAAAACTGTTGTGACCACCTAGCCCTATGACCCCATCAAAGTTAGGCTCATCGAGGAGACAGTTGGGAAAGGTTCTCGACTCTCGCTAGTTAGCACGTATTATAGATGAACAATGTGTAATGAAATCAAAATAACATGGGTGACAAGCAAGGCCCTTGAGGGTTAATGCCTTGTACATAAGTTTTATATCTAACTATCGAGCAAAGGTTAAATAAATCATTTTTTTATATATTTTTTTAATATTGTATTTGGGATAATATTGTTTAGGGATCGTTTAATGTAATAAAAAATATTAATAATTTATGTTAATTTATACGAAATATTCAATATTTTAAAAATACTTTTATATATTTTGAAAATAAAATATTTTAATATTAATTTTAATGAAAAAATAAATTAATTTACTATTTAAAAAAAAATCTAGATATGTAAGACATTTATACATTATATAGCCATAATGTTAATGTTCTTAGGTAATTTAAAATTAATACAATTTATAAACTTATATTTTAATATTAAAAAAATATTGATATTAAAATGTCATTAAACTATCATTTTTATTTAGAAATGAATTTAAATTTATTATAAATTTCATATAAATTATTATAAAATTAAAAAAAAAAAATACATCTTAATAAATTTTATTTTGATAGTCCTTAATAAATCTAAAGTTGAAATTAAAATAAATTTAAATTGTATTGAATCTATTTATGAATAAATAAATCATGTGCATTGATATGATAATTATTATTAAGTCAAAATGATGTAACCTCATCCTGTACTCATTTCACTAGGACCTGGCCTTAACCGATCACCATAGATAGCTTTGAAAACTAGCAATAAACTTCTCGAAGGGTGGTTTGCAAGTAGTTGCTGGTCACTCAATTTACAAGTGTTTATGTCCTCACCGTTGATCTTTGTGGATTTGATGTGACGATGAAGATTATTCCGAAAGGTCTTAGGGTAACTAACCCCTACCCGGAATCCACACAGGCTCCTCATTTGCCTCAACCCCTCGATGGTGCAGCTCTACACCTTCATATCTCTTCCTTCAAGTAGGAGGTTCACGTTCTTCACAGGTTCGTAACAGGTTCACTCTAGCTCCAAGTTATTAGTTATACATTTTATTTGGCGTTTATGTTCACTGGTTATTACTTTGGGGTCACTCTCAGAACAGGTGTGTGGAATTTAGTCTGGATTGTTATGAGTTCTGGTTCGGGTTTAACCCTTCTTATCTTCGGGTTGTTCCGAAATTGTTTTTTTTTTCTTTCCAACTTAGATATAGGTAAAAACTTCTCGCAAGTGTCCTTTGTCCTTTTCTAACATTGTCATTTATAGAAGTAGCATATTTTTGTTTGTTTTGTAGGCTATTAATGTTACCAATGGTCAGGAGACTCCCCAACACATCTCAGCAACCCCATCGACTCCATGTAGGTTTGTTTACCTCCTATATGGTTTTCTTCTTGTTGTTTTATTTAAAAAAAAGGTGGAAAACCCTACCCAAATTGTTTTTGGCATTTTGCAAAGTTAATTTTCAATTTTCACTCGCTCTATTTACCCATTAACCATTTCGATATCCTATCATTCCGGCTAGGTTATGTTTTCTCAAGTCTGTCGTTATAGTCTAAGTGACTATGGTGCATAATGCGACACTATATAGGGTTTCTGCTTCTTATTTCTATTTGCAGTCTAATTTAGTGTTATGTATATTCATTTTATTGAGTTCTCCTAAGTGAGGGTTTTCACAGCTGTGGGGTGATAGAGTTAACCCTTAATGTAATTTGTGTTTTCTGTAAAATGGTTTTGGCCAGTTGAGCCATATTTTCCCATAGTGGCTCAGGTTTGTAGAGATTTATTGCGTAGATTGGAATTATGGCTATGCATTCTTTCAGCCGAATGATCCATATTCACCACGGTTATGGGTTTCAGCCTTCTCACAAATTTATTGTATGTGAGTATAAGCATATTTTATTTTTTCTAAATACAATAATTTTGGTATTATATGCTCATTTTAGTTATGGTTATTATCTATGAGATCTCCTTTTGTTGTGTTATTATCAGTTTATGGGCTTTGGCTTTTGGGATATTTATCGCACCTATTGTATATGGATTTAGTTTGGTGTTCAACATTAGCTCTATAGTATACATTAACTTTTTTTGTTT
Organism: Pinus albicaulis; assembly: GCA_034641835.2. Classification (NCBI taxonomy): domain Eukaryota; kingdom Viridiplantae; phylum Streptophyta; class Pinopsida; order Pinales; family Pinaceae; genus Pinus; species Pinus albicaulis. The sequence continues at coordinate 1,722,098,979 of CM076575.1, forward strand.
TCCCATAAGAAGGTTTTAGAATGAGATAATTTATCTCCTATTTTTGTTTGCCCAATACAATCTTGAGTAATTGGAGGACGTTGAAGATAATGTATATATATATATATATAATATGTTATTTTGTGTTTTATATTTCAACGTGAACTTGGTAAATGCATATTCTTATCTTCACTATACCATTATAATGTTTACTTAATTGTTTGAAATACTATTCCTGTAAATTTCTAGATTAATTATTTTTTATAAACATATATATATATATATATATATATATATATTTTCATTCATTAAAAATTTAATATTATTATAAATTAATATATTTAATATTATATATTAAACTTTTTATATTCATAATAAATATTATTTAACTTGATAAATATAAATATACGAAAATATATAACAAATAATTATAATCAAAATGTAGAAAATGTTATTTAAAAAAAAAACTAATAATATAATCGATTATAATTTAAAATTAATTTAATTATATAACGTTTTAAAATTTTAAATCTTTATATTTTATTGCTTTTACTTTAATTTAACTCTTTTTAAATTAAGAGGCAAATTAAGTGGCACGTAGTAGCTACTATGTAGCACTTTTTTATATCATAGTTTCCATATTTTTCAAGAGTATAAGGCACAAAGTTGGTGTGATATTTATACTGATTAAAAGTATTATAATAAATTTACAGCTCTTGAGTGAAGGCCTAAGATTTTTTAGAACAGTTCTCAATGCATTAATGGAATTTCAATTCTCATGCATTAATGCATCTTTGGCAACCTTTATTCTAAAAAAACATGTTACTACACCAAATTCTAGTCAAAAGGATGAATTGTGCTTATGCATAATTTATCCATAATATGCCTTTGGTGGTGTGGTTTGTTAGCTAATTTTTGTATATAATAATATATGTACTTATTTTAAAGACATTTGAACTGAGATTCTGCCTGAAACCTCTCATTTTGTGGTACTCTTTGAAACTATTTAGCTATGGCAGGGACTTGCTGCCCTACATCTCATTTGTTTAATTTTTTATACTTGCGTCGGTTAAAATTATTCCTTCATACCTTGAAGAGGTAATTACAAGGTCGTCTTATCAAATACTCTAGATATGTCAGCTATCATGATGTTCAACACTTAAGTTGTCATTCATCTAACAAATGAAATTTTAGGGCTAATTCGGCACAGTGGATTGCGTTTGGTAAGTTATCAAGGTCACTGCCCTTCGCTCCTCTTGTCACCTTCACCCATTTCCAACTCACAATATGGAATGAAGGGTCTGAAAATAAACCCTCATTGGTGTATTGGGTATGATTCTTAACCAAAATTTCATTGATGTTGTGCTCTCCATATTTTCTCAATCATTTTCCATACCAATGTCGTGCAATGCTTGATAATATTTCTAGGAATGTGTTGCCCCATGTAAAACTACGGCAGAGGGATGGAAAATACTTCGGCTTCTCGCACCAAGTATTTCTTGCACACCTATTTTAGTTAATTATTTGTTTTCCTTTGGTAAAATTCTTATTCAATTTGATTGTCACCTACAACAACAACAAATCGTTTTGGCCCCCTCTGAATCTCTGTACAGGTAATAACAACCTCAAAATTTTATTGCAAATATAATATTCTGCCTTTGGATTCCATTTTCTGATTAACCCTTTTCTCTTATGTTTTTGGTATATTTTTTGGTTGATTGTGGTACACTCATCGCCTTCGCCCATTTGCAACTCACAATCTGGAAGGAAGGGTCTGCAGCTAAACCCTCGCTGATGTATTGGGTATGATTCTTAACCTAAATTTCATTGATGTTGTCCTATCTAGCTTTTCTCAACCATTTTCCATAACCATGACGTGTAATGCTTAATAATATTGCTAGGATTGTGTTGGCCCATGGTGATCTATGCTAGAGGGATGGACATTACTTCACCTTCTCGCACCAGGTATTTCTTCCGCACTTCTTTTATTTGATTATTTTTTTTCCTTTCGTAAATTTATTATTCAATTTATTCATCACTTGCAACACACAAAAAGGTTTTGCATCCCTTTGAATCTGTTTACATGTAACAACAACCTCAAAATTTTATTGCAGCTATAACATTTTGTCTTTGGATTCTTGTTTCTGGTTAACCCTTTTCTCTTCGAATTCAAGTATATTCATTGGTTGATTGTGGTCTACCTGCCCTCTTCTCCCACTTGCAACTAACTATCTGGAAGGAAGGGCATGCAACTAAACCCTTGCTGGTGTATTGGGTATGATTCTTAACCCAAATTACATTGATGTTGTCCTCTCTAGCTTTGCTCAACCATTTTCCATACCCATGTTGTGAAATGCTTAATAATATTTATAGGAATGTGTTGGCCCATGGTAAACTATGGCAGAGTAAAGGAAAACATTTATCCTTCTCACACCATGTATTTTCTGCGCATTTCTTTTATTTAATTATTTTTTTTCCTTTGGTAAATGTCTTATCAAATTGTTCATAACCTGTAGCACATAAAAGGGTTTTTCCTCCCTCTGAATCATTGTACAGGTAACAACAACCATGAACTTTTATTGGGGTTGTAATATTCTGTTTGGATTCCGGTTTCCAATTAAGTTGTTTCTCTTCTAATCTAGGTATATTCGTTGGTTGATTGTGGTCTAGACACGTCTTTTCACTTCTGGATGTTATCAAGTTCTTGCAAAAATAAACCCTCTTTCTCAAAGCTCTTACCAATAACCAAGCTCTTATATTAGTTATTTTAGGAAACCATCTATACTTCCTATCATATTGCTGTAGGTTACTATACTAATTTTTAAGGTAAGTGCATAAATATATGTCTAGCGAGTTTACACTGACAACATATGTAATTTATAAAATATTGATTCTTAATGAAGCCTCCTAGCCTTGTAATTACACTTAAATATTGAAAATTAGTTGTATTGTATTATTAATTCATGGCACGGGTTGAAGACCCCACTTATAGCATGACATTTTAATATTTATGTATCAAGGAAAATCTATTAACTAGTTAATAAATATTATCAAAATGTTTCTGTTATTGGAATTATTGTGTATCGTGTTCATCAAAGTTCTTATTTCAATATTGTTCCTCTTATGATGATGTAAATTTTGTTTTGGTTATGATTCAAATTTGTATGTTCTCGAAACCTTGTCTTAATTCTAGGGCTCGATACACGGTTTCAATATTTCTTAAAATGTTGTATATCAGTGATTAATAAATACTTGTTTTTCCAATCTTCCGTTAACAGTAGTAATTCAACTAATTTGGGGTTTATATAGTTCAATCCATCCGGTCTTTTCTCCCCTTAACTATTTCAACTATATTTACAAAAAAGTATTATCCTTAAACTTCGGTGTCTTTGTATAAGTTTTTATTTTATTTTATTTCACTATAATCGTACTGTTTGGTAAATTTTCATAGTACACATATTATTCTTATTCATAATATCTTTTATTTATGCGTTGGAAGAATTTTAACTTTGGTGATATATATATATATATATATATATATATATATATATATATATATATATATATATATATATATATATAATTTGTATACAATATTTGTATTTTCAGCTTCTTGGTTCCTACTAATAAATATTGTATACAAATTATATATATATATTTGAATTCTCAAACACTAATTTACATTAGCGTGTCTTAATCTAACCATAGTTTGAGATACAATTACGAAATATTATTATTCTAGTTTTCTGGTTTTCACCAATATTGCTAACTTTCCATTTTGCTAACTTCTGGAAATTTCTGTTCACATTGTCCGCACCATTCAACGAGTATTCTATTATTATAATTTTAAAGAATCAATTTACAGAAATAGTTTGCTGCAAATATTTATAAATTTCAGTTGACATAAATAATTCTACAGAAACTAGATATAAAAACAGTTCACAAAAATAGTACTCAAAACCAATTCAGAGAAAGGTGTAATATGTAACAAATTTCTACCAAAATTCACAGAAATATGAGTATATTTTTTATTAACCTTTTTAAATAAAGGAGATTATTTTTTTCCACAATTTCATATTTTATTGTGGTTTGGACAGTATATAATTTTCTTATAATAATAATAAATGTTTTTTTTTAATAAATGTTTTCTTTTACCAATTTTATTTTATGGTGCTTTGTATCACAATTTCTTCATCCACGTCAAATTTGTTTTTGGTGGTTTTCACCATACACCATCGAATGCCACATATGCATTTAACACCAAAATTAACATTTTTTACTAACTCCACTTTTGCACCAAAAAACATAGAACCACTTGGCTATCTCCACATTATCACCAATTTTTATACCACTATTTGTAAAATAAGGATTTCTCAAATCCTTTAAAAATAGTTGTGCTAATGTGAAGCTAAATGGCCCTTATTCTTGTAGTGAGGGTTGGATTGTGAATTTCTTATAAACTATTGTGCCTTAGGTAATTGTAGTTTGTAAATGACATAAAGGAAATTGGTTCTGATTCTCTATTGTATATCATAAGATTCCACTATAAGTAAAGTCAGGGTGTTTTTTGTGACATTTTCCTATACATATGGTTGCTCCATTCTATAAGATTCTTGGATGTTATTTTTCCTCACTCTACTTCTGTTCGAAGTGATGATATTGGGTGTGCCAAGTATTCTTGTGCTTTTTTAAGGAAATGGTTGGATGTGTGTCTATTATTGAATGAACTTTGTTACATTGAAAATTTCTATTTTAAGGCAACATTTTGAGTATACCTTAACTAAAGTGGCACATTCTAGTTATACTAGAAATAGGATAGCCAAGACCCTAGAAGAAAGAAAAGATAGTGATACATGACATAATGTCCCAATATAGACTTAGGAGGAACTTAAGTTTTCAAAAAATAAATTTGTCTAGATTATGGGTCTATCACAACAAGTATGTAAGTGTACTCTTCTCCACATTATAACGGAAAGGTGCTTTACTAGTTGAACTTGAGATAATTTTAGTGATCTCTACTATGATAAGTAAAATAACTTAACAAAGAAACAAATATTCAAATTAGTTTCTAGATATTTGATTGCATTCCAATGGTTGGCTCACATGCAAATGACAATGAAGTGGAGAGGATCTAATGACTCCAATGATGAGGCATACGCTTGTAGTTTTTGAAAGGAATGTTGAGAAGTTGAAAATTTTTCCTTCTAAGAATTGAGACAACAAAAAATATTTGTAAATGGAAATAATCCACATATGGTATAATTTTAACAATGATGAAGACAAATGTGAAAATTACTACAAAAATAGTAACAAAAGACTTGAAAAATGACGTTGATGAATGGTTAACAATGGTAGGAGACTTGTTGAACTTTATCACGACAGAAGTCAGCGACCATGAAGATAATCTTAGAATGTTGAAACAAGCTATTTCCAATAGGCATAGTTCATCCCTATCTATGAGAATAAATATAAAGGATCCATAATGGCATGATCGTATGAGAAATGTTATGTTACTAGATAAATTCTATTCAAATGTTGAATAATATATTAAAGAAATGAATGGAAGTTCCCATGAAGCCATGGTGAATGTTGCAACAATGATATTTACCAGTGACAGAAAGCCTCAGTGGAGAATACACTTAGGGGAATTGGAAGTTGGGTACAGTACATAAAATATTGAAAATTGAGTAGAGATGAAAACAACATTAAAGGATTTGTTTCCAAAACGAAATCATTCTTGGATTGAAGAAAATAAGTCACTTTCGCTTAAGCATGAAGGAAGGATTTAAGAAAAGTCACTTTCTCTTAAGCATGCAAGTAGGCTTTAAGCATAGATTGAGGAGTTTTCACGCCCACGTTTTTGTTTTCACAGTTTAATTTTATTTTTTCACTTTTTTTTTCTTTTTTGTTTTTTTTTTATTAGATTTTTTTTGTTTACTCATTTTATTTTATTTCATTTTCATATTTTATCATCAACATTAAAATCACCAACATTTAAAAACATCTATTCACACTTAATATATTAGAAAATTAAAAGTGAAAAAATAAGAACAAAAATGGTTGATGTTGCATCATCATTTTTCAAAACTTGCATGAAAATCACTAAGATTTTAAAACACATGTTCTTAATTGATAAATAAAAATATTAAAGTGTCAAAATAATCCCTCTAAATAAATGGGTTGATGTTACATCAACACATTTTAAAATCAACATGGAAATCAATAGGATTTAAAAAAAAAAAAAATATTACAAAAAAAAATTTAAAGGGCCAAAAATATACTAAAAAAAAAAAAACTCTACATCGGTTCAAAATCGGGTGTTTTTTTTTTGTAACCTCAAAAAGAAGGGTAAACGGTAATTTTCTCTTTTGATCGGTAACTTATGTCATGTAGAAGTTTTTGGTATACATCATCAAAGCTCAGAATTTATTTTATTATAAGGTAGATGGAAACGATTCTCAAAGGAGATGTTAAGGTTTTTTCAAGAGAGAAGAAATATGGAAAGAACAAGAAGAAAGGTAAAGGAAAGACCTAGATCCATACGGATAGTATATAAAGGAGAGGGATAAACATCCAAATTTTCCTAGGGTAAAAGGTAAGTGTATATCTTTATGACTTGTGCAAAGGATAATTATGGAAAGAATTTTCCAACGAAGTATTAGTTTCCACTATTTTTCAACTAGAAATTATCTCAATTGGTCTTTTGCAAGCCTTTGGGGTTGTGTTTTAAGGAAACACACTTATAATCTATGACTGACACTTCAAAATACTTCACTACATTTTGATAGTACTTAATGGAAGATCAATAGATGTGGTAGTTGATAGTTGGGAAACCCACAATTCATGAAGGAAGTTGTTGCAAGAGAGATTGGGTTACATCTTGAGCTAGCACAAATTTATTTCAAAGTGATGAAATTAAATGTGGAAAAGGTGATTGGCATTGGAAAATTGAGTCATATTGAAGCTTGGATAGTAGAGTGGATCTATAGCTTTCACTGTAATGCCCCTAATTTTATTGTTTTAAAAATAGGAAGTCAAAGGCTCTAAGGGTCAAGTGGACCCTGGGGAAAATATTTATTGTGTCTATATTTTATTAATTTAAATTAATAAAATGAAAAATGAATTAATGGTGCAAAGACTAGATAATGATTAGAGATCAATAATCCAAATCCATGAGCATGGATAAGGATAATAAGACTTTCCCAATTATATAAAAGTACTTGGAGAGAATAAATTAAATATAGCACTTTAGATTGGAGATAAAATTCCAAAAAAAAAAAACTACCTCAGTAAGAGGAAAGTTACTGGGAAGGGGTGGAATAAAACTAGAAAGAGAAAAAGCTAGTTTTAAAGTAATTTTGTGGAAGAAGAAAGTGAAGGTAGCCCAAAATATACATGCATAAAAATGATAAGAGCGAGCATGATACATTGATGCAGAATACCTGTAGGAGTAGGTAGTGATGCAAGAATGATATTTGGAGATTGAAATGGCCGACATAAAGATTTTTTGCTCCAGTTTACCTACAATATAATAACAAAAAAATTATAAACGTTCTTGAAATTTAATCGAAAAAAGAAATGGTTTTTTAATTAAGAACTTAGTCTTTCCAAATTAAAATTCAAAAACCTCAAAGGAAGAAACTATGTGGAGGGATGAAAGGCATATACGCTTAGAGCCAAAGGAAAAATTGTGAGACAACCTTATTGATTGAAGAGGTGGTCTGGTCAATGCCAACGCTCCCGAAATCAATCAAAAAAGCACCATGAGAGGTGGATGGTTCCATCTCTACCATGATGGTTCGATCAACCAGAAATTGTAAAAAGAATTAATGTAGAGAAATCATATAATTTCCAGCCATCCATGAATTGGAAATAATATTAATATAGGCTATCCAAACACAAAAACAAAAATCACGTTCCCTGTGGGATACCATGGATGGAGGTCTATGGCTTTTAAAAACTTGAAACAAACAAACACAAAAATTTTCAAAAAAAGTAACAAGCAGAATAGGAATAAAACCGAGCATTATGAATACATCGCAAGCACAAACATAAATTAAATCCATGTCTTACCTATAAAACAAGAGGAATTTTATGGGCCGTTCTCGGTGGCTAAGAACGACTAAACTTCCAAAAACTTAGTAAAATAAATTGTGTTTCTCAGCTAACAGTAAGTTGAATGATGTGCTGAAAAACCACACATACAAACTTGAATGGGCGGGACAAAAACTAATTCGATCCTTCTTGGTGAAAATGGAGAAGTTTCATATCTAAGGAGCAAGATACAATGGTAGAGCCAAACAAAAAATTGGAAGAGAGACCAGAGAGGTAAAATACGAACTTGAATAGAATCGAATAACTAGAAAAACTAAACTAGTTTCCAATAATATCTCAACTGTCCAGGTGTAAGCCATTAGGAGCAAGAGATGTTTCCGCGGATTGACGGGTTCCCTCTAACCTCTGTCAAGCCACGTGAAGCAGTACTATAAATTAATTGACATACAATCTCGAGAAATATGGTGTACCAAGGATGGATGAAAATTGAATTGGGAACAAGTTTAAATCAAAGTAATTGTAAAACCCTTGACGTGTTGAAGTGCAGTGACGTGGAGTCCATCGAGGATGAATTATCACATGAGGTAAGGAATGATAAATTATAATTCAAATGTTTTGAAATTACATGTAATAGTATGAACAAAGTTCCATATGAAACCCGCTGGAGGTACATGTAAATGAGAAAAAAAGAGAGTAGTGGTTAAATTTAAATGCCAATACGAACTCATATGAAGGAAAGGTGAATTCGAAATTATGATTTCGTATGAAATTCCTCAATCTATAAGATAATTATTATCCTTTATAAAGAGCCATATCCAAAGTAAATTCCACTTTGATAAAATATATATATGGCAGAAACAATGGAGGGGTACCATGTTTAAAGTAATGTTTATTTGGTTGGGGAGAAATTATGTTTAGAAGAGGAGTAAGGAGTTAAATTAGAAAGAGAAATTGCATAAATATGTAAGGGGGAAATTAACTATTATACTAAGAATTTATATGTAAAATGAAATGGGACAGTTTCATAAGACATATGGTGTCATAGACATTGTAAATATGAAATTTTAATATAACGAATATATGTTCAATGTTACGAAAGATTAAAAGTACAGACTAGTAAAAGGTTGATGGAAGATATTTGTCGGAAGGTGACGAACAAACATTAGTTCATAAGATAGAATTAATGTTAATTATATAATTAGAAAGAAGTTTTTTTTTGACGAAATAGAGAAGTTACAAATGGTATCAGATCCCATGTTCTAACACTGGGCAAAAATGTGTGCTCACACCAGAAAAAAGAACTGTTGATGTAAATTCTTTTGTTAACATAATTTTTCACTAATATTACTTTTGTATACAATGAATTAGTGTAGAAGTGTACAACTTCAAACCTTGAGTGAAGGGGATGAGTTGTATGTGGATTTGAGTGGTGCAGAAAAATCAATCATATCCTAAATATCCATTGTTCGCCATGATGCATCAGATGCAAGGAGAAAGAAGGCAACTAAAAAACCACATTGAAAGATTGTCCCTAGTCAACGAAGAACAAGAAAGGTTAATCAGAAGAATTGACCTCCAGGAACAGTCACAAAGCTGAAGTTTCTAGGAAAAAGAGAGGAGGAACTGAAAATCACTCAGAAGAGTCTGAGGAGGATGAATCCTTTAGACAACAGTCTAGAAGGACCAAGGAATTATAGGGTGAATTCCAAAAAAAAAAATTCAACGCTCCCTCCTATGATGGAGAGATACAGAAGCTTGGCTTCTAAAATTAGTAAATTACTTTCAATTTAGTAAGTATGAAACTAACTTGAAATATGGGTTGGCTATTTTCAAATTTCCAGGTAAGGCTATCTTGTAGTGATAAGAAAACAAGTGAGAAAAATTTCACTTAAAAATAAGTTCAATTTAAAAATAATAATAGATATCTATATGATCGATAATATGATGGAAAAGAAATATAGCTTCATGAGATTAGGTTGGGACAACTTACTATTGTTTTTTTGTTACCACACTCACCCAACCTGCTTCGTTAGGTGCCTTATATACTAGAAGAAGAGGCAAAGGTAGGATGCTTTTAAAAACTACCTACCTACTAGCTATAAGGAGAGGGATGATGAATTATGTCTTCTGAATTTAGGAAAACCATAATCTGAAACCTACTAATTGAAGGATAAAGTTAACTGTGAGAAAGAAGAAAAGAGAATGAAAAAAGTGTGAAATGGAAGGACCAAGAATTGAGAAGACTTTCCTTCAAAGTTCAAGGATATACTTGAAACATAGAATTAATGAGAATAAAATGTACGGTAGGAATACTGAAAAATTATCGTTGATTAAATACTTCTAGAAACATAAATTGACCAAGAGAGTTATACGTCATTGAAAATTATAGACAATCTATCAATAGAAGTATAAAATCTGTGGTAGGACAAAGGAGGTTGGAAACAGTTGAAAAGAAATTTAAGGGTATGAATGTTAAACAACCTTTTCTAGCTCATGAATCTAGGTACAATTTAGCAAAAATAAAGAAAAATTACAACACGCTGGAATTATTTAATTAATTTACTAAAATAAAATTAATGCATAGGTTACCCAAGATTTCGTGAAGTAAATGGGTATAAATAACATGAGTAAAAGATAAATGTTTTACCTTTCGATTCCTATGCGGTGTTTGTAGGAATGGATTGGTTAGAAAAGCTGAAAGACATGTTAAATTGTTTAGATAAAGCCATACATGGTATAGGTTGCGAAGGAAAACCAGTGATAAAAAAAATACAACTGAACCCAATAGTACTGAGGCAAATTTCAACACTTTAGTTGAAAAGCACAGTAAGAAATGGATGACAAGTGTATGCTATAGAATTAAGACAACAAACTGAAAAAGGAACTCATAGAAAACTTACCATTCATCCGAGAGAGTAAGGAGGTAGTTCTAGATGAAAGTTCCTCATATACCCACTAAAAGATAAACTAAGTTGTAAATGAAGTTAATACCATGAGCTATACTTGTCTCTAGAGCCCTACAGGATGAGTACCCCAAAATTGTACGAGTTAAAACCGTAGCTACAAAAGTTGCTGAAGAGAGACTATGTAAGACCAAGTGTATCGCCACGGGGAGCACCAGTAATGTTGGTGAAAAAGAAAGTTGGAACATTCAGAGTAGGTATAGATACTGAAAACTGAATAAACTAATGATAGAGAATAAATATCCTCTACTCAGGATAGATGATCAATAAGTTATTATAAATTGAGAATTAAAGAAGAGTTGTATAAATAAAAAGATACATAATTTATGAATTATAAGTTCTACATGATTGGGTTGATAACGTTTTACTCCTTTATGTGTTAAGTAAAAAAAAACCTAAATAACAACTCAAAATTGTCTTACAATTCTACAAAATTTAGAGAACATAAAAGGCATCATAGGCTTAACAAAAAGGAATTTTATAAGCATAAAATTTAGTGGTTGAGTTGTGTAAATTCAGAAGAAGGATGAGAAGTGCACTGAGAAAAGAGACATGTTAGCATGAATTGATCAGTATTTCCTGATGTTTCAACCATAATATCGACCATGGTTTTGGAAAAATACTAGAGGAGATTGGTAGAAAGATTCTTAGTATTAGCCTATATTATTTCTTCTCTACCGAAGCAAGGAGAGAAAAATGAATGGACCAAGAAAGGTAAATATAGCTTGAACAGTTAAAAGACTTAAACTAATAACTACTCTTGTTTTTAAGATTCTCACCCAATACAAGAAAGGTTAAAATGTAGTAATTCTTGGGCAGAGGGATTAGAAGTAGTATCATTGCTCAGTTATATCATATGATTCAAGATAAATTAAGACAAATGAACAGAATTATACTGAGTATGTCTTAGAGTTGTTGCTGAAATGTATTCTCCAGGAGGTAGAGAAATTACCTTTAAAGTAAGAAGGGGTTCTGATCCTAGAACACATAAGGCCGAAGTATAAATTCTTCAACAATATGAAAAATGTTAAATTAGGTGGTTTTTTTTCCTTAATGAGTTTCGAATAAAAAAATAAAACATGAAAAAGGAAAAAAAATTAAGATATTAGATGTTTTTAAAGATGAATGTCCCTCAAATTGTGAAGAATGTAGCAATAATGAAAACTCTGACTGTGAATAATTGAGCTAAACATAAATGAGTTGAACAGTAAATAGGAAAAAACTCCAAGAAAAAATGCAATATACTGAGATATTGGTAGATATTCCAAATCAGGAGGAACTAATAATTCCAAGAGAAAAAAGTACATTATCATAAATGTCCTTAGACAGGACATATTTGTGACTAAACTTAAATTCAATATTTAAAGAAGAGCATTTTTGACCTGGTATGAGGAAAGAGTAATGAAATTTCTCAGCAGAAAATTTTACTAAGAGATAATGAAACATAAGTATCAGACCAAATTTTTGGAAATATGAAGTTGTTTGGATAAAATTAAAAATTGGTTGGCCTAGAACCATACATTAATAAGATTAGTCAACGTATCCAAGACCGAAATGGTAAAATGATATGAAGTTTCAAGATGGATCATAATTGATACAATAGATAAGGTAAAATTCAAGTGAAAAAAAAACTATGTAATAGAAAAACCAATATTAAGTTTAACTTGAGCATGGTTTATCACCATCTAAATAGATTGAGAAAATAAATCAAATATTAAGTGCATGGGGTACATGTATGAACTGTAAAACAATAGAGGACCTTAAGTGAGACGACGACATATGAAAAATTTGGTTTTTATAGAAATTAATGAGCTTCTAATTAATAGGTGTAGTTTTGGGAAGGGACGTGTTACAGGAATTATGCAACTCCGATAAACAAGGAGTCAAGGTGAGAAGACATGGAGAGAACTCACCAAGAAATACTTCATGGTTATGCGAGGAGGAAGCCTCAGCAAATTATATGGATGATAAGTAGTTGTTGTAAAATTGCACTATACTACTATGAATCTTGAAGGGTTTTGCTACCAAGTGACTCTATTGAAAACTATTAAATTTCAGAGTATTATCATGATTAATTCTTATCCATATATATATATATATACATATATATATATATATACTACTCATATGAATTGGTATAAACCATGGAGAGGTGGAAGCAGAAATGAAAGATTCTTCCAAATATACTTCTTATACTGAAGAAATAAGAAATAAAACTTCAGAGTATAGAGGTAAGCGGAGTAAAGGCAGGGTGAATGCACTTGTACTATGAAGAAATTGTTGGGAGAAAAAAGATGAGATGAAGGAGGAATATTCATCCAGAGTTCAGAAATCAACATAATAATTGGAAACACCGAGGAGGGTGTTCTCTTTTAGAGGGGGAAAATGTAACGTCCATAATTTTATGCTTTCAAAAATAGGTAGTCAAAGGCTCGAAGGGTCAAGTGGCCCCTAGAGAAAATATTTATTGTGGATATAATTTATTAATTTAAATTAATAAAATGACAAGGGAATTAATAGTGAAAAGATTAGATAATGATTAGAGATCAGGAATCCAAATCCATGAGGATGGATAAGGATTATAAGACTTTCCTAGTTTTCCAAAAATACTTAGAGGAAATAAATTAAATATAGAATTTTAGATTGGAGATAAAAATATAACAAAAAAAACTGCCCTAGTAAAGAGGAAAGTTACTAGGAAGAGGTGGAGTAAAACTAGAAAAAAGAAAAGCTAGTTTTAAAGTAATTTTGTGGAAGAAGCAAAAGAAAAGCCTAGGCAAAAAGGAAAACAACATCCTGATTAACTGGATGCAGTTAAGGAAACAAGATTATGTGAAAGAAGGCTTAAATAAGTAGATTCGGGATAGACATGAGGTTTTTTATTGCTAGAGGATTTGATCTTTGTTCGGGGGGAGCTGTGGAGAAAGAGCTCAAAGGTTGGGTGGAAACTAGTCTACCTTAAGTGGTATGCACTAGTTAATTTCATTTTAACATAAAATTTTAGTATTGTTATGATGTATGGTGAAGTAAGATTGTAGAAATGTACTTGGTTAAATCTGTTCACGAGTAGTATGTACATTTGAGAGATTAGACTATAATAAATATAGTAGTCCTCCATATGGTTTTATAGACAAGATACTGAAGAGTACCAACACTCAGAATGTCTAAACCTTGATGAAGGTTTAGGTCTGACATTAGGTGACTCTTATAATGTATTTATGAATTATATTCTCGTTTAATATTATGTTTCAAATCAGTAAATTCTATAAAGAAACTATTATAGAATATAAACAATTATGCATGACATATAATGTGGAATTAGTACTGTAAATTAATTAGTATGCTATGGTATGATTGAACCAAGGAATATATTTTAAGGATGAAGTTTGAAAGTATTAACATAATTGAGATAACAACTATAGGGAAATTGTTACATAAAATTTTAGATATAACCTCATTAAAATAGAAAAAAGTATGTTCAACATATTACAGAGTTGTATAAACATGAGGATATATATACATATATCTAGATAGTTACACATTTAAATCCAACTTGGCTTAAGTAAATTATACAAACTGAGAACTCTGTCTGATACAAGCTCAATGGTACAACTTCTCTGTAAACTATGTGGAGATAGTTCATCAGAAGTCCCCAGAGTGGGTCACTGGACCAACCTGGAGAGGAAAAAGCTATCAATAGTATGCAACTTTGGTAAGATGTAAAGGGTACCTGCACAGAAAAGAAATTAATAATTAGTTCTAGTTATGACTATAACCATAAAAGAAAGTTTTAAAGTTTTAAAGTGAACCTATAATAGTAAAGGATGAAGTAATGATTTATGGAAAGGAAATATAGCACTTCCTAGAAAGAAATATAGTCAAGTCAAATTTAGAAATTTTACCTTAAAAAACCCGAATGGTGCTGAGAGGAAAGATTCATGTAAGGATTAGAAACTCTTGTACCAAATTCCAATGATTAAAGGGATTAATGTCTCTGGGGAAAAGACTAAATCCATCAGTGTTAAAATCTATTTGAGAAATAGGTGTTAATTATCAGAATACATAAGTATTATCCTTATACAAGCTATAGGAAATTTCACCAACAATATACCAAAAGACAATAAGAAAATATTGACAGGGATGAAAAATATTAAATAGAGTCTAAAAACAAAATTTTGCATTATGTAGGAATTGGACTCTGTCTCCGAAATAAAATCAAAGAAGGAAAAAAGATACATCACCATAGACGTTTAAAAATATAGGGCCTCAACAAAAGTCTTAATTGGTGTAGAGTTCGGTAAAGTAAAAGGAGTGAAGGCAGCCTAAAAGATAAATGCATAAAAGCAATAAGAGCAAGCATGATACATTGGCACAGGATATCTGTAGGAGTAGGTAGTGCCGCAAGCATGATATTTGGAATATTGAAATGGTTAGCGTAAATATTTTCTTCTCTAGCTCACAATAATAGAATAGAAAATGCATTATAAACGTTTTTGAACTTTAACCGAAAGAGGAAATGGGTTTTTAATTAATAACCTAGTGTTTCTAAATTAAAATTCCAAAACCTCAAAGGAAGAAAATGTGTGGAGGGATGAAAGGCATATACACTGAGAGCCGAAGGAAAGATTGTGAGACAACCTTATTGATCGAAGCGGTGGCCTGGTCAATGGCAACGCTCCCAGAATCAACGATCAAAGGGCCATGAGAGGTCAATGGTTCCATCTCTACCATGCTAGTTCGATCAACTAGAAATTGTAAGAAGAATTAATGCAGAGAAATCATAGAATTTCTAGCCACGCAGGAGTTGGAAATAAGGTTAAGATAGGTTATCCAAACAAGAAAAAAAAGCCACATTCCTTGTGGGATATTGTGGATGGAGGTCTATGCCTTTTAAAAACTTGAAACAAACAAACCCAGATATTTATGAAATAAGTAACAAGTAGAATAGGCATAAAACCCAATGTTATGAATACATCGAAAGAATAAACATAATTAAATCCATGTCTTACCTGGAAAACAAGAGGAATGTTATCAGTCATTCTCAGTGGCGAAGCACGATTGAACTTCCAAAAACTCAGTAAACGAAATTGCACTTCTCAACTAACAGTAAGTTGAATGACGCCTTGAAAAACCACAGATACAATCCTGAATGGGTGCAAAAAAACTGATTCGATCCTTCTCAGTGAAAATGGAGATGTTTCATATATAAGGAGCACGATAAAATGGTAGAGCCAAACATAAAATTGAAACAAAGATCAGAGAGGTAAAATACGAAGTCGAATGCAATCGAATAACTAGAAAACCTAAACCAGTTTCCAAGAATATCTCAACCGTCCAGGTGTAAGCCATCAGGAGCAAGAGAAGTTTCCACGGATTGACGGGTTCCCTCTAACCTCTTTCAAGCCACGTGAAGCAGTACTGTAAATTAATTGACATACGATCTTGAGAAATATGGTGTACCGGGGTTGGGTGAAAATTGAATTGGGAACGATTTTCGTTAAATCGAAGTAATTGCAAAACCCTTGACGTGTTGAAGTGTAGTGATGTGGAGTCGATCGAGGATGACTTAACACATGAGGTAAGGAATGATAAATTAAAATTCTAATATTATTAAATTACATGTTACAGTATGAACCCCGCTAGAAGTACGTGTAAATGAGAAAAAAAAAGAGTAGTGGTTAAATTGAAATGCCAATACGCTCTCATATAAATGAAAGGTGAATTCGAAATTAGGATTTCATATAAAAGTCCTCAATCTATAAGATAATATTAACCTTTCTAAAGGAGCCATATCCAAAGTAAATTCCACTATGATAAAAAAATATATATATATATATGGTAGAAAATATGGAGGGGTACCATGTTTAAAGTAAAGCTTATTTGGTTGTGGAGAAATTATGTTTAGAAGAGGAGTAAGGAGTTAACTTAGAAAGAGAAATTGCATAAATAGTTAATGGGGAAATTAACTATTATTCTAATACTTTATATGTAAAATGAAATGGGACATTTTCATAATACATATGGTATCATAAACATGGTAAATATGAAATTTTAATATAATGAATATCTGTTCAAAGTTATGAAAGATTAAAATTACAGACTAGTAAAAGGTTGATGGAAGATATTCATCGGAAGGTGAGGAACAAACATCAGTTCATAAGATAAACTTAATGTTAATTCTATAAATAGATTTTTTATTTTTTTTGACGAAACAGAGATGTTACATTCACTATAGTAACAATGGATGAATTTGAGCTTGTTCTAAGAAGAGAATTTTAAGAGAAAGACTTCTCTCACTTCGATTGTTTAGTCATCCTTTTATGTCGATACTCATTTGCCATAATTAAAATATGAAAGGTGAATTAGGATGTCCATATATATTTTTTATTTAAACATATATTTGATCACCTGTATGCCTTTAATGCCCTTTCAATTAAATTAAATAACCAAAAAAATTCCATATGAACATTTGTCTCTTCATATAAAGATTTTTTTTAATATGTGGTATTGGTAAACATAGTATTGACTCATGGTATTATAATAAAGAATATATCTCTAATTTGATCCAATTGTCAAATATAAAAATCTTTCATTTTTTTTTCATATATCTAGAGAGTATTTGCTTTAAGACAAATTATATCTCCCTAGATATACCCATCTTTTCAGAGGCAGGGGTGAGGGAAACTCTGAAATTTATATACTGTCCAGTGTATTAGAATGAATTTTGAAATATTATATTAGCACTCTATAGGTGCTTGTGTAAGGAAACTCCAAAAAGTGGATGCAGGGGAACTCTGAAGCTAATGCTACTAAAAATCCCATTGAGGATTTCAACTTATCCAAAAGGTTATTGAAAAGACAACAATTTGTTTTTTCCCAATATTTAAGGGATTCAATTTATGGATCTGAGTATCTCTCCATTGGTTCGATATTTGATTTGTAACTAGTAGTCTAGTTCTTAACCAGTGGGATCCAAAGCTCTGGAATCAAGGATGCAAGAATAGGTAGGAATGATACTAGATATTAATGAAAATATCCAGCCATATTATTGCTTGTTTAAGTTTATGATCCAAACGAGTCGCACATACTCCTCTATGCTAAGGACATCCTCGAAGAGCAGGGGATTTTTTCTATTCTCTATTTGCCAATAGATTAGGGTTTAATTTTCATAATTAAGAATGTTGTTAGTTGTTATATATATATATATATTATTTTCTAGTTGTTAATAATAATAAAGTTATAAATGTCAAAGTCACACTAGCACAAGCGGTTAAGGATGGACCTCCTCCGGAAGATGACCAGATGAAACCTCGGAAAGCGTACCTAGCACAAGGGGGAAGGAGACAAGTAAAACCAAGTTAGCCTAGTGTTAGTGTGGTCGAGACTAGGTGCTACCCCCAAGTGATTTTGATGACTTAGATGCTCCTAAGTTGCAGGTTATCAAGCCACTGGTCAAGACTAATGTAATCTTTGGTGAACTTAGACCACTTAACAAATAATAATAATAATAAAGTTATAAATAAGATAAATATTATTAATTTTTTTTATTATTGACAGTATAATTTATTATGGAGTGAGTGTTTTGATATTTATCAACATTTAATAGCCATTTAATTTACATACCTACAATAATTCATATTATTTTAAAATATTAATATATTTAAATTTTAAAACTACTCAAATTTTTATAATTATTTATTAAAAATAATTAATTTTATGTTTAACAAGCCCCAAGGGTTAGCTCACATGGTTGAGTTCCGATTTCCCTTGGGTTTAGGCCTGTGTTGAAGATGGGCCTGATCGATTGGAACACGTGGTTGCATGGCGACAGCCACATTTTATTCAATTCCCACTACCACAATCGGTTGAGGATGGGCCTTGTCAGCAAAGTGACTCAGGATAAAACCTTACAGGGGGTGGTCGGATTTTCTCATGGATTTAGGGGCCACCAAATATCCTTCAACCACCCTAAAAAATAAACACAACACATTTTATACAATTACCACTAGCACAACTGAATGAGTAAGGGCCTCCTCAGCAAGGCAACCCATGATGAAACCCCATCGGGGGAGGTTGTGCCTTGAGCTAGGGAGAGGAGACATGATAAAAAGTCTAGATAGGTTAGCTATCTACGATCTCTAGGTGACATTGACGACTTTGATGCCCCTAGTCGTCCTAAAAATTAAACACAACACATTTTATTCAGTTCCCACTAGCACATCTAATTGAGGGTGGGCCTCATGAGCAAGGCGACTGAGGATCAGACCTCACGAGGGGTGGTTGTGCCTAGTGCTAGGGGCAGGAGACATGCTAAAAAAGCTAGTGAGCTTAGCCAAGTGCGATCTCTAAGAGACATTGATAGCTTAGATGCCCTTGGGTCACAAAAAACAAATTTATGTTTAACAAAGAAAATATAATAATAAAATAATTCATTAAAGTATTTTCTTGTATTATTAAATAATTAATTACCTTATAAAAATAATCCCTAATCACATTAAACATTTAAACTAATTTTGCAATCTTCTAATATGTAAAATATTATGTATCTAATTACTAGCACAACCGCATTAATAAATATGGTTGATATATATTGTAAGAATATCCCTAAATTTTTCACCACCAAATATAAAGTCAAATTCTAAAAATGTTGTGTAATGAAAACCCTAACCCTAATAGCTAAACCTTAATCCTTACAATAATAGCTAATAGCTAAACCCTAATCTTTACAATTTTCAAATATTTCTTCTATACCCCTCAAATTAGACATCTATTTATACCCTCTTGGTAATCTCTATATGGTTAAATTGAAAATTGAAACCTCCTTTAACACTAAACTAATGCCAACACAATAAACCAAATCTATCCATACTCAATTCCAAACCAAGTAAAAAAAAATCTATTCCTTAGCTTATAATACAAATTTATTGAATTAAGGGACCTGCCCATGAGAAACTGGTTGGGAGCTCTTCCATATTTCGAATGATTTTCGCACTGAACCAATTCCAACTCTACCGTACTCAAGTGTAATAAAAATATATAAAAATAGGTTACAGAAATCAAAACACTACAAAATCATATAAAAAGAGTATGAGCTATAATTTAAAAGTAATGACGAAAAAGCCGTGAAACTTAGGAAAATACTACGTCTCATCATTTTCACTTGTTAGAGAAAAACACATTGTTTAGAAAATCATCTAGACATTGAAAAAGAAATAATGAATGGATATGCGGAGAAAAAAATAATGAGTTGAGAACAACGGTTTAACTTTTGACTGTTTTTAAATGAGCAATTATTTTGGATCTTAGGTCTACTACAATAAGGCCTACAAAGTTATAAGGATAAAACATAATTGGTCAAAGTCAAATGGGCTATCATATTTTTAGAGCAGCATGGTAGAGAATATGAGTGGAAAATGGCTAATATTCAATAGTAACACAGAATGATTTCATTCCATTTTCTTCTTCGTTTTTATTCATTTTAAAAATTTCCATAGGCGGAATGATTTAGATAAGAAAACACACTTATGACTAGTGACGACACACTGAACCTGGTTCATTTATAAACTTGTATAGAAATCAAGAATTTCATCCACCCATCTATCTGTTGCTTCTCATTTCAGAAATCAAGAACGAAAAACCAACAAATGATCAACATTCTAAAAAATGAAATACCTATAAAAAGAATTATAGTAAAAGAATTTTTATTGTGAAATAAATAAAAAGATAAAGAAAAAGAGAAAACTTAAACGAAAAACATATATAAGCATGGAGGAGATTGATGAAATTCTTCAATTCCTTATGAGTGTTGCACCAACACTGTAATAGGAATTCGTTGAAGTTGCGATGAGGAGTTAAATCTGAATGCATAGGAAGAAGGGCGAAAGTTTTTGTTAATAAGTGGTAAAATAAATAATAAATTAATTTAATTTGTTTTTTCAACATTTAAAAGTGGTGTTTTATTTCTGATGCTTTCAATTTAATTTATCTAATTATAACTAAGCATATTTCTAATTATCATTTTAGGATTCTCTAACCTGAATTATTTAAAAAAATAATATATTTATGAAAATTTGAAATTCCTAAACCCAATTGTAATATACACGAATCTATATAAATATATACATCAAACTACATAAATATATATAGATATATATGGATTTGTGCATAACATTCCAGGTGCAAAACAACAATGAATAGCTCCTTTGTCCATAATTTTATTTAAATTTTTTCTTCTTAATTGCTACATTTCCAAATATATACAAACATAAGGTTTTATATATGACCAATTTACATCAAACTACATTAACATTAATAAATATATATATATATATATAGATTGTGCATGACACATTCCCGCAGCAAACAACAATGAATATAGCCTTGGTCCCTAATTTTATTTAAATCGTTTGGCTTAATTGTTACATTTCTAAATATATACACACATAAGGTTTTATATATGACCAATTAAGGCTAAGGATAATGATCATGGTGATTTTTAGATTTGTTTAAGTTTTTCCTCTTCCTCATTTAGTTTTAGTTTTGGGTGTAAACTAAGTGTTATATTATAAGGTTACATTGTCATAATATATTATGTATATAAACATAATGTTTTGTATATGACCAATTAAGCGTAAAGGAATTATCATGGGCATATTTATTTGTTTTTGGGGTAAAGTAAATATTATATTAAATTATAATGTATTTCAATTGCTTTTATAAATTTTGTTATTTATTTATTTAAATACATAAAATTTATTAGTAATTTATTTGTTAGTTATTATAAATTTTCTTTTAACTTTTATATAATATATATGAATTACAGATTTTATTGTAATACTAAAACTATTTACTATTTTATTTATAAATTATTTTTTATTAACTAATAATTAATATTATTATTTTTTATAATCATTATAATTTTTTTCAATTATTATTATTCATTAATATATATTTTTTAATATTAAAAAATTAATAGTAAAAATTATATGATAAGAAAACTTTTAATTAGATTGTGAAATTAGTATTATTTGAATTTTGTTTTTAAAATTTTTCTTATAATTCATTATTTATATATTTTATAAAGTATTATCTTACTTTTAATAAATATATTATTAATTTCTATTAAAATTATAATATATTTATATTCAAATTTATTAAATAAAAATTCAGTTACCTAAAATCATTTTAAAATTAAATATATTAATTTTATATTTAAAATTATAAATAATATTAAATTTGAATACAATAAAAATATCGATTATTAAATTATCATTATGATCTCAATTATTCCCATAAATTTTACTTTTACGTTAGAAGGAAATAATTATACAGGCAAAACACTGAATCAGTAGATCATTCCCCACCAAAGACACGGTAAACAATATAAACATATAATCGCATCTCTATAAATAGAGATTTCTTAATATGTTAATAAGAATTCACAATTTTTAACCATTCGTAAAATATCAACTTAAAGTTCCTTTCAAATATAACCTTTAAAAAAATCATATATCTTGCACATTTTCTGTTTTAGAAAATTTGAAAATGTTTTAATGTGATATAACTTTAAAAAAGCATACCGCTTTCACATTTATTTTTATAAATTTTGAAAATATTAAATAATTTTATAAGATCATCAGATTTATAGCGATGTAATTTTAGTAATTATATATATAAATTTAGTATATTTTTAATAATTACATATAAAATTGAAATTAAATATTATTAAAAGAATACTTATTTGTGATTAATACATTATTTTTTCTTTAAAAAACTCTGATTTATATTAAGTACCCATTCATATAGTCTTCTTCAAAAATCATTAGACAGATCTCGTTATAAAATATCATAAAGGAAACCCATATCATTCCTTTCAGTATTACTATCTGTCCCTTTGTTCCATATATTTTCTTACAGGTAAATACAGAAACAGGAAATGACATGTTGTAGTCGCTTAAGTCGCTTATAAACATCCACTAACTGTAGCAAAAATTTATAACATCTAGTGAAATTGCCATCAGGGGCTGGTTTCTTCATCCCTAAAGTTCTCCCAACAGGATCTTCACATCATTATATTCTTTTCAAAATAACTGGAACCCATCAATCCCGGAGGAAGTAGTCTTCAAAAAGGTTGCCGGGCCTGCGATCAAAAGAGTATTGGCAGCAAGATTGTTTTAGCAAAAATCATGAGAAATGTACCATACCTGTAGTCCCATCCCCTTCAGTATTCGACAGCTGATAATACATAATGCCAAAAACACTTTATAATTATAAAAATGATGAATTTAGCAAGATGGAAATTTACGGGTCAGGGTTATTTCAAATTAACATAAATCGTTATAAATCAACCCATTTATTTGTCACCTCGCATGTTTCAAATTTTCTTAATATTCTTTGAAATCTGGCTGAGTGGAACATCATAAAACAAATTAAGAAATGAAGCATCCAGAAACAATATTTAAGAAATGAAGCATCCAGACACAATATTTAGAAGGATTGCATAAATATGTGGCATTCAGAAAAACGAGAAAGATGATTTTGAGAACACTAACTCAGATTAAAATTACGTGCAGGAATATTGGGCTTCATGTCCGCTAATGATTGCAAATTTTTGGGCTATCGAATAGATAAAAAATGGAAAGTCAGTTGACAATGAAACTTTAAATCTGAAATTGGCAACTCAGGGTCGAGAGAGAGATCCAAACTTCTGATAATTGTCGAAATCGTTAAGGGTCCAAATCTCATCCAACCTCATAGCCTTCGATGGCATAATACAGCAGTGGATTTTCATATAGCGTTCATTATTCTTATAAACATGGCCAAGAATTCTCGACATAATTCAATTTTAAATAGTCATCGATATAATTACAGTGGCTGGCTTTGAATTGGCGATTTCAGAAATAATATTCCTTCCTGCTGGAATTTGTTCCTTTCGCACAAACTTCTTGATTGGGAAAGAATATGTTTATGTCTTTGTAATCAACTACTTCAATTAAAAAAAAAAAAAAAAAAAAAATGGGGCTGGACGTGTGTCCCATCAATATAATCATTTACAAACAAAAATAACAGTAAATAGAAAAAACAAAATCACTCTAGTTGGACAGTTACCCACTTACATTGAACATGACCCATAGATGTAGTATGTGTAACTAAAGCGCCTTCCGAAACCTTTGTTGCATGATAGTGGTTATTCTTAATTAATATTGATCGACATGATGAATGGATGATGTCCAGGAACCGAGTTAGTTTTGGGTATCTTGCTGCATTGGAAAGGCATGGCATGGACAAATTTAAGAGCCTTGGTTATAGGCTACGCAAATAATAGATGGTTAATCTTCATATAATTAAACATATCATAGTTTAGCAGTCTCTAATATAAATTACATAAGTATAGTGTCTCGCAGCTTTGAATTCGCGAGTATAGAGATCATATATTTCTATACAGATTTTAGAGATAATATATTTCTATACTGTATTTTAAACGATGTCACAATTTTTTTTGGAAAAATAGTAGAATTTAGGGTAAGACTTTTATCAAATTTCTTTTTATATAGTGTTGAATTTATTTCTAATATAAAAAAAACTAAACACTCTTAAAACAAATCTTTTGAAAATAATAAAAAAAGTATTTTAAGTAGGTCACAATTTTTTTTTAAATAATAAAAGTTTTGATAAGATTTTTTATCGAATATAATAAAAATTTTGAAAAATATGAATTACAGCTATCAAATTTTTGGTATTAACTTTTTTTTTTTTTTTTAATAATACTGAGTCTATTTCCAATATAAACGAAAATTAAACACTCTTAAAAATACCTTTTGAAAAAAATAAAAAATAACCAAGCCTAAAAATAACTTACCCAACCAAATTATGGCCTCCAAAACAACGCCTATTCCTCTAAAAGAACGACTTCCTTTCGCACAAAGATATTGAGTGGGTAGGAAAATGTTTATATCTTTATAACCAGCACTATAAGTCTTTTATTAAAATTGTTGCGGTGGACTTGACGCCCATCTCTGTAATCGTCGTACAAACCAAAACCATGGTAATTAGACAATAAACCACTCTTGTGGGACAGCTAGCCACTTACAATGAATATGACCCACAAATGCAGTTGTCACAACCATAGTTACACTCATAATAAATAAATAAATAAATAATTTATTACCACACCTATAATAATTAGATCAATATACATCCATTTTCAAGGTTTAAACTTAAACACCTCAACTTAAAACCTAACTAAATCATTAAATAATTTTCGTTACATTTTAATACTAACCATATATATATATAACTTTAATGTAAGTAATAACTAAACCATTACATATGTAAACTATTAATTTTCGTTACATTGTAATACTAATCGCATACACATATATATAACCTTAATGCAAGTAATGAGGACTAAACCTAATGTTTTACATTTGATTTGTTTCCCGCTACCCAAGGAGGTACAACCATCTGCCAAATTAGATATGACTGTACTCCATAGTTATTGCGCATCAATTATTTGGGTTATTTGTTTAATCCTACAACACTGATAACACTTATGAATTTCATAGAATTTCTACCACATGATGGCATTGCATTTGGGTGACATCTTTAAGGTTTTAACACGGTTAATTTGAATAACCTAGATCCAACGGTGACTGGAAAATTAGGGTTATGAGGCATTAACCTCTCGGCGATAACCATTTCTCGTTTGTGTGTAGTCGCTCCGTCACAACTCTTCAGAGCAAGAACTCTCGCAACTTCTGTCTCGGCCGTGTGAGGAAGGAAATCCTTATCCTATTAATCACATGCTTTGCTTCAACATTAGAACCTATTAGCTTCCACTTCATGTTTAACTGGTTTCGTCCGTCCACATGGTGACTGTCTTTCCAGCACTGATAACTTTATTGAGTTCTCTTTTTTGTCTTTGTTTACTATAAAAATGTATGGTTTGTTTTGCTATTCTCTTCCACGGAGTTTTTGATACCTTAATCTTTGTTTTCTTGCTATCCTCGAGCTAATACCCAATCCTTCTGGTGGCTACGAGGTATAACCAGGATTACAGTGCGACATTCTTGTCACCTTTGGGCATCAGTTTTCTATGACTCCGCTCGGCTTTAGCTACTGGAACAAGGGATAGGAAGAAGAGAAAGAAAGGTAGCATAATGCTCTTCTCATAAATCGGCTTTGAGTTTTTTTTGCTTTCATTCTTCTTACAGTTACTTACCTTGAATTTTGTGATGGTGTCTTTGTACGTTTAGCACGCCCCAACATCTCTGCAAGCATTACAAAAGGTATATTGCAGTTATCTTACTTGACCTAATGTTTTCTTTCCTGTAGATATGGTTCCATAACATTGTTTAACTATCGGTCATTAATTTGCAGGTAATTGTAGATTGTCTCGAGAAATCTGCTTGGAAGTAAAGGGTTTTTGGTAGTTCTCCTTCAGCCATCGCTAAAAATCTTTCCTTTCCCATTTAATAGGTACCTTTTCATGTGTTTGACTCGGAAGTCTGAAATTCTGGATTGGAGTCTTAGCCCCTTTACAGAGATCTAGAGTCATTTGATTTCCTATAGCATTGCACTAGCTCATAGCTTTGCCTAATGGGCAAGCTATCCTCATTTCATGAGTCTGTTGTTGTTTTATACAGCGTGGCTTGGTACCCAATTTAGCCTTGGTTATAACTGGTGAAACAGTTCGGACATTTGAAGTTGGTGATGTAATATTAATAAGTTTTTTTTTTTTCTTTTCTGAGAGAATATCCCAATTCATCACCATTTGAATCCTATCCTTGTTTAAGTCTAAAACGTTACCTTCCATTACTATTTTATATACTGTAAATTTTGTATCCGTAATAGCATTCTTTGATAATTCTCTATATTACTTGTAATGGTGCAAACCCTTAATTTTTATCATATTAAAGTGATTGTTCCCCACTTTTGGGTTGGTTTTGAATAGTTAACATACAGTTTGTCCATACCACTTGAACAGAGTCTCATCATTTATAGTTCCAATTACTTTTCCAGATTGTATACTTATAGGTTTTATTTATTTCTTTAGTTATATGAAATGTTTTTCATGCGTCCATTCCAATTAACAGAAATAGATATATTTTCCAGTTTGTAAATGTTTACTATACAGTGCATCTTCTTTTTCAACAAGTTTATGTCTTACAACTTCTACAGTTTTCTCTGTTATATCTTTGAATAAATTTAGAAGTCGACCAGACCGACTGATTTTTAGTCTATGTATAGAACAAGCTTACTGCAATTCTAGAACCCTAGAGTTCTGGAATTTGGTAAAGTTCCCTACAATTCGTGTTCTTCAATTTTCTATCAGTAATAACACTTACTATACAACTAATTTAGTAAATAATAAATAGGTATTCTTACTGTGTTTTAAGTAGTTTCTTCTACAACATACAAATATTCTCCTTGAACCGTACAATAAATATTTACTATGTACATAATAATTAAAAATACAATAGTTGACACAGTAGCTCTTCCTTTTCCTAACTGTAAACTTTTCTACAGTTCTTTCCTAATACAACATTTAACGAGAGTCTCTTTTACTGAAAATAACAATAGAATTCCACTTATCTGTGATTGACTATAGTTCTCCTCCTTACCATGTATGATGCAATTACGTCGTCATACCCCATGTGCTCCACTCATGAGCCAAGTAGAAAGAAACAGTGCTCAGGAGGGATCTCAGGACTCCGGTCCAATCAACTTTCCAGAAAATTACAAGATAGCTGAGAGATTTTTTCCATTATTTTCCACCAGCTGGGGTATTCAATTTTTCTCTCTCCTTTCTTCGCCTTTGCAGCACATAAGTCAAAACCCCTCTTCCTCATAGGGATCTTGCCTTTATCCACAGAGGAAGAGTAACTGACGAAACTGTTTCCATTCAACTACTTCTTAATTGGAATACAATATTTTTACCATCAATATTTCACTTATGGAACCAACTCCATAACTAATTTTATTTAACTAAATTTAATCTCTATCCATAATATACTATTTCAAAATAATAACTGTAGATTGTCTTAAAGTATTAACAATAAAATTAATCATCAATTAACATTTAAACCAATGATTACATAAGTATGCGTAACTAGAGTGGTTTCAAAACTTTCATTGGATGATAATCTTGGTTGTTAATTAATATTTATGGACATAACTAGGGGGCTTCAAAATATTCGTTGCATGATAATCTTGGTTATTGTTATATTTATGGACATGATGATGGCTCGAACCGAGTTATTTTTTGGTATCTTGCTATATTGTAAAGGCATGCATGGTATAGTAAATAAATTTGATAGGCTTACTTAAAGATTAGGAAAATAATAGAATTTAAAATCTTATTCTACCTAGATATATTAAGAGGAGATATCAAGAGAAGAGTGGAACTGAACTTGGTTAATAAAGAAAAAAAAAGGTTTTGATTTTAAAGATCCTTTGGTTTTCAGTTATTGAACAGTTTCTCGGATTATCCACAGTATTAAGGAACATTTGTCAACGTTTTCAATACAAACAGGGATCCATCCTCACGACATTTGAATGAAGAATTGAAAGAAGGCATTTTAGGCCATTAATAGTGAACAAGGATATGAAAAGAGCCAACTAGAGTTATTAATTTTTATTTTTATTTTATATCTATTTTACTTTATTATTTAATTTAATTCCAAAAAACAATAGTAAATAATTTTATTTCCAATTTTTCATAATAATTTTATTTTATTTCCAATTTTTATTAATAATTTTATTTTAATTTTATAGTAATTACTTTTAATAAGATGAACCAATTTTAATTTAATTAAATATTATGTGATAATATCTATTTTTATATATAATCTAACTAACTTAAAATCCTAAAAATATTTAATAAGAGGCAAAGGGGTGATCAATCTCAATAGGACAAAAAGAAGAATATAGAAGGAATTTTCGAAAAAGGGAATAAGAAGAAAGACAAAGTTTCACCTCAAAATCTACCTAAAATACTGTTGAACTAAAATTAAATGCAGTGGGAATTGAGTGTTTCTTGCAAAAATATTTATGTGTTAGTTGTCCTGAACATGGATAAGGGCTCGGTTCCTACACTGAAAAACATACTTTTTATCGGAGACAGTTAGCACATATCAAGATCAAGAAGCATTCCCATTTTATTAAATATTTATCCTCATTCCAACATGCTTGTTTTGAAGTTGATCCCTCTGTGATCATGTCAGTAAACTGATTTTCACAACCACAGACAACAATTTTTTTCTATTTTCTTTTTAGTTTTTGTCATTTTTAAAAAAAAAAATTTCTTTTTATTTTATTTATAGAAAATACATAATCAAACTTGTAATAGGTTGGCATAGCCACCTAAAATCTACAATTCAAACTGTTGTTGTACTTTCTGCATGAATTTTTCCTTTCTGAGGGGCTGAAAATATGCTTTAAGTCTATGCTCATTCACAAGGAATAATAATTCTTGCCCATAAATAATTTTAATTTCTACCACCGCATTTTCAAAAAAATTAATCACTTCATAAGGTCCCATCCAGTGTGTATGGAATTTCCCCTTAAAATTTTTAAATCCAGAGTCATAAAGGAGCACCTAATCACCTAGTTGGAATTGATTCCTTTTGATAAAATTGTCATGCCACTTCTTGTGTTGTTGCTGAACTAATACATTCTGCTAAATAACATCCCTTTTGAACTCATCTAGCTCATTTATCTGCAATTGACACTGTCGCTGTGCTTCTGAGAGGTCTAGTCCCAATTGAACTACAGTTTGAAAGGTATTTATATGGAACTCAATTGGAAAAAAGACTTGTTTCTCGTGTACCAGATCATATGGTTTTCCCTATGTTGTTCCGCCAAGTGGTTCGATAAACCCATAAGGCTTCACGCAATCTTCGAGCCCAACCCTTCCTATGCAGATTCACTATTTTGGTGAGGATGGATTTGATCACCTTATTCGTATATTCCACCTAACCATTTTCTTGTCGATGATATAGTGTTGATTTCCTGTGCCGAAATTTATGTTTATCCATCACACCCTATACTATATTAGAGACAAATTGTGATCCATTATCAATAAAATCTCTCTAGGCACACCAAATATTGTAAAATTTTCACTAAACAAAAATTTAACAAGAACTTTTTTAGTAGCGAAAGAAACAATTTTATACTACCCATTTTGTAACAAAGTCCATACAAACCAAAATATGCTTTTTATTTAAAGATGTTGGATTTATTGGTCCTACAAAGTAAATAGCCCATTTTTCAAAGGGCTTAATCATTACCTATGGACATAAAGGCATATCATTGTCTTGGATAGGTTGGCCCATTCACTGATAGTTATCAGATCGCTTTACATATTGTTTGGAATCCTTAAACAAGGAAGGCCAAAAATAGCCAGGATCAACCCTCTTATTAAATATATTTAGTATTTTAAGTTAGTTATATTATATGTAAAAGTGGATATTATCACATAATATTTAATTAAATTAAAATTACTTCATATTATTAAAAGTAATTATTATGAAATTAAAATAAAATTATTATTAAAAATTGGAAATAAAATTATTTCCTATTGTTTTTTGGAATTAAACTAAATAATAAAATAAAATATATATAAAATAAAAATAAAAAATTAATAACTCGGGTAAGCTCTTTTCATATCCTTCTTCAGTATTAATGGCATAAAATCCCTTCTTTCAATCCTTCATTCAAATGTCTTGAAGATGGATCCCCGTTGGGATTCGAAATGTCGACAAATGTTTCTTAATACCGTGGACAATCTGAGAAGCTCTTCAATAAAAAAGAAGGTTATCCTCAAATATGGTTGGAAAATTTTGGACAAATTTAGTCTAAGCTAGATTGAATTGAGTAACGAGAGTGCATTTTGGTTGGTAAATTTAGATGGACCTAGAAGTAATTAGGAAGCCTAGAGACACTTGAGGTACTGTTTTGGGTGGACTTCAGATGATTTTGATGCATAGACTAGGAAAACATGATATGACTTTGGTGGAATTTGGTAGGCTTGTGCGTAGTAGGAGGGTCAACTATATGACATGCAATGATTGAAAACAAGACACCAAGGGATGAAAGCTAGCTACGTGGTAACTTGGGTCCAGTTCATAATGAAGGGGCTTGCGAGTGCAAGGAAAAATTCATATAGGAGGATCCCTCAACAGTGTTAAGGCATAAGTGGAAGACAATATTAACAGGAACTGTAAAGAAGCTATGTGGTTATTCTAAGCATACAGTTAATAATACTAGGGAAAAATGCACAAATTCAAAAGAGGAACAACATAGGACTTGTAGGAGGTAGGCCTATGATTAATTCAAGGCTTTGATTGACAATTATTATAAACTATTGGCCCTTGCATAATTCTACTTTGTAAATCAACTATATGAAATTGATTCTATTTCTTTATTGTACATTGTAAAAGTCACCGTATAAATAAATTTAAGGTACTTTCATTGAAGGTTTCCTATACACGTGGTTGTGGATTCTGAAAGACTATTGGATGTTATTTTTCCTTTCACTACATGTGTTTTAAGTGATGATATTATTTGTGTGAAGTATTGTTGTGGGTTTTTAAAAACCATCGTTGGATGTGTGCCTATTATTGAATGAACTTGGTTGCATTGAAAATTTGTAGCTTAAGAAAATATATGGGAAAAATTCAAGAGAAGTGGCATATCTATAATTAAATTAAGCATAGGAAAACTGATTCCCTAGAAGAGATAA
This sequence comes from Pinus albicaulis, assembly GCA_034641835.2. Taxonomy (NCBI): domain Eukaryota; kingdom Viridiplantae; phylum Streptophyta; class Pinopsida; order Pinales; family Pinaceae; genus Pinus; species Pinus albicaulis. The sequence goes on from CM076575.1 coordinate 1,722,130,719, forward strand.
AAAGTAGTGATAGATGGTCCCACATCCCAATATAGACTTAGGAGGAACTTCAGTTTGCAAAATAGGAATTTGAGTAGATAGTGGATCTGTCACAAGAGACATTAAGGCATACTCTTCTCCAAATTCTAAATGGAAGGTGATTTAATAGTTAAATTTGTGATAGTTTTAGTGCTCTCTGCTATGATAAGTAAAATAGCTTGAAGAAAAAAAAAAAAACCTTCATATGAGTTGCTAGACATTTGATTGAGTTCTAATTAGTTGGCTAACATGGAGAGGACAATGAGGTGGACGCGATGTAATGACTCCAATAAGGAATTTCTCGAAGTTGAACAATTTTGTTTGTAAGCATGGATAGAAGGAAATTATTTTGTAAGAGGTAGTGATCCACATATGCTATACCTTTAACAATGATGAATGAAATTTTTGAAAGGAGTACAAACATAGTAATGATAACCTTGAACAATATTGTTGATGAATGGTTAAGAATGGTAGGATATTTTTTGAGATATTTTGTTAAAACATATGAATGAAATCATCTAACTTGCTTTCTTCCATGAGTATATCCATAAGAATTCGAACACCTGTTTCAAGTGCTTCAGAATTATGTTGCGCATGCAACTGAGCTTCAAAACTTTGTCTCTCCTTAAGCCCACTCATCTCCTTTTATCACTCAATTTCTCTAGAAACTCAAAATAAGTCCCATAAATAAACAATGGGTAGGTGAAATTATGTATATGTTTTTTTATTGATTTCGAAATTATTTGAAGATGTTGGATGTTACAATAGACTGTAAATTACATGTCTCAAATATGTTTCATGTGTTATAGTTCTGCATGCATGATATATTAAATTATATAAGCGACAATTTCGATGAAATAGGTTCTGTTTGTAGGTTTTTATGAGAAAATGAACATGCGAAAAATGGCTTATTTATATGCATGCATAGAGGAAATAAACTGAAATATATATGCGATTGAAATAATTCGTATTATATAATATAATGAGTTATTGAACTCTAAATCCATTGCAGACTAGAGGAAAATGGTTGGAGATTAATGCCATGAGTTTGAAATTTAATTGAAATTACTGTGGGAGAGAAAGAAACTAATTTTTAAACAAAACTAGTGGGAAAGAAAGACTAGTGTGACTCCTAAATAAAATAAAACATGCACTTAATAGAGTTTTTCTTATAATTTTGAGGATTAGAGGGCTAGTGCTCCTTGAGTTTTTGTGGAAGTATTATGGTTAAACTATTACTTGACATTGACTAAATAATTGGTAATGAATAGTAAAGTTTAATGTTACAACAAGAGAATAACATCTAGGATGATGTTCTATTTAAGGGGAGAGTATGTAATATCCATGGCAAAAACTACCAAAAAAACTCTCGTATAATGAGGGTTGTTGAATAATTAAATATTATTAATTATTATATAAATATTACCTAAAGGATATTATTGTAAGTCTTAATGATAATAATATTACAAGAATTAATTCCTAATTATTTTTTTAGAAGAATTTATATTCTTCTATATAAATAAATTATTTTTCCAAGTTGGTATATTTTATGAGTTTTAGAATTAATGGGTCAAAACTTTAGAAAAACTATCTATAAGTGATATTTTTTCCACAAGGAAAAAACAAGTCTACCTTGGAAAATTATGAGTAATTTATGGATCATTTATCAAGTGATTTGTGTATGATTTATGGAGTGATTTTATAATTTATAAAAAAAACAGATCTATGGAGTGATCTATGGGTGATTTGTGCAATGCTTTTAAGATTTGGAAAAGCTATTCCATTTTCTTAATTCTATTTATTGTAAGCCTATGAAAAAAATAGAGGAACTAAGGACATAATACATGGGAAATGGATCCAAGAGAGAGGAATAAGGGATCCCAAGCATACATCAAAAGATGAGTAATTATGTTCTCTAAAAATTATTTTGTTTGCATATAGTCCATGATGAAATAAGAATTGGATTTATTTTCTTGGAGAATTTCGTATGATAAAGAATCAAGGTTATTTCTTGAGAATATTTTTGCATAGAGGAATAAATTTTTTGTTCATTGATTTCTTAGAAGATTTCATGTGCTTTGAATTCTTAAAAGTTTTTCATGGCTAAATAATTCTTTGAATTGCATGGTTTATAGGAAAATAAGGTCCAGATATGCCTTCATAACTCCCAAACCTTGATAGATGTCCAAAAAATGAGAGAATTTTTTTGCAAATGAGCTAGTTCTAGCAAAAAGCCTCTTTCATATTTGAAAATTTATTTTTCCATTTCTTCAAAACCCTGTCCAAAATTGATGACAAAAACAAGATATTATTTCATATTTAAAGCTGCAAAAATGGGCTTCAAAGATTCATTTGAATCTTACAACCGTAATTACTGTGTAAATAATGAGAGAGGTTGTTTTTAATAAATCCATTCCCAACAAAAACCTCTTTTGGTTTTAAAGAATTCGTTTCCATATGTTTGTAAGCCGTGTCCAAATTTGATGATTAAAACAAGAGAAACCGAGTAAATCAGAGTGATTCCAATTGATTTTTATGCCAGATAATAATTGTTTCTTATGTACATAAAAAGGTAAATATTGTATTAATATTATTGAAAATAAATAAATTAATTGCATACAACAACAAATAGAAAAGTTTGGTTGATTTTCCTTGAAAATAAATAAGTTGTTCTCGTGCACAAAAATAGAACAGTTATGTTGATAATCCTTGAAAATGAATTAAGTTATTTCATTTAAAAGATTACCAAGTATGTTCTCATGATGCATATGAATTAAAAGTTTTAAAGAGAAATATTTGACCCTCGAAGAGAATATGTGCGTAGGTGCACAGGAATAATATCTAATATATTTGATCTACTAGAATTTAACATGTCATTTTACATGCATGGGGAGCTTGAGTTGTGAAAAAAAAGAAATAAATTTTGTGATAAGTTTTTCACATAAAAACTTTGCATAAAATACAATTGGTTGTGATATTTGAGATATGTTTGTTACTCGTGTTATTTATTGAGGAAATATTAAAAAAATGGTTGACGTCTGAAATGATAAGAAAATATATTATATTGCATGAATAATAGCTAGCGAGTTAGCTAACTTTTGGAAAAAGAATAATTATTGTGTTAGATTCCTTGGAAAATAAATAGTTATAATTATATGCAAGGAAGAATTTATTCTATTATAACTCTTCAAAAATAATAGAAGAGAAAAATATATGCTTCTATTCATTATTAAATTAGATTGTTGGAGAGGAAAACTAGTAATCACATGCTTTATTATATTAAGATTATTTAGAGAAATGTATACAATTTCATGCATGGAGAAGTATAGTTTTTTTATTAGATTTCTATAGAAAAGGAAAGCTCAATTACATGATATTGATTATGTTAGCCTTATTTTGTGAAAGATAATTTTCATTTTCACATCTAAAGAAATTAACTATGGTATTTGTCTTCTTTTAGGAGAATATTATGTATATTTATTGGGCTAGATATTTTGGTAAGATGAAAATGTTCCTTTGCGTGTAAGAATACAAGTTATGCATTTGATCTATTGGAAAAGAAATATTTTTATTATTCCATGCAAGATTTATTTAGTTACCTTTGGAAAAGGATACATAAAAGTAGGCACAAAAAAGGTGCTTTTTGGGATAGTTATCTTGAAAACTTGTAATGCATCTGCATGCACAAGACTATTATATATTATGTTAGTTTTACTTTGGAAAGGTATGAAAGTGCATGAAAGATATTGTTAGTGTTGTTGGAGATATTACACTTGATAGTGATTTATTTGTTACTAATTCATGTGAAATGATGTGAAGTAAGGAATTTCATGACAATCTATTTTTGTTTTTTACATGCATACAAATATTTGTTGAAGTGTCACAAATAAAGATTTATTATTGGTGTATTAATATTTTATCTAATTAGGATATCGAGTGTGCTGACGACAACAATGGAAGGAAATGATAGTGGCTTGAGCAAAAAAATGTTCATGTCTAACATTGTGGTAGATAAATATTTGCTAGTCCATACATGTTTAACAATTCTAACTATACGATCACCCATTGATGGAAACAATTCGACCACAGAGATAGAGATTGGAGATTTATGGGTAAATGATACCATGATTATTGTAATATCTTATAGCAAGTTATGTTGCATTTAATATTATTTTTATATGTAATATTGTATGACAATGTTCAAGGGATGAACTTTATTATAGCTATTGAGTGAGGGGTGAACACCCTCACGAACGTTTAAGAGTAAAATTAAACGTTTGGTGGTTTTCACCCTATGGGGTTTCCAGGGTATATTTGTGTCTAATGATGTGATTGTTCATTGTGTCATTTTAATGATTTTAAATTCTTTCATGATGTGATTTTCATATTATCAAGTATGTAATTTAATAATTGAATTAAATGATCATGGAATTGATGCATATTTATACCAGGAAATTAAAGTTAATATGATACAAAAAGGACAATTAATGGTTGTGTAACTCAATAGGATTCTACTAAATATTTTTCTAGGTAAGGATGATGGCTATTCTAATGTTAAATGAGGGAATATAGAAAGAAATTTTAAAAATTACACATTGGTAAATTTGAAAAAAATTCCTAACTCCATGCATTTTCCTGTGAGGTTACCGAGGTATGTTGCAAGTTGATTTACTTCTTTACCCTTTTGATCCTTCCCATTATTTTTTTCATTTCAAGGTTAAGAAAAAGGTTATATTTATTCCATTCCTCTAATTAATAATTGGCATTTCTAAGACAAAAATAAGGAAATGGGTGTTATGGAAATATAAGTAACAATTTATTTACTTCTTTACCCTTTCGGTCCTTAAGATTATTGTTTTCATTTTAAGGTTAAGAAAAAGGATATATTTCTTCCATTCCTCTCGTTTATAGTTGTAATTTCTCATACAAATGTAAGGAAATAGCTGTTATGAAAAAATAAATAATAGTGATATACTTTATCATTGAAATATTTGTTGGTTTACAATTTGTATATTATTTTTACATTGTAGGAAGGACCTCAGTTGAAGTGTAAGTAAATCAAAATGATAAAATTTTAATAGTTTTTTTAATTTTTATTATAATTTTACATAACAAATAATTAGTTTATTGTATGGAAGAATTAGTTCAAACTTCTAATGAAATAAATGTTTTAAATATAAAAATAAATCTAAATCATTAAAATGAAATATTCCTTTTGAATTGAAATATATATATATATATTATTTTCATATTTATTTACATTTAATTTATGTTGAAGAGTATAAAATAAATTACATTCCACTAACACGTAAAAAATTGCAATCAAATTTATTACATATCTCACAATCCCACTTCAAATCTCACTTCAAAGAAAAATTGAAATTTCTAAGATTGTGTGTTCAATACTATGAGTTTTAGTTAACTGAACAACATAAAAAGCTGTGTCAATAATGGTATATTAGGTTTATCTAAAACCTACAGTTGACGAGAAATGTTTTCCATGTATCTATTTATTTAGTTTCGCCAATCAACTACGCCTTCATTATTAATTTTCTAAATATTGCAACTAAGTATGCATCGTTACAAAAAAAATTAATTAAAAATACAATAAATAATTATTGATAATATAATCTTTATTTTCCGTTGATTAAGAACTAATACTTGGATATCATTGATAGAGTCCTTAGCATTGAACTTCTCTAAGTGGCATGGTCTAAAAATGCAAAAAGACAAGAATGGACTGAAATAAGTTCTTATGATCTTATTTCAACAATTATGTGAAGGTTCCACTTACTAATCAATGCATTTTTTGGATATTTAATATGTAAATATCTTAACAGTTTAGAAGATTCAAACTCTTCAATTTCTTAAAAATCTCATCACAAAATTAACTTTTATATATATATATATATATATATATATATATATATATATAATGTCCCTCATTTTCTGCTTTTAAAAATAGGCATTGAAAGACGATAAGGGGAAAGTGCACCCTAAGGTCCGAGAATAAGAGCCAAGTGTAAAAATAGTTTCATTTACAAAATGAAAAATATTGAACAGAGTTATCTCTTCTCCAAAAATGTCGAGGATGGAAATTATAACCGGTCCAATGAAAATGTTTTTAATCATAAACTTCTTGGAATTCCTAAACTCTAGATTTCCATTCCATCGTGTCCCTCCACGTGTAGGAAATCCAAAGCCTGAAGAGGTTCCCGCGGATCAACGAGGGTTCAAAAAAACTGCAGAGCCATGTGAAATGTACTAATTCTTAAATGATGGCGAATTCCAAGAAATATATTTAACATGTAGTGAAGGAATGGAATTAAGGTCACTTTACTGGTCACCCATAACGTGTCAAGATCAGAACATAGAAATACAAAAAAAAATCAAAAATATGAGAAGTATTATACGGTGGAACATAAATAAAAAATCTAAACTACCATGTATGAAGGGGTAAGTAATTACATGCATAGGTTTTCGTTGTGGGTTAGGTTGAAGCGTGGTATGTACGTTAAGTAGTGAATTAAATAAAGGATATCCAGGGGGTAGCATTGAATAACACGTCAATGTATAATTACAATACCATGCTACGAAACCATAGTGGGATGGATCTTATTATCGAAGTTATGAAATTATATGGGTGTAATAGGTTATACAAAGCCATATGTTTTAAAAGGGTAGTTAACCCTTAATGATGAGTGATATCCTTATATTTACCATAGGATGGGTGTAACTTTAATAGAGAACCTAAGATGTTAAGTTGTATGATCAAGCTAATTTAATTTTATGGGTTAAGGAGATCTAGTTTTTAGAGAAGGCTTACATAATTGCCATAAAGGGGAGTGGACAATTAATGGTTAAGAAGAGGAAAAGTTAGTCTTTGTATTTTAACCAATTGATATTTGGGTAAAATCAATAACCTTAAAATTAGACTCGGTTGTAGGTTATATTGTGCAAAATCACATATGTGTATGATGGTGACAATTATTAACCTTTGTAAAGGAGTTAGAATAAAAGAGGTTGGCTTATAATTGAATATATATAAGTCTTATACTATATATAAATATATGCATATTAGATTTTAAATTAAAGTAGGAATAGCATGTATATGTTGAAGGAGGAGGTAGACTTAGAAAATATCTAAGTTATTAGCATGAGGGAAGAATCTTGTTGTTTATAGTTAAGTGCGGGGAATTTTAACTATTGCAAAACAAGTATCCCCATAAATTAAAGTCGAGTTGAATTCCTCAATATGTGAATTCCTAAATTCATAAATTGGAAGATGTAATTATACAATAAGGTAAATTATATGGTGTATGTAATGAGTAGAAATCTGACCATAAGCGGAAAGAAGTGTTAATGCTATAAAAAAAAGGGAGATGTTGCAAATGGTATCAGAGCCTAAGTTAAAAACACTTGGCCATAAAAGTGTGCTCACACCAGAGGAAAATTATGTTGCTGTAAAGTGTTTACTAATTTTAAATTTTACTAATGGTTAATGTTATGTACCGTGAAACAATACATAAACATACAGCTACAAACCATGAGGGAAGGGGATGAGCTGTATGTGGATCTTGGTGTTGAAGCAAATTCAGCAGATCCAAATGCTACATTGATGGTTGTGATTTAATCTAATGCGAAGAGTATTGATGCAACTGAAAACCCACACAAAAAGGATATCTTTAGTGAGTTAAGAGCAAGAAAGGTTAATCAGAGAATTGACCTCCCGGGACAGTCACGAAGATGAAGGTTCGGGAAGAAAGAGAAAGGGAACTGTAAATCACGCACAAGAGTCTGAGGAAGATGAAGCCTCTAGACAACAGACTAGGAGGAACAAGGAATTACAGAAGAATTCTGAAAAATAAAACCTCCCTCCTATGATAGAGAAAGGGAAGATTATACAGAAGTTTGGCTTCTAAAAATAGTAAATAAATTTTAAGTAACTTAAAAGTAGGGTTGGTTATTTACAAATTATAGAAAAGGGATACCCTGTAGTGGTTGGAAAACAAATGCAAAAAGACTGTCACTTAAAAATATATTCATATTTGATTTAAAAATAGATATCGGAATGACCTATAGTAGGACAACAAAGCCAAGGAATTTCAAGAGCTTAGGTTGGAAGAACTTATTATTGTTGAGTTGTTACCAAACTCACCAACATGCTTCACGAATTTCCTTTTATACAAAAAGAAAAGGCAGGGGTAGGATGATGTTAAAAAAATTTCCTACCTACTAACTATAAGGAGAAGAATGAAGGATTATGCCTCCTGAAAATAAGGAAACCAATAATACTGAAAACTACTAATTTCAGGATAAAGTAATTATGCTTACATAGAAAAGAGAATAATGAAAGCGGTGGAGTGGAAGAACCGTAATTTGAGAAGAAAACCCCCTCAAATTTCAATGGTAAGAATATTGAACTACTTATTGTGGATTAAATACTTTTGGAAATAGAATTTGATCAAGAAAGCTATATATAACTGAAAATTTTATATATTCTATCATTACAAATATAAAATCTGAGTAGGACAAAGAGGCTGGAGGAAATGGAAAATAAATTTAAAGGTATGAATGATAAACAACCTATTATGTTCTAGTTGATGAACTTAGAATTAGTTTGGCAAAAGAAAGAAAAAAAATTCCCGCAAGCTGGAATTGTGTACATAAGTGACATATAAGACTTCCCAAGGTTGTTGAAAGGTAAACAGGTATAAATAACCTTAATTAAAGTTAAATGGTTCATTTTTCACTTCCTATGCATTACTGATAGAAATGGGTTGATTATAAAAATTAAAAGAGATGCTAGTTTGTTGAAGAAAACAATACAGTGTATCAGTGGTGATGAAAAAAATTAGTGTTAATACCACAGATAATAAGAAAACGCTAAAAAATGTGTGTTGTAGAATTAAGACAACAAACTGAAAAAGAAACTCATGGAAAATTTACCAATCAACAGAGAGAGTAAGGATATAGTTCTGGATGAAATTCTTCATATACTCCCCTTAAATGGAAGATGGTTGCTAAAAGAAGAATAAATAATGTGTTACACCAGTCCTTAGAGTATATAGCCCGAATTACCAAATATTGTAAGAGTTTACAAAAAAAAAAGCTGCAGTGCTAAAAATTTGCTGGATAGAAACTATGAAAGACCAAGTATATCTCTCTTGAGAGCATTGGTAATGTTGGTCAAAAATGAAATTTGGAACTGTCAAGGTGGGTATAGACTACTGAAAACTGAATAGACTGATGATCAAGCATGAATATTCTATACTTAGGATAGATGGTCAATACGCTATCATAAAATGAGAGTTACAATAGAACTGTATAAAGAAAAATATACAAAAAATATGAATTGGAAGTTCTAAGTGATTGTCTTACATTTCTACAAAATCTAGAGGACAGAAATGACATGATAGACTTGACAAAAAGGAATTTTATAAAATCTCAATGGTTAAATTGTGTAAAGTCAGATGAAGGATGAGTAGTGGACTGAGGAAAGGCTCAAGTGAGTAGGAACTAAATTGTAGTCTTGATACTTCCACTATAAAATTAACCGTGAATATTGAGAAATAATAAAAGATATGGGTAAAGATATTTTTAATCTTAGCCTATACAAAAATCTCTCCACAGCAACAAGGAGAGGAAAAACAGATAGACCAAAAAAGGTCGAAATATTTTGAACAATTAAGAAATTTAACTAATAACTATTCATGTTCTAAGATCCTAACCGATAAATTACAAGAGGTACTAAGGCTTGGCAGAAGGATTAGAGGTAATATTATTACTTAGATTATAGCATATGATTGAAGAAATATTTAGACAAATGAACAGAATTATAGTAAATATGTCTTCATGTTGATGTTGAAATGTATACTGCAGGTAGAAAATAAAATTACCTGGAAAGTAAGAAGGGGTTTTGATTCTAGAACACCTAAGGCTGAAATATAAATTCCTCAACAATCTAAAAAATGGTAAGAAAATTGGGTGTTTATCTTTCCTTAATGAGTTTGAAATAAACTTCAAAACTGGATAAGGAAAGGAAGAGGAGAGTTTAGAAGTTTAAAAGAGGAATGCCCCTAAAATTTTGATGAATTTTTTAGTAATGAAGGTTCTAACTGTGAATAATTGAGGAAAATAGAATGAATACAATAGTAAAGTAAGAAAAAACTCCAAGAAAAACTGCAATATACTGAAACATCGATAGATATTTCAAATTAGGAGAAACTTATAATTTAAAAAACAGAGGATACATTAATATGTGACCCCAATACAGTAGAATTTTTAGAAAAATATCATATATGTACTTTGATATGACATACTAGTGACTCAAATTAAATTTAAGATTAAAACAGGACATGGTTAACCTGGTATGAGGAAAGAGGAATTAAAATCCTATGTGAAAAATGTTGTTAAGAGATAATGAGAACAAAGTATTAGACCAGAATTTGGACCCTATTCCTATTCCTGTATGGAAATAGGAAGTTGGTTGGATAAAAATTTGAAATTGGGGACTTAGAAACCGACATTAATAAAATTCCTAAATGTATCCCATACCAAAATGGTATATTAGTATGAATTTTCAAGATGTATGGTAATAACTGATACACTTGATCAGGTAAAAGTTGAAGTGAAATTTGGAAACTGTGTATAGAAAAACTAGTATTAAATTGAAAGTGAACATGGTTTATTACCATCTTAATCAATTAAGAAAATTAATCAAGTTTTAGTACATGAAGTACCTGTATGAGCTAGAAAAAAAGGATAGAACCTTAATTAGAACCCGTATATATAACAAAGTTGTTTTTTTTTTTTTAATTCATGAATTTCTAATAAAGAGGTGTTTATTTGTGAAGCAAAGGGTAACAGGAATTGTACCACTTCACCAAAATAATTCATGGTGATAATACTTGCAGAAGAATCACCAAGAAATTCAAACGAGACCATGTATGCGTGAGGAGCAAGTCTCTCCGAAATATGTGGAATGATAAGTAGTTGTGCTAAAATTTCACTATGTTACTGTGAACCCTGAAGGGGTTTTTGCTAATAAGTGACTTTATTGAAAAATATTAAAGTTGATAATATTATCATGATTATTTCTAATCAATATATATATATATATATAATACTACTCATATGAATTGATATGAACTATGGACAGACGGAAACATGAATAAAAGATTCTTCTTGATATACTTCTTATACTGAAGAAGGAAGGAAATAAAACTCTAGAGTGTATCAGTGAGCAGAGTAAAGGTAGGGGAATGTACTTTTACTCTGAAGAAACTTCTAGGAGCCAGAGGATAAGATGAAGGAAGAATATTCATCCTGAGTTGAGAAATCAACCTCGAAGTTGATAACATTGAGGACGGTGTTTTGTTTTAGAGGGGGAATATGTAATGTCCCTAATTTTCTTCATTTAAAAATAGACAGTCAAAGACTATAAGGTTCAAGTGGACCCCAAGGAAAATATTAATTGTGAATGTATTTTATTAATTTAAATTAATAAAATGAAAAATGAATTAATGGTGCAATGGACTAGATAATGATTAGAGATCAAGGATCCAAATCGATGAGGATGGATAAGGATCATAAGACTTTCCCAATTATCCAGAAATCCTTGGAAGAAATAAATTAAAAATAGCAATTTAGATTGGAGATAAAAATATGAAAAGCTATCCCGGTAAGGAGGAAATTACTGGGAAGAGGTGGAATAAAGCTAGAAAAAGAAAAAACTAGCATTAAAGTACTTTTGTGGAAGAAACAAAAGGAAAGCCTAGGCACACAGGAAATAATCATCCTGATTTAGCTGGACGTAGTTAAGGGAAATAGGCTAATGGGAAATCAAGCTTATATGAGTAGATTCAGGATAAAAAAGAGGTTTTCTATTGCTGTATAATTTGATCTTTGCTCGAGGGAGCTAGGAAGAAAGGGTTCAAAGGTTGGGTGGAGCCTAGTCTACCTTAAGTGGTATGTACCAGTTAATTTTCATTTTTAATTTTAATTTATCTCTGTTATGATATTATTGCCTGAGAAAGATAGTATAGATTTATATGAAGTGGTTGAAATCTGAATATGTGCCTATACTGTGGAATTAAGGTTAAGTAGTAGTACTTGTGAAAGGTTTGTACATTGATAGATTTACTATAATGAATATAGTCTATTCTGTATTGTTGTACAGACATAAATTTGAAGAGTACAAACTCTCAGAATGTCTAAACCTTGTCACAGGCTTAAATATGAGGTTAGGTGACTCTTAGGAAATTTTGATTGAGTTAATACTTTTGTTTAGTATTTAGAAAAAAATAGTAAATTACATTAAGGAACTAATACAGAAAATAAATACATATACATGAAAATTTGTATGTACATGGTATAGTAAACTAAGTTCCAAGTTTTAATATAAATGAAAAGTTCATTCATGACTGGAATATGTACCAAGTAGAAGGAAACAAAGAAATATATATCTTCATGAGGCATGTAGAAAATTTTGTTAGGAGACTATCAAAGGAAAGAGAAAAACCAATGCATGAAAATGGATAGTTGTATGAAATTCTATTGCTGGAACTATAAATGCACAAATTATTCAGAAATGGAATAAGTATTAAATAGAAGAAAATATTACAGTGCATATTCAGGTTAACTATTATAATGAATTATAAACATTAATAGATCTGAGAATTTAATTAACAACAATATGATTTTTAGTGAAATGAAAATAGAGTAATCGTTATGGACTATGTATTAATAATTACTAATAAATTAGGACCGTTGAGCTATAAATCATGCTTCATAATTATTATATTCCTTTTCAACATAAGAAATAAAGTAAGTCCTTAACTATTACAAATTTCGGGACCTATATGAGTTGAATTAAAAATCCACTTCAGTACATAGTCTTGAATGAGTATAATGAAAATTATACAATCAGAGAACTATCTTCCATAAACAAACTGGATCATATGCCTATATTTGTACTGATGTGTAGTTCAGAAAATCCCAAGGTATGTATTGGACAAACCTAAAAGAAAAGAGTCCATTTCAACTGTTGAACGGAAAATAGTATAAGTAATTGTATGCATCATTTTATGATGAAAGTTGTACTTGTGTAACATAGATACAATAAATTAGTTAAGACCATAAGTATCACATAAATGGAATATTGGAATTTAAAGGGTATAATAAAACTATATCAGTACCTGAGTCAAATTAAGTTATTTACCTACGAGGAACAACAAATTATCATCATGAGTCAAGTTGAGTATACAAAGTAAATAGAAATAAATTAGATTACTATGATAACTCAACCAAATATTCAACACATTAATATTATAAATTCCCATTTGGAGTTACGATACCCTTATTATAAAAAGGTGAAGTGAGGTCAAATGCTTGAAAACAGTGAAATGACATTTCGAAATGAATAATAAATTGTTTACTCAAGGGAACGAGGAAACTAATACCTAGTAGGAATTTCGTTCATAAATGAATTCAAACAATGGATTTGGATTTCAAAATAAATGAGAAACCAAGATTTCTCGTACACAAATATGAGAGGTATATTTCTCAAAAACACTTGAGTATATACATAGTTATACACAGGAAAGGTAAACACGTTTTTTGTTTTTCAGAAATTACTTTATGTGAAATTACACAAGAATATCCAAGAATGGTAAATGCAATAAAATATAATGGAAGGGGTTAATTACCTGTGGATGGTACATTGCCTTCAGTACTTCGACGGGAATAGGAGATAGAAATTTCTCTGACCTGCATCCCCGAAAAGGTTGTTCGATAACAGTGCTCCTTGCAAAAACAAAGGGGAAATACATTTCTTAAGTATATAAAACAATTTCAAAATTTGGATTCAAATAATTTGAATAATTTCGAACTCTGCTTCTAATTAAACAAAACCCCAACACTAAAGTACAAAAATCCCAGAACTGAAATGTTGGGCATGTAGTAAGACATACTGCCAGGTCAATGGCATTTCACAATAACCTAGAAAGTGCACAGAATATAAATTAAATTCATGAACTACAGAACATCGAGATTTTGTAAATGAAAAGTATCTGAAATGTCTTTCAAGTGATAAAAATTCTAACAAGAAATTGAAACTGAGGAATGACGATGCCTCGTCATGTTCATGGACAAAACACAATGAATAGATCTAGGGAGAAATCTAATAACCCCAACGGTAAGTCCAATTCCCATTCTGAGTTAGGCATCGTAGAGAAAAATTACAACGCAAAGAATTTCATGTGAATTTGTAAAACTAGAAAGAAATAGAGATGTATAAAACATAAAGAAATTTGAAACCAGACATTATAAAATGTAAAACAAATAGGAAATGAAAAGTGAAGTACCTGGAATATTATTAATGTAAGCTCTTCAGCATGAAAAACGACGTCAATGTAGTGATGCTAGCCAAACCCTTGAATTCAGTTCAAATATAGCTGGAAATTTTCATGGAAGAAGACCGTAAACCGGTTTAAATGAAAGATTTATAACTTAGGTCTCTTAACAGGATGAACAGTGAAATAAATTTCCTGCTGGTAAGACGTTGCCTTTTTCGAAGACTCCCAATCGGGTAGCATTCTCCAGGAGCCAGAATAAGGTCCGAGAACAGGAGCCAAGTGTAAAAACAGTTTCATTTACGAAATGAAAAATAATGAACAAACTTAGGTCCACTCCAAAAATACCGAGAATGGAAATGATAACCGGTCGAATGAAAATGTTTTTAATCGTAAAATTTGTGGGATGCCTAAACCCTAGACTTAAATTCTCTTGTGTCCCTCCATGTGTAGGAAATCAAAAGCCTGAAGAGGTTCTCGCAGATCAACGAAGGTTCCAAAAAACTACAGAGCCATGTGAAATGTACTAATTCTTAAATGTTGGCGGATCCCAAGAAATATCTTTAACGTGTAGTGAAGGAATGGCATTAAGGTCACGTTACCGGTCACCCATAACATGTCAAGAATAGAACATAGAAATACAATATATATATATATATATATCATAAGTATTATACGGTGGAACATAAATTCAAAATTTAAACTTCCGTGTATGAAGAGGTGAGTAATTACACGCATAGGGTTTCGTTGTGTGTTAGGTTGAAGCATGGTATGTGTTGTAGCTCCTAGAGACAACCCTGAGTTGTGAAGGACCAGTTCCTAGGACATCTCAAAACCAAGAATATTCGAGAAATTTTTCCATGGTCAGTGGCATAAATCTTCTTTTTCAGAAACAATTTCCAAGACTTCACAAATTTGGATCAAGACCTTGAGAAAAGAGACATGTAAGTAGCAATACCCAATATCAAATAATAAGGGTCTTATAGAGATATTATTGAAGATGGATCTAAACTTCACGAGCCATGAGAAGGGCTAGATTATGAAACACAGTGCACATATATAAAAGTGTCAAGAGAAAAATTACAGTGGTAGCAAATGGAGAAAATATTAACCACAGATAGGCTTAATGTTGCATAAGAATCCATCAATGGTTAACATAGGAAGGAAGGTGATTAAGTGAAGTGGAACATGTGAACATAATATGATAACCCTAAGCCATATTTAAAGTAGAACAGATTAAAGAGATGAGTACCCAAAACAGATAAATTCATCTCAGTTAGTCGAGCGCTTGCATTCCAGAAGTATATGATAAAGAAAGAGTGACAAAGCGCCAAAACTTTTATATTAGAATAAAACAAGAAATAGAAACTATAACTGATATCACCAAGAATCCATCTCACAGCAAAAATGTTTCATTATAGTTTCCCATCGGGATTCTTCAACAAAAAAACACAAAAAATCCTCAAAACTTTACAAAAAGGGGAATTAACCAATAACAGTCTCTGTTTCAAAAATCAGGAACCCTCATTTAGACTTTGTGCCTTTCTTTTATAATTCCTTTTGTCTACCATTGACGAAATATATTTTGGCTCAACCTTTGTTCACGAAAATATCTTTCTATTGCTGGTGTCTATCAGAATAAAAAATCGATGATGAGGAAGAACGTCTCCCATCATCCCTATAGTGGCCTTAGCGTGAGCGCCAACCAAAAGTAAAACAACTTGAATAGAAAATAAGGATGCATAGGGTGAAATGAAAATTTCACCCGATATTACAAATCTCAGAAAGTATAAGTAAAAAGGCCAGTAGGTCCATAACATGATCATCAAATTTTGAAAGAGCAAGGTGTAGCAGCAGCCGACAAAGTTGGAAGCACCGATGATGCGAACGAACCATATTTGTGCTTCTTAGGTGGTGGAGAAATTTGGTAATACAAGCCAGACTGAACAACTCCGAACCAGTCTTGGCCCTTCACATGACTTTCTAGCAGGTCGGGACAGACACGAGAAACACTAAAAGGGTATTGTGGTTTGCGAATGCAGGCCTGTGTATCAGTAAGGGGGTCAAGTCGAGGGATGGCCCTAACTTTGCGGGCTTGGGGAATTTATAGTTTAGACTTCTTGGTCTTGATTCTCCCGACGACCATTTTGAAAGAGTAAAGAGGAAGGAAAATTGTAAGGAATAGGGATGGCTAAATACTTGTGACCTGTGTGGAAAGCCCAAGATAGAAAGTGACGCGGGGGGGATCTGAAAGCAACCTGTTGTAATCCAATATTTAACAGTTGGAATAATTCCTAAAAATAAGTGATTTACCCAAATGATTCCTAGGCGGGGGTTAAACATGCCATATTTTACGAAAAATGAGGTTCGGGTGACAACTAGGAGGACTGATGTCATAAGTACGTCGACACTGAGGCATGTGGCATTTGGCTATTAGTTGTTAGGGACAAGGTAGGTGTGTGCCAGAGCCGGGTTAATACTGGTATTGGTCATGTACTAGGTTCCCTAACGTACCTTACCTTCACCTTATAGAGCGCCATCTGTTAGTCTTGAGGGGTCCACCATAGAATTTCGGCGGGGGCTTGGGAATTTCCTTCGTGCTATGCCACTGAGACACATAATAACCAAAACCTGTCCCCACCATGCCATGACATCACATGATTCCAGGTGTTGAGACTCCCTTCACCTATTTCTTTCCTTGGTACCCCTAGACTCCTGCCACATGCCAGCGTAGTTGGTACTACCTTTTATATATAGCCTACTGACCTTTTTGCTTAGTTCTAACAACACTTTAATTTTCTTTTCCGCACAATCTTTTATAAGAGAGATTATCATTTACTTCCATTATATGTCTTTTTCTGCTCATATTTCACAATAGTATCCCTTAGTTAATTTCAAGATATCTTCTAATCGAACTGTATGTAATGAGGGGGCACCATAACAACATTGGCTCCACTTGGGGATGACGCGGTCATCCTTGGACATGTTGGGAACTTCGCAGACCACTTGCAATTTATTTTGTAAAAGCTCAGGTCTTTTTCAAAATTTTAGAGCATTATTATGGTGAGATAAACATCAACTATGAAAGTGGAAATGACAAATATATATATACATTATAATACAAACGTCCCCAAAACCTGGATCAGTTTTGGAAATAGGATTTTAGAAACTACCCATTTACACGCGTCTTGATCACATCACCTTCCAAGTTCTCTAGTATGAAGGTGTTATTACCTTTAACTTAGGCAATCTTAAAAGGTCCAAACCACAAGGGGTCAAACATTCCATGTTTACCTTTGTCGGCTCTTCTGATGTCCCACCGCAGTATTAAATACCCTATGAGAAATTCTTTATCTTTGCCATGTTGGTTAAACAATTTTTTCACTTTCTCTTGATACTCTGCTAAATGGTCATTTGCTTGACTACGAGTTTCATCTAACTTGACCAACTGATTTATTCTCCTGGTTAGGTCATTAGGCTCTTCCTGACTGTCCTGAAGGAACCTGGCCACATGCAAGGTGAGCTATAAACTAGTTCATACGGAGACTTGCCTGTCGATCGCTTATTTGTGATTCTGTTTGTCCATAGTGAAAATTTCAACTGAGAATCCCAGTTTTTCTGGATTTCATTTATAGTCTTCTTTAATTCCCTTACAATTTTTTTGTTTGAATACTCAGCCAATCCATTTCCTTAAGGATAATAGGTTGTAGAATGCCCCAGGGTGATATGGTATTGCTGACAGAAATTGGTAAATTTCATAGACGTAAAGACTTGTGCATTATCTATCACAATCTTAATCAGGCAGCCAAACCTAGAGATAATATTCTCTTCTAAGAACTTGATCACCACTATGTCAGTTGCGTTTCTTGCTGGTACGACCTCTACCCACTTAGTGAATTAGTCAGTGGCAGTTAGTATCCACTTATGCTGACCGTTGGATTGGGGATGAATTTCCCCGATGAAATTTATCCCCCATTGCTGAAAGGGCTCTTCTATGTGTAGGAGGATCACAGGAAGGGGAGAAAACCTCTGCTTCTCATCAAACCTTTGACACTTTTCACAGGCCCTGACTCGAGAGTGTACATCCCCAAATCATTTGGGCCAATAAAGGCCTGCCTTCAATATCTTATGGGCTATTGACATCTAGGTGTAATTCCATCCACAAATTCCTTCATGACACTCAGCCATAACTTCCACCACTTTCGTTTATGTAGGCACATGAGCAATATTCCCGAAGGATATTTCCAATATACTTGGCCATTTGCAATGATATACTTCTGCAACTTAAGCCTTAATGTCTGATATTTAGACCTATCGAAGTTTGGAAGACACCTAAGAGTTAAGAGGTATTCCACAATGTCTTTATACAAAGGACTGATCAGATATTTCATGTGAGTCTTTTGCACAGTTGCTTCTATCTGGGGCCATTCTTCTCTGTCTCCAGATAATTCCCCAACTCCCATGGATAGGTTTATTCCTAGGGCCTAACAGTTAGCATCCAAAAAAATCTTGGCTAGGCCTTGTCCCTTGATGAGCTTTGTGGGACGGATATCCAGTTCATATTCTTGGATCTTCGTAATCCATCTGCCTTTTTTTCCTTCACTATCCCCCTAAATTAGAATATCTTTAGCTACAGCTATGGGTATGAAAGCCGTGATAGCTGACTGTAGGACATACATCCGGAAATCTTTCAAGGACTTCACCGAAGCGTATGCCTACTTTTCTAGGATATTATACTTTAGCTCAGCAGCTCGAAGTACCTGGCTAAAAAAGGTGATGGGATGTTCATATCCTTCCTTGTTCTTTTGCAAAAGTACGACAGCAACAGTATGTGGTGAAGCAAATGAGAAGATCATGAAAGTTTTACTGTAATATGGTCCTGCTAATATTGGAGCTTTTGCAAAAGCACCTTTAATCCTATTGAATGCTTCTCATGATTCATTCGACCACTTCACCTCATTGTTTTTTCTAAGAATATTAGTGATATGCTAAACTATTTTTGCATAGTTCGGGATGAACCTTCTTAAGAAATTTATGCGCCCAAGAAAAACCTGGACTTCTTTCTTATTACGAGGCAATGATATACCATTTATCACTTCCAATCTTTTTGGGTCAATCTTTACTCCTGCTTTGGTAACGATATGCCCCAGTAATTTCCCTTCTTCTAAGGAAGACATAGATTTCTTGGGAATTAGGGACAAACCATACCTACGACATTTTTCGAAAGTCCTTCGTAAATGTTCCACATGCTCGACATCATCCCTTGAGAAGATTTTGATATCTTCCAAATACACCACAACAAACTTATCTTGCTCTCCCACGAACGCAATGTCCATGGCTCTATGGAAAGTGGCCCCAGCATTTATCAAACTGAAAGGCATACGGGTATACATGAAAGTACTCCATGGTGTGGTGAATTTTGTCTTCTCCTAGTCTTCAAGGAGGACTGCCACCTGATTATACCCCGAGAATCCATCCATCATGGACATTCGAGAAGACCCCATTAATTTTTGCAGTATGTGATGCATTTTAGGGAGGGGATAGTTGTCTTTAAGGGAGGCCCTGTTCAAGTTTCGAAAGTCAACACACAACCTGATTTCTTCACTCTTATTTCGGACTGGCACCATATTTTCCACCCATTCTAAATACCTCAAAGGTACAATAAACATAGATTTTAGTAGATTTTTAATTTCCTTCTCTATAACGGGGAGTAACAGAGGATTAATCTGCCTTAGTTTCTGCTTATGGGGTTTAGACTCAGCCCTGAGTGGAATCTTATGCTGAATAATGCTTACATCAAAATTTTTGAGGTCTTGGTAAGACCAAGCAAAAAAATCTTTATATGAGTGAAACAGTTGCACATACCTCTCTTGGTGTTCTTCCGGTACTCCTTTAGATAGCTTGATTATCTTAGGTTCTTCTTCCATCCCAACATTAATATCTTCCACCTGTGATTTTGGTGTTAGTTTATTGGGGTTGATGGGAACATCATTTTTATCACACGACCTCTCCAAGGGAACCAATCCTCTGGGGATAACGTTTCCTTTCAACTGCAGTACTTTTTGACTAGACACGCTCTCTTGCCACTTATTTTGGGATTTTTCTTCAATTTCCTCCTCTTCCCTGCTATCAATCACCAAGTTAGTGAATTCCCCAACAGTCTCCATGAAAAATTTCATCTGTTCCTCATCCTCAAACACCTGCCAGTGTTTGACATTGTCTGGAATGGAAGGAAGGTAATGCACCTCCACTTTATATCTTAGAAGTGGTTTCTGACGTGGATGGAAACTACTTGCTGCCACAGCTAGTGAATCTGCCATCATGTTCTAATCCCTTGGCATAAAATGAATGTTGAAGGGTAG
Source organism: Pinus albicaulis (assembly GCA_034641835.2). Lineage (NCBI taxonomy): Eukaryota > Viridiplantae > Streptophyta > Pinopsida > Pinales > Pinaceae > Pinus > Pinus albicaulis. The sequence goes on from CM076575.1 coordinate 1,722,151,453, forward strand.
GAAAAACTTCTCCACCAAGTCCCATACTTCGTTTCTATATATCCTCAGCCGATGATGCTTAGTTTGACACTGGTTCTTTATCTGTCTTACCACCAACTCTGAATCTCCAAAAAATTTAAGGGTATGAATATTCATATCCTTAGAGGTTTGCAAACCTAGGAGTAAAGCTTCATACTCCACCACATTATTAGTGACCTCATACTCCAATTTGAAAGAGAAAGGTACTAATTTTCCTTTAGGGGAAATTAGGAGAACCCCTGCTCCATTTCCTTCCCTAGAGTTAGCTCCATCAAAGTGTAAGGTCAACATTCCCTTCTCATCATCATCTGAGGAGTGTTGAGGCTTTGATAAATTGAATGATGGTTCTTGCAAAAAATCTTGTTCTTCTTCTATCATCATACAGGAGAATTCCCCTTCCTTACTATACACTGGTGAGTTTACAAAGCCATCTACTTTGCTTACCATCTTTACAAATCTTGATTCCGTGTACAACCTTCTTTCATGTTCTCCAAACACTCGGATGGTTGCATAAGTCAAATCCAGCTTAATCAACCCTCCGATTTTAGTTCCCCATGATCTGGATAGAAGCATTCTGAAACGGGTTGGGGTATCTGCAACAACTATATCCATGACGACACTCTTGGCTGGAATCTGAGCCAAATTCACCACTAAGTCTTTAATCATCCCTAGACATTTAAACAATTTAGAATCAAATGAATAAAGATCTTTGTAGGGACGAGTGATTTTTAGACCTAACTATTCAATGACTGAAAGTGGTGGCAAATTATATGATGCTCCCAAATCCAACATACAGTTATGTAACAAAAAATCATGGATGACCAAAGAAACATAAAATGATGGAGTGGCAAAGTCCATTTCTTCTACATGGGGGCCAAAGACTACCATGGGTCTTTCTTCTTGGAAGTTAAGGGAGTCTGGGGGTGAAGTTACTCCATGGGGTAGCATGAACTAGGAGACTTGGGCTTTATAGAAGGGTTTTTTTAGAAGTTCAACCAAAGGAACAAGGATTTTGACCTTCTCTAACTCTTTTTGGAGATTGAACATAGTACCACCCTTTTCTACAGACATATATTTTAGTTCCTTGATGAATATAGGAGGCTTTTTGACATTAGACATACCTTTAGCATGAGCAAGAGGATTGAGTATGGGCTTGGATGATGATGCAGGGGAATTTTTTTGTGCATAATTTTCTTCAATAGGTTTCTTACCCTTGTTGTCAGTCTTTGGGAGGACAAATTCTTTAGAAGGTGATTCTTCCTCTTCATCCTGAGTACGAGTCCGCTTCCTGGAAGACTGGAGGTCATCCTGAATCTCTCGACGACCATTTTGAAAGAGTAAAGAGGAATGAAAACTGTAAGGAATAGGGATGGCTAAATACGTGTGACCTGTGTGGAAAGACCAAGACAAAAAGTGACGTGGGGAGGAGCTGAAAGCGACCTACTTTAATCCAATCTTTAACCATTGAAATAATTCGTAGAAACAAGTGATTTACCCAAATGAGTCTCAGGCGGGGGTTAAACAGGCCATATTTTACGAAAAACAAGGTTCGGGTGACAACTAGGAGGGCTGACGTCATAAGCACATCGACACTTAGGCACGTGGCATTTGGCTATTGGCTGTTAGGAGCTGGGTAGGTGTGTGCCACAAGCCGGGTTAATACTGGTACTGATTGTGTACCAGGTTCCCTAACATACCTTACCTTTGCCTTAGAGAGTGCCACCTATTCATCCTAAGGGGTCCACCATATAATTCTAGTGGGGGCTTGGGAAGTCCCTTCATGCTGCGCCACTGACCCACAGAATAGCCAAAACCTGTCCCCACCATGCCATGACGTCACATGATTCTGAGGGTTGAGAATCCCTTCACTTCGTGCTTCCCTTGTTACCCCCAAACTCCTTCCAAGTGGCAACGCAGTTGGTACTAAATTTTATATATAGCCCGCTGACCTTTTTTCTTAATTCTAATATCCCTTTCATTTTCTTTTGCGCACAATATTTTATAAGAGATATTATCACTTATTTCCATTATATGTTTTTGTCCACTCATATTTCACAATAGTATACCTTAGTTAATTTCAAGATATCTTTTTATCGAACCGTGTGTAATGAGGGGGCACCATAAGAACAGTATGTACGTTAATTAGTGAATTAAATAAAGGATATCCAAGGGGTACCATTGAATAACACGTCAACGTATAATTACAATACCATACTATGAAACCATAGTGGGATGGATCCTATTATTGAAGTTATGAATTTATATGGGTGTAACACCCCTAGTTTTATGTTTCTTTCAAAGTTAGACATTTGAACTTTAATCCAAAGGGGAGTGGACCCCAATGGATAAGTATTTTGTGGATGTAATTAAATATTTAATTATAAAAAATAAACAAAATAATTTTGTGCATATTTACCAAATGAGAATTAGGAGATCACTTGCTAAATCCATGAGGATGGAAAGAGGAAAATACTTTCCCCAAAAATCTTTCAAAAATCCTTAAAAGAATTTATTTCCCAATTAGATTTTGAGGAAAATATAGTTTCCCCAATGATGTGGAGAGTAGTTGGGAAGAGGTAAAAAGCTGGGAAAAGCAGAAAGCAGCTTTAAAAGTCCCTAAAAAAGAGAAGCCTAGGCAAACAGGAAGAAAAGCATCCTGTAATTCTGGATGTAGAATTAGAAACATGCTTTGGGGAGAAAAAGCTTAAATAAGCTATTCCTGAATAGATTAGAGGTTGGTCTGTTCTAGGAGAGGATCTCAGCTCGGGGGTGAGTTCTTGAGGACAGAAGAACTCTAAGGTTGGGAGGTTGGTCAAATTGCAGAAGTGGTATGCACACTGTTTTGTTGAGGAATTTCATTATGATCTTGTTAGACAGTAGTGAAAAGTGTTATGATAATTGTGTTGTTTTATATTGAGGTATAATAATTTTTTTTACTTTTAACAGAGTTGAATAGAAGAATTAGTTCTACTAACTTTGTATAGTAGTAAGAACAAATCCATGGGACACTTTCAGCCAGAATCTCTAAACCATGATGTGGTCTAAATCCGGAGAGAGTGAAATTGTCTCCCTGGAATAATTAAAGTGTAACTTTAATCTGCTTCAGAAAAAGAAAGAAAGAAGTAAATAAATAAACTAGTCTCCTGTATTAATATTGATTGATGGTGATAAGTTCTACTATTATAGAGGTAGATGTATGCCAATGAAAATTTAACATCAGATTCCAGAAAAGAGTTTGGGTTTTTGCATGATAAACTGAACCTGGAAGAACTTTGTATATGGAATAAACCGAAATCATGATACTAATGCTATCTTCTGTTTATAATAGATTCCATGTACAAAAAAAGTAGTAAAATACCGAACAGAAATTATAATGAACTGTAGACAGAATTTAGAAGTTACTTGGAAAAACAGAGATTCATTAGAAAAGCCTAAAGAAATGCTGATGAGAAGTGATTACTAGCCATTAGAGTCATTGACTTTCTTATTCCATTGCTTTAGGAAAATTGAATCTGTGTAAGTATAGTAATTATTCTAGAGTAAAAATAGGATAAATAACCGTTTTCAATATCTATAAGTAGGCCTGAAGGTAGATTATATAGCTTTAAACAAATACATGAATTTACACATATATATTTCCAAATTCTGCAGTTTTAATTTCTTAAAATTAAATGATAACAAATGACATGAAATAAGATGTTGGACAGGTCCATAACCGGTACAGCATTTTGTTCTTATACATAACATTTTCTCATTTTACAAACTGATATGGAAACATAAAACTAGCTCTTATAAGCTGTATTAGAACCAGAAGTAAAGCTTTCACAGGTGAGTACTGAAGATCTACTGATGGACCAGAAATTATATAGTCAACTGGAAGAATTCGAACATATTATTTGACATACATGTAATGGTTATAACTATTGCGAAACTTGAAGGTGTATAATTGAAAAATAATTGAGAGAGAGAGATTTTCAGTGAAACCAAAATTGTATTAAAATACCCTATTCTATTATCGGACAAATTCGACAATTTCAACATAATTTCACCTACTACATTATATGCGTCATACTGAATGGAAATTATGAGTGAAATTAATAGAAACAACTACATCGAGCTTAGGGTTGTGCATGCACAAAATAAAAAACCAACTCAGTTTAGAGGCATACATATATTTATATGTATAAAATGGACTATTATAGGTCTATCCAGCTGTGAGTTAACAAAAGATTTAAACCAACACCAATGTACCAAATAAAATAATAGAGAATAGACAGAGCAGGAGTGTCCCTGTCGAAATGGGGGTATGAACAAATTTCAAGACTATGCAGTTGAGTCGAAAATCTATTATTAGGAATGAGAAAGTTAAATTAAGTTCTCACTACACAACCAATTAGAATATCCGCACAGGCTAGCCCTCATAACTATAGCAGATAGTGGTAAAGTAACATTATAAATTCAGAGTCGATAGAGGTAGAGCAACGTCTACCAACCTGTAGCAAAGAGCGTAACCCTGCGTTAGTTAGGAAATATAAAATAGAGTTATAAACCAAAGCTCGCGACAAGATGATGAATGAACTACATTACCTGCAACTGAATAAATTAAAAATTCAATTAGTAACAGAGAAATTTCAACGCAGGACGTATCCATAAAATCAATGAAGAAAGCTCAGCGTTAAGGTATTGCTTGGGGTGAAATGGTAACATTTACCATGCAGGGTTTGCGACACTGAGAAGACCAAACCAACGAAATAGTGATACATGAGACAAAATGAAAAATTGAGTTAAGCTTTGTGGCCGGCAACGAAGTAACACCTTCTGGTTAAGAATGAGCGGAGGAAATCGAACTATGAAACGATAGCCATAACTAAAAACTACATAAATATTTGAGGACGAAAATAGAGAATTTACCCAGGGCATGGCGGTGCTATTAAGACAAAATTTTCTACACCTTTCTATCCAGAACGACCCTCATATACCCTGTGAGATAGGGTGAGGATGCTGAGGAAATTTTGACGCCGAAATAAAATTCAAAATTTAGAAATAACATTGAAAAAGTGCGAGGAAGACCCAAAAAATTACCTGGTTATTAGAGACACATTGCGTCCAGAGAGAAATCGCGTAATTTAGATTGAATAAGCCTCCTGCAAAGATGCCGAGAAGGAAGAAGACTTCAGAGAAAGATGAAACCGTGAAGTAAAAGAGGTTTAATGGAAAATGTAAGAGAAAAAACCCTAACATCTCAACGCTACACTTGTCATTCCTCGAGCGGGTATCACAAGGATCGATGATGAAAATCCCAGGGTCAGAAACCCTAAATCTGATCATATGACGGAGTACATAGACAGATAGGCAAAGTTGACCCAAGGCATACGCACATCTTTTCCGGAATTGAGTCGTGAAAGGCTCGAGGCAGAGAATTCTCCAGTCCATTAATATCATATGTATTGTGTGGAACTGGAATGGTACACAATTAAATATTCATGCATCTCATTGCTCTTCGTATCATTGAGCTAACGAATTGATCAGGATGATATGTTAAAGTATGGTAGACGAGTGACAGTAGACGTGCGTTCATGAGATGAATATCCAAATCCAAATGTATTAACTATAACATTATATTGGAAGGATAATGGCCTTCGCGCCATGACCACCAGCATAATGATATTCAACTTCAACGTAAGGTCTATACATAGTGTTGACATAAGAGAAAAATCGTGAGAGATTAATAATTAAAATTATATGGTCATATCGTTATGTTGTTAACGTGAGTAAGGGAAGCATATTGCTTGATTCAAAATCGATATGGTTCGATTTAAAATCGATATGACTATCTATCTATGGATATAATTATAGATTTGTAAAAAAAAAAAGTGGGTTAGTGGAACTTTGAGTGATAACATGTATTGATTTGTATATGTTTAATATTTTAAATAGAACTTTAAAGTGGTAACATATATTGATTTGTATATGATTAATACTTAAAATAGAAAAGAAAAAAAAATTGGTAAGTGGAGGTGTGACAATGGGTGTAATAGGTTATGCGAAGCCATAAGTTTTAAAGGGGGAATTAACCATTTATGATGAGTGATATTGTTATATTTACCATAGGATGGGTGTTACCTTAATGGAGAACCTAAGATGTTAATTTGTATGATCATGCTAATCTAATTTTATGGGTTAAGGCGATGTAGAGTTTAGAGAAGGCTACATTATTGGCATAACATGGAAAGGACTATTAATGGTTAAGAAGAGGAAAAGTTAGTCTTCGTATGTTAACCAATTTATATTTGAGTAAAATCGATAACCCTAAAATTAAATTGGGTTGTAGGTTAGATTGTGCAAAATCACATATGTGTATGATGGTGACAATTATTAACCTTTGTAAAGGAGTCATAATAAAACAGGTTAGCTTGTAATTGAATATATATAGGTGTCATACATACTATATAAAAATATATGCAGATTAGCTTTTAAGTTAAATTAGGAAGAGCATGTATATGTTGAAGGGGGAGCTAGACTTATAAAATATCTAAGTTATTAGCATGAGGGAAGAAGCTTGTTGTTAATAGTCAAGTGCGGCGACTTTTAACTATTGCAAAACAAGTATCCCTGTAAATTAAAATCAAGATGAATTCCTAAATGTATGAATTCCTAAATTCATAAATTAGAAGATGTAATTATACAATAAGGTAAATTATATGGTGGATGTAATGAGTAGAAATTTGACCATAAGCAGAAAGAGGTGTTGATGCTATAAAAAAAAATTGAAAAGGAAGATGTTACAGACACACACACACACACACACACATATATATATATATTGGTCGTTGAGCAATGCCTTGTAAGATTTAAAAAATAACTAATTTAATTTTAAATGTTCCTTTAGATAAGGAGTTGGTGTGTTTTTTCTATTATTATATTTCATTGAAATGCACCCATGCCCACGCAATGCCGAAGTTAGCTATTATTAAAAGGTGAAATGCCTAGGAAACTAAGAGTGAACCATTTGTGACCAATCTTAATGAAAATATCAAATACCCCTAACAAAAATGGATAGAAAATGGTTTGTTAGCATGAGGTCAACAAGATTGTTGTAATTTGAGTGAATAATGATGGTGATATTTGTGGAAATGCTATCAAACACTCAACTGCTTGGAAATTTTGATAAAAAAATATGGAAAGGAAAACACTGCTAGTAAAATAATTCCGATATAAAGATTCTTTCTATGCTTATTTTCTGATGTAGTTCAAGCTCACACATTTTACAATAAAGTCCAGACTCTCGAAAATTGATTCCAAACACCAAAAATACAGAAAAAAAATAAGAGTCGGTGATTTTGGTATGAGGATTTATATTATTATTATTTGTTGATGTAGTTCAGGCTCACATGTTTGACAATAAAATCCAAACTCTTGCAAATTGATTCCAAATACCAAAACTCGAAATGCCAAAACTACAGACAGACCAAAATGGGAGTTCATAATGATACTTGCTTCTTTATTGCTAGTATCTTGCTAACCTAGCCCGAAGAAGAAAGAAAAAACCATCCTTTAGAATCTTGACATGATTTTTTACATAAATAATATAAGATTACAAAGTAATCTCGGAAAATGAAACATTATGATTTTAATGGAACTTGAAAGAAAACACAGACAAAAATTTATTGGAACTTAACATAAGAAACATACAGTTACAGGTTTAAATAAAACACTAAAAATTCGGTATTGAATATAGCAGCCGTTATTTACTCCAGGGGAGATTTTCAAAGAAAAATAAGATATATAGAGAGGGCTCCTAGGCGAAGAAATTATAAAATTCCTATTCTTGTCACATTTTATTGTCTAATAGAAGATTCAACCCCGTGACGTGCCTAAACATGGTGCACTGAATCAGTAATTGAATTTCATTACTTCTTTACAAGTGCATGCATGCCCTGAACCTTCATATTAAGGGCCACAATGTAATCTGCTTCCTCCGTCAAGAAAATGGGCGTGTCCATTCCGCGGCATCCCGGAACAAGTGCCCACAGGGTTTGCATGTGACAAGCCACGATGCCTCCTGCTTATTTTTTTCCCGTCCTTGCAAGATTCTTGCAATGACTGTTTCATTTGCAGGATCTCATTTTGACAAACTCTAATCTTCTTTTTCTAGGAATTTTTACTCTTGATTTAATGACTTGCCTTTGACAGTGGGATTTGTTATGTCTTAAAGGGTATTTCCCAATGATGGCCATGTTCCACGTGATTCGACCCATGAAAACAATAATGCGGATTTTTCATTGATTCTACATATCAAAGAAAATAAATAAAAAAATTGTTTGTCCAAACGTAATTATAAATGAAAATAAATTTACAACTCACACCAAACCATGAACCTTCATAATTTTTGGTTTATCACATAACATCATATTAGGAGTAGATAATCTATTTCTTCAATGAGTTGCATGGCATGGCACGTATTTAGTTGAAGCTTTACATATTAACACTAAAATAAAATCAAGTTCTAACCTTTCCACCTCTAATGAAAGTAAGAGACATATCATAGCTCATATCTTATTTTATACCGAAGTGGAAGAGACATTAGTAGGGCTTGGTGAGTTAGTTAGGTAGTTAGCAAAGCATAAATGAATGAGTCAGTGGATCTAATGGCCTAAAATATTTCAATCGTCTAAAATCTGATCAAATGGTGATAACAGGGACATAGTGGTAGATGGGGGAGATTTTTTCGATAGGAATTCATTACAACATAAACATGGAATATAATTTGGATTGATTTGTTTATTAAATTTTTGTGATTTTGTGTTATAAAAAATGAGTTTTTTATATATATATATATATATATATAATATTTGGTCGAATAAGAAATTGCATGTGTTATATAGATATCAGGTATTAATAAAAGGATAGGTGTGGATGACATGACCATTCTATTACTCAAAATAAATACGGGAGTCATGACCAACCGTTCCCTAAGATATTTAATGAAAGTATATGTGTAGGAGCTAGAAAAGAATCCTATTGGGTATAACATCTATGATAGTGTGTCATTCACATTTGCAAGAGCTGGAAGATAATCCTATTGGGTATACCATCTAGGATAGTGTGGCACTAAATGTTAAGTTTTAAAGAAATGGCATTCATGTTGATGTATGTTGTTGGAGGTGGATGGATCAGGAGAAAGTCATCTGCATCATTTCAATCCTAATGCACCATAACCATTTTAATTTACGGAGTTGGAAAACGTGCCATTTGGATTCCAATCATATTTGGAATGAATTAGGTTTGAATTATTGAGAAAATATCTATTACAGTATTCCATTATTGAGTGTTATGGATGCAACATCCTAGTTTGGAGTTTTACTGCAAGTAAGATCTAGTTATGGATACAATTTCTTATGCCAACATAGTATTTATTTTTCTCTTGGTTGTCTCTATAAGGAGTGTCACTTCACCCTAGATTTACCATTGTCCATTAAGTATTTCTCATTAAGGCCTCTCACTTGGTTCTCACTTTGATATTCTCTACATCATGGCACCATCTTTTCCCTCCTTTGTAGAGGTCCCATTACATGCTTTCTCTATGTTTTTCCTTTACTTCATATGCATCACTCATACCTACCATGCGTGTCCTCCTTTATTCATAATATTAGGATTCTATGTCATCCTCTACTCACCTTTTTTATTTTTCAAGCATGTAATATCCATCCCAAATTCACTTCTTCAAGACTGAATTTCAATAATATCATTACAAGGAAGCCAACCATTCCTCGACAAAAAAAATCACATACAAGTGCCACCTACAATAAAAAAATGGATTATTTATTATAGTAGAGAGTAGAGGCCACAACAAGGAGATATAGATACCACACTGGACCACCCCAAACCCCTTAACCTAGTCTTCCCACCAAGGATTAGCAAATATTCCAACATCCACTAAGCATAGTATTCTCCTAAAGTGGTTCAATGAATTTTTTTAACTCTACATCTAGATAACGTGTAACATTTTTTCTTTTAGAAATAATATGAACTTTTGGATGCTTAAAAAGTTTTGTTTCTACCATTGGTCTGCAAATTAGATTGTATATTTTCTTTTTCCTATAATGATATGAAAAAAAAGGAAATAATAGGTGTTAAGGAATCATTTTATATTTTGGAAAAAACTGGAAAATAATTGATGTTTGTGTATAGGTAAATCTACTAACAATAAAGTTTAATTATTTGCATCATTTTAAGATTTATAGATAACATTCAGAATTGGAATAAAAATTTTGATTTCAAGATGAGTCTAACAAAAATTTTAATATATATATATATATATATATATATATATATATATATATATATATATAAAATTCATTTTTCTTAGACTCGGAATATTGTGATAATACATTTTTTTTTCTAAAATGTACACAAGTAGTTAGATAATTAAAAGTTATATTAACATAAAGAGTATAAAAAAAAATTAAAATTGAAGAAAAGAAAATTAGCTTTTTAAATGGAATCAAAATTACTTACACATCAATTATAAAATGATAATAGTAAATTATTAAGACAAATAAAATAATGAGCTAAAATAAAAGTTGAAAATAAAGATAAAATTTAAGACAAAAATAAATTGGAATTTTTAAAAATAATGAATAACGTAAGAAAATATTTGAAAATTAATAACAAAGATGTATTAATAAATAATATAAGAATGAAGCTAACAGCAATGAAAAGTAAAAAAATAAAATAACATAAAATAGAAAATTAATATATGAAATGAATGTGTGAGGCTCTACAAATAGTGATTAGGGAAATAAAATATATGAATATAGAAAAAAGATAATCTAAAATATAGATTTTCTCATAAAAATATGATTTTAAAAGGGAAAAAATTAAAAAAATAATAAATAATGTTAGAATCTTAAAAAAATGTTTGAAGAGTGAATTATAGGGGAAACTTATGTAGAGAACAATGCTTATATGTTATCGTGGAATATAAGCAATTGTAGCTAGATGTTAATGGAAATGTTAAAATATTGAATTCATTTTTGAAGTAAATGATAGCTAGTTTTAGATCTTGATATGGAAGTTAATATCTTGTACCAACATTATAGTAGGAGGATAACACTACTAGTTTAGAAATAAAAATTAAAATATAAATAGACATTACAAATAATATGTTAGAGATAAGTATGCAAACCACGTGGTGGAGTTAAACTATTGATAATAGTATAGAAGATACTTTCTTCTAAATACAATTTTCCAACCAAATTCACATGGATTCATAGATAAACAACATTGTAATAGAATCATAAAGAAAGCGAAAAAGTATATGAACATAATTGGCAACCACAATCTTATAAAATCTTATGAATGCTAGTTTGTTTATCAACATATGAAAATATAATCTTTTTGGAATTAAAATATGTATATATAGATGCATAAGCTTATTGATATTATCATTCTAAGAATACTTTATTTCAATTTACATGCATTCAATTCAGTTATATGTCTCATCATTTCTAAACCAATGCATCTAGAAAATGATAAGTACATGGAAACCAATGTATTATAATTTGAATAATAATTTACATATAAATATAAATAGACTTTGATATTAACATTAAAATAAATATCCTCATATCAATATGCGGAGATGTTAAGGGGAAGTTTAATTGGTGATGGTGGTTAAAATGAAGTGTTATGCGTGACGAGGTTTGAGGTTAATATCTTGTTGATTCCTCTATGTCTATGGAGGTAGCATATGTAGGCATATACAGGTTATCGTGGTAGTAATTGGAATTGACCTTATGGCACATCATTATAAGTCCAACCTAATTGTCAATTTCTCTGGTAAAAATAAGAAATAAACATCCTAGGATGGATTTTTGTGCATAGAAGAGGGTGGGGTGTGGGCTACCATTGTCTCTCCTGGCCATATGACCAAGGAATGTAGCAGCATGAACCCTTAACTATTTAAACATGTCAACTAATTGTACCATGGGGAATGCCACCCATATGCTTTCTAACACTGTATAAACAGAGAAATAATTTCACTCTTCATACATTAATCAAATCCATATCCTCTAGCAAATGATCTCATGACATGAACACCTGACCTACTTAGATCATGAGACTAAGAGAAATTATCTACCATTAATAATCATATTCAATAGCGATGATCAAGAGATCATGTGTTATGCTCGAAATTGAAAGTGCTCGAAACAGGTCCAAAGTTGAATGACTGGAAAGGTCTCATCATTGCGATTCTGGTGCTGTGAACGGTTTGAAAAACTGATGTCGTATGAGGAATATATCACGTTCTTCCGTTTTCCCAAACAAAAAAACTTTTGTGACTAGATACCTAGTCAGCATACAGGTACATTCAGTAGGTATATTCTGGGGAATATTCCATTTTTCTCTAACCAACCAGAATGTACCATGTAGCATGTTATAGACTGTTGATTTTTGTGGTACAGAGGTGTTTATAGGTTGTTGGATGGATTTTTCAAGAGCCGTCAAATGAGTGACACGTGACAAGCCCAAAGGCCGCCACGTGTCCTCAGGATGGTGAAATAAAATTTATTTAGAGGCTACAAGAATCGAACTAGAGACCTCAAGCACGGGCGCGGGCGACTTGACCAGTCTACCTACATCTGTTTCTTGACACTATAGGGCTGGCATATTTATTTAGTTTTTAACTGTTTCGCATTTGGATGGGGGGACCGCGAGCGGTCCCAACTCGTTGGTGGCCCTAATTTTTGTTCACATGTTATAGACCGCAACAACAAATCGTTATCAGAACCCATAACATAAAACATAACCACCGCAGCACGATTAAGGCCAAGTCTCTGCTAGTTTTAGCGTCGACCGTTACGGTTAGGGAGGGTAGCGAGTGCGCATGTGGCCACCCCTACCCGTAACATTCAATGTTGCAGTTAACAGTCTGCCAAAATTGGAGCGTGCCCCTAAATTTGGGGATTTAATTAAATTGAACTATAGTTAAGTGTCTATCTCCACTTTTAGTGGAGCTTTTCTAGCTATCATTGGGAAAAATGCATGGGGAGGCCAATTTTCAAGCAATTTTGGTGAAACAAGAGTCTGTCTAGACTAATTTGAGCATTTTAGAGCCAATGGTGCAGATAAAAAATCCATTAGAGCCCTACAAATGTAATTTAAAATTTTTAGCATAATGATAAAGAGGGACATGCCATTGGGAGCTGGACCAGCAGATGTAGCCTAGGAGGGGTGAATTTCTTCATCATGCCTACTATGCAAAACTTATGTGTGATTTTATTTCTCTGTTATGCACTGATGTTCAGTGTTTTTAAGGCTTATTTTCATGCTTAAAGTTCACTAATTCATCTATATTTCATGGTTAACACTCTCATTCCTTAAGAAAACATATGGAGGAAAATTGTACATGTTTATATTACTAAAAGGACACTTAGCACAATAGAACTAATAAACTCCTTTCAGATCGAGTTAGTACCAGAGCTAGAGTTTAATATCTGGTGTTTTTATGTGAAAATATTTTTTAACTATTTGCATGTACTTTCATGCTTACTAGGCTCAAGCTTAAGAGAGGAGAACGTCATTTGGTGGAACCAAGAGGTTCTCAAAGTGAGCCACAGCAAAGGAGGGAAAAATGGCCACATTCTCCACCACCTAGTTCACCTCCAGGAAAATTAGAAGCAACATCCAGCATGGCTCCAGGAGAAGAAGAAACCCATGAAGAGGTGGATCCCAAAGAAGAAGAAAGAGTTTTCAGGAAGCCATTCCTTGACATGACTGAAATGGTGACAGTCCTTTATCAGGAAAGGAATGAAAAATTAGAAGGAGAAGGATCCAAACTTCACAAGTAAGGTTAGGTATAGTCAGGAGGTCACAATGATGAAGATAAATCAAAGAAGGGCAATGGAGGAAGTGGAAAGTCACCATCCTCACCCTCATCATCATCATCATCTACTTCATCTTCAACACACCAGTCACACAAGTCAAAGAACACTCGTAAAATTCCTTTTCTAAAACTTGATGTTAAGTTTGAATTGCCAATTTTTAATGGTGAAGTCAATGCAGAAAATATTGATAAATTGATTAGGAAATTCGAGGTTTATTTGAGAATTCAAAACCTTCATGATGACGACACCAAAATCCAACTCGCTTCATTGTGTATGGAAGGTGTAGCTCTTGTTTGGTGGGAAGCCAAGACAAAGGAGGAGATAAAAAAACATGGTAAGATTATTCTATCATGGAATGTTTTCGTTACTAAAATAAAACAATAGTTTTATCCATTAGCTCACACGTATAAAGCCATAATGAACAGGCAAAATTTTAGACAATTGAAAGGACAAAATGTACAATACTACACCCAAGAATTTAATAATAGAGCTCTCTTATTAGGGGTAGATTTGTAGAGTCAAGATAATTTTCTCAAGTACATAGGGGGATTACATAGCTACCTTAGACATACTATCCTCATGTTTAATCATATGAGTCTAGATGAGGTATGTGTTCAAGCCACACATCTAGAAGCAAGAGGGAGAAATAGTTTTGAAGAGGGTAGAAACAAACCTTTTAAGGGGAAAATCAAATATAAGACCTCAAAAGAAAAATGAAAAAATAATACATCTGTCAAGAAAGAGGGAGAGAAATTTGTTTGTAAACATTTTGTAAGAGATGGCCATGAAGAGAAAACTTGTTGGAAATTACATCCTGAAAAGAGACCCAAGTTTAACAATAACAAAGGGAAGTAGAAAACTGCTGCTACAACTTAACATGACTTACGAGAGGATTCAGGTGATGAAACTAAAATTATAGCCATGGGATTGAAGAACATGAAGGGGAGAGAAATTGAAACAAAACCAAGTACTATTACTTCAAACTGTCACATAGAAGCTCCAAATGAAGAAGAGAGAATTGAACTGTTTCATGTGAGGGTCGTATCCAAACATACCAATATTGATACATTGTTTGACAGTGGTTCACAAGTGAACTTAGTCTCTGAAGACTTGGTAAAGAAACTTAATCTTGAGACCATTCCACATCCAAAACCATATCCACTTAGGTGGATTTGTAAGGATGCAAATTTACAGGTTTCATGGAAGTTCATATTGCGCTTTGCAATAACTACGCATTTTGTTGATACATTTGAATTAGATGTGGTTCCGCTTGATATTACAGTTGTTGTGTTGGGAAGTCCTTACTTGTATGAAAGGAAAGGTATCTTCCATCGCCATGAGAAAAAATACCATTTATTCAAAGATGGCAAGAATTTCATCGTTAAAGAACATCACAAGAAGAAAAATATCACAATGGTAAATGTTGGACAGGTAAAAAGGCTAGTGAATTGAAGTAAGAATTTTGTTCTTCTAATGATTAAGCCTAAATTTGATGTTAATCATGAGTCATTTGAAGATTGTGATCCTAAGTTGAAATCAGATTTATATGATGTATTTGATGCACATCATGAGATGTTTTAGGAGCCAACAGAATTGCCTCCTAAAAGGGAGATTCAACATGAGATTCAGTTTCAACAAGATTGTCCTCTTCCAAACATTGGCATGTATCGCATGTCAATAATGGATAATGTTAAAATAAAGAGGAAAATCAAGGACTTTTTGGACAAGGTTCTCATAAGGCCAAGCACTTCTCCATGCGGTTCACCCATTTTCCTAATTCTGAAGAAAGATGGGACTTGGCGCATGTGTGTGGAATTTAGAGCCTTGAGCAAGATAACGGTAAAGAATCGATACCCACTCCCAAGGATATATGATTTTCTAGATAAGATGAAAGAATCAAAGTTTTTCACTAAGTTAGATTTACGAAGTTGATATCATCAAGTAAGAATTATAGAAAGTGACATATGGAATACTGTATTCAAAACCAAACAACGACTCTTTGAGTGGTTTCTTATGCCATTTGGTTTGTGCAATGCACCGAAGACTTTCATGTGTGTTATGGATAATGTTTTGTGTCCATTTCTTGATGACTTTGTGATTGTGTATTTATATGATATACTCATTTTCAGCAAAACAAGAGAAAAACATTTCTTGTATGTTAAAAGGGTACTTGATGTTTTGAAGAAAGAGAAATTATTTCTTAATATGTGTAAGTGTGAATTTGGAAAGAATTCTATGGTTTATTTGGGACACATTGTAGGAGGAGGCGCATTGGTTTCTTCAGCTGTCTTGATGAACTCTCCCAGTACATTTCCAATGAATTTTAAGGATTCCTCATCCTAGTATTGTAGCGGAAATGAATACATTCTAATCCATACTGGTGCCCAATTAAAGTACTCCTTGTCTGGGTTGAACATTTCAACCCATTCTCTTAGATACAGGCCTGCTGAGTTGAAAAAGTAAGGACCACCATCCAAGATACGATTTATGTCCTCGATGCAGTTGAAGATGGAATTGAAGAAGCCCTTAGTCCAAGCTGAAGAGTGACATGTCCCTTTGGTTTCCATGTCGAAGCGATCTAGCCCTGGAGAGCCTTCTCAGTAGGCTAGAAGCCTATAAATTTTGCAATGAGGGCATGGTCTTTGATGTACTGAACCTTTGCATTGATGCAATGTCCTGGAAGGTCAATTTTTGGGCAGTTGGCTGCTATCCGAATGCATGTGGTAGAGGAGGCTTTCTTCTGCTCTGTAGAAGCATTGTGACTCTTTGGTTTGTCGTTATTCTTAGAGTTTGGGTGTACCTGTGGCTCTGCAAAGTTAGAGGATGAGATATGTGCATTCAAAGCTATATGGCAGTGTCAGAAGGGGAATTTTCAGGAGGGAGAGGGGTGCTTGCCCCTCCCATTGGGGCTGCCATTAGCGGAGTTTAGAGTCAGGCTGTGAAGGAGAGCTACGAGAGTCGTGTGATACCACCATGAGAGAAAAGATATTTACGCACATATTATTAATGATTATAATTATTATAAATTTTCTACTAACTATATTATTAATTATTATTAGTTAATATATATATATATATATATATAATTATTATTACTATTATTATTAAATCACATTACTATAATTTAGAGATTACTAATCGTATAATTGCAATTACAAAAATAGAATTAGTGGGTTTAAATTATCTGATGTTTATTCCTTTTAAACCCATTTTATTTATATACTTTACAAATTATTATTTTACTTTTAGTAAATTTAATATCAGTGCCTATCGAAATTAGGAAATTAAATTCCTTAATAAAACTCAAATATAAACAAACAAGTTAATTTATTCCATTATCATTATACATGTCCATTAGAAAGTTTTATTTTATATTGATAAGGAAACAAATATACCGGCAAAAGACACAAACAAGACTCAAATACATCACCTCTACAATATTAAAAAAAAAAACATATTATAATATATAAATAGAAGATTCCTTTCAAATGTCTTAATTTAACACATATCTTGAAAAATGGTGAAAATGTCTTAATTTACACATATCTGCAAAAATGGTGAATATGTAAGAGCATGTAAATTAAAAATGTTGAATATATAAGAGCATATAAATTAAAAGTTTCTTTGAAATATCTTAATTCGATAACATTTTTGAAAATTCATATATATTTTTAAATATTTAATTTAATTTTTTTTAAAATATTACATTATTCTATATTAACAAAAGGGTTATAAGAAAAAAATTTAAAAGCACTTTATCCCTATAAAATTAAATTTACATTATTATCTTCAACTGTATTTTAATAACCCTATATTGGACCTAGGTTAGATGCTATAAAATAAAAAGAAATGCGAGTACTTCTTGAGCCTGAAGTTTATTAAGTTTCTTGTACACACAAATAACCACAATTTAATTTAAAAATAAAATTTTAAACTATTTTTGATTGGTTAAACATTTTTTTTAAATAAATTAACAATCAAAATAAAGCCTTCAAAATATTTAGTACGGTAAAAATCTAGCCGTTACATCAAAATCATTTCCAATTACAACTTCTTTCTCTATCTGAATACAAAATCAAGAACGCGTTTCTTTTGCGTTTTTTTAACCAGCATTTTTAAATCTTTCTTAGTACCTTTTGAAATTTCTGGCTGATATTGGACTGATGATAATATAAATTAAGAAATGAATACCTAAAAACAATACTCAGAAGGCATATCCAGCCTTCACAAAAATAAGAAAGATGCCGTTTGTAATACTAACGTTAATATCATTTCTGGAGAAGGATTAATTTATTTGCAGGTTCCACCAAGTAACGAATTTGCGGAGAACTTCAACATCGAACGATATAACTTGCTGCCCGCCTATGGCTTCGCTGATGGCCAATCCATCTTTTGCGATTCTGTAATGAACACAATCAACCATTTCGCAGCCCTTTAAACAAATGGAGCCGCAAAATTTTCCATCGTCATCTTCATCCTCGTTATGGGTCACACTGGGACGTTCAAACAAATGAACCAGCTCCTTCAGTACGTCCAAACCTCGTCCAAGCATGCGAGCAGCTCATTTGCTTTCTTCCATGAGTATATCCCTAATAAGCCGTACACCCCTTTCAAGGGCTTCAGAATTATGCTGCGCCTGCACCTGAGCTTCGACAAGTTCTCCCTCTTGAAGCCCACTCATCTCCTTCGATCGCTGATCAATTTCTCTAGAAACGCAAATGAGTACAGTGCTCTACAGTATAACCCTTGCTCTAGTCAGAATAGCAATCCGTGATTCAGGTCTTCGCTGCTGATATCCGTTGCATCTCAGACCCATAGGTTTATGTTTCTTGCTCCACACAGCATCACTCTGAACATACAATTTTTCTTTTACCTTTTATTCCTCCCCATGACATCTCAAACCCAGATCAATTAATAACAATTTCAAATGTCAGTAACTAACTGAAAAGCATTATTGAGTATGGAGGTATTTGTGGAAAAGGAGTATGAAGCATGTGCCGAGAACAAATGCATGTGTGGAGCATTATTGAGTATGGAGGTATTTGTGGGAAAGGAGTATGTACAGAGTAACCATGTGCCGAGAATAAATGCATGTGTGGAGGTCTATTGAGGAATAAATTAAAATTTTTATTGCAGTTTTTTAAAACATATAATGTCATTAGTAGTGAAGAACACTTAATACTTTTAATTTTAATATGTACCTTGTGATTGTGATAAGTATAATAAATTATTTTAAATAAATAAATTATATTTTAATTTGAATTTTTTTAATAAAATTATAAATAAATCTACTTTCATAAGTAAAATTAAAAAAATAAATTAATAACATCTTTAAAAAACAATTAATAAACATTTAATTGGAAATAAGAATAATTTTATCTTCAAGAGTATATATCTCATTTAGTTTTAATATTTGTGTTAAGATTATGATAAATTTAATAAATTGATTCAAATTTTCTTGTTTTATTAACAAAATTATAAACTAATTCATATTCCTAATCCTCAAAATATATAAGAAATAAACAAGTTAATAAAAAATTAATAAATATATAATTAAAAATAAGAATATTTCTAAAAAATATATAAATAATATAAATAATAGTTATAAATTAAGATCCATTTTAACATTGATGAAGTATTATTTCAATTGAAAATAATCTTATTATGAAAATATTATGTAAATTAAAAATTTCAAAATTCAAATTTTCTTTTAGTGAAATAAATAAATAAATTAGTATAAAATTTAGCCCTCGTAGTGCAATTAAGTTGGAAATCCCTATGATATGACCTATTGTGCAAAGTAAGAGGTTTAAAGTTCATATCCCACACAAGCGTTCCCAAAGTAACTTTATCTAATTAAAGAAAGAAGACGCTAAAGAGATGTAGTAGACCTCGTGTCAAACAAGTCCTAGTGAAACATCATATATATATATATATTTATATTTATATTAAAATAATGAATTTCATATTTAAATTTAATTAATAACTAATATTTCATTCTAATTTTATCTTAAATTATTATTATTATTATTATAATATTTGTTTTATAGGAAACTTAATGTTTAACATATATACAATTTAAAAAATATGTAATATGACTTTTAACTTTGTATATTAATCTCTACTTTACATTGAAAATTATTAACTTGTAGATAGACTTGTTATAATATCATCGGCCAATACCATGGCTTACTAATACCACATTCCAAAAAGCATAAACTCATAATTATATGACACGTGTTCACATAATAATTTTTTAATTAAACAATTTAATTAAGAGGGTAGAAAGGGGATAACTATTTTTAAAATAAATTTCTATTTTTATTTATGATTACTATTAATAATATTCTAGAATATTCCATCAAGATTAAATCCATATAATCTCTCTAACAATTTCAGATAATTAAATTAAAGCTTTATAAGTTCAATTCCACTATAGACATGCTTATTCTAGAAGAGGTTTGCATATCAAAATATTTGATCCATGTTGGCACTTGTCAAATTTAAGAGTTAACATGGATCTAGGATGCTTTAATTTCCTAGAATACATTCCACATGAATACCATGAGTCAATACCACCGGTTCTCAATACCATAGACCTTTTTTATTTTTATTATTATTTTGAATTAGTTAAATATTTTAAATTCATTTTTGTATTTAATTTAATTCAATTCTTCTTATAATTTAATTTAGTCAAAATATTAAACACTATATCAAAACATCTCTACATACTAAAAGAGTAAAAAATAATTAAATTAAAATTATATAAACCCTATTTCAAAATAAATATATTTACAAACATATTGTTTTTGTTTTCTAAATTGGACTAATTCTATTAATGAAAACATAGTGTACTGGTTGAAGCTTGCCTCGGAATTTCTATGCTAGCCAATTCCAGAGGGAGCAACGTTCAAAAATCACTACCCTCATTAGGGAAACCAGCATTGTCGAGAAACGACAAAGAGTTTGACAAAATAGAGAAATACATAATACTAGAGAAATTAATCAAAACCGAGAGAACAAAGCTCTCATTGTTTTGGCTGAATATCATGCTAGGTGTCTTGCAGCTGTGGCGGTGGATCCTTAATGATAAGACACCAATATTCATCCGAAGAGTCATTATCTTTCTTTGAGTGTTGGGCGGTGGGTTGTGGCGTGGTAGCGGTGAGCACAAGGTTGGCGCTCCCCTTTCTCCTTTCACCACCGGAACATTCAGGACTTCCACTTCCACTACCTTTGCTACTAAAGGAGTGTGTTTCAGGTTTGACCAACAAAGCTTCAGATTTCTGAGAGTGTTGTGGAGGTGTTAGAGCGATTGTGGATTTCCATGGTTTCTTTCTGGAACCTGTCTCTGCAGAGCTTGAAGGCGCTTCCTGGAAGCTGACAGTGATTGTGGTTGTAAGTCAGGGTCTATCCATGGAACAATCATAGTGGAAATGGGCAGAATTCTCTTCAGGAGGTTGGGAGCAAGTGTCGGAGTCAATGGATATGGGAGGGCATGAGGACTGTCCCGTGTCTCTACCACGAAGACAATGCATTCGATGCCTCTGTTGCATGTTGGAGTAGGAAGGAGCATGAGGGAGGCTAGCAAGAAAAGACGATGAGGTTGAGTGAGCGATGTGGTCGACGAGCTGAAGCTGCGAGACAGAATGACAGCAAGTGTGTATGGGCATCGAAGAAAACATAAATTGGAGGTCGCAATGCATATCTGAGGGCGAGTGGGAGCTCGGAGCTGAGACAATAGAAAGACAAATATGGAAAGAAGATAATGGCAGTGATAGAGGATTTAATGCCATTAAGAAAAGCTCAAGGCAACATACCGGACGAGCATTAAGGCGAAGAGAAGAGACAATTAAGGCGATATGAGGTGAACAACTGGAGTAGTTAAAGGTTGTAGGATAGGACCCATGCATGGCCATGTGACTAGGCCATGTGTCACGCATTGGGCCTGCCAACTCCCATCCAATTTCAAACACCCACATCCGGGGGCGTAGCTTCATTTTACACCAATTTCGTGCATTATTGAATGAGAGAATAATCATTGGTACTGGAGAGAGGGCCCGAAAAGAGGGTGAGATCATGCTAAACTCCTTTGTTTTCTAGGAGATCCACTACCTTATTAGCAGAGCGTCTGACATGCTTGAAGGAGATAGCTCGATGAGTCTTAAGCCATTGTTCAATTTGTTCAAACCTTGCAGCAAGACGCCAACTCTTGAATACCTTGGGGTGGAGGCTCCCAAGAGGAGATGATTGGTCACATTAATGAGAATTTGAGAGTCTCCGTCCACTTATAAGGGGAAAAAATTGTGCTCCTAAGCTGGTAAGAGCCCCTGCAATAGACCTTCTAGTTCTGCAGAATTCTTTGAGTCCCAGCCTATTGAACCAAAGAATATGCCAAGGGGGGTCCCTGCTGAGTCCCTGAAGATGGCACCAAAACCAGCTACACCTAGATTTCCTTTAGAGGCTCCATCAAAATTCATCTTGATTAGCCCACAAGTAGGGGGAATCCATGAGCTAGGTGAATCTAGATGATTGGAGGGGGTGCGAGAGCTCAAAGGGAAATTGGGAATGGAAAGGTGCCAATTCGCTCAGATGATACTTTATGGAGGATGATTTGGGATGTTAGAGTCCTGCCAATGATGCAATGCTAGAGTTTCTGGAAGTTTTATGCATAGATTGGTCCAGATGGTATCCAAAGAAGTGATTTTATTTTTAAAGATTCGACTGTTTCGTTCCTTCCAAACTGACTAGAGAAGGAATCCGGGAAGAAGGATTCAAAGAGTGTTGAGCAGCTTCCTGTTGAAAGGGTTAGTGGGCCAATTCCTAAGAGTACTGGCAATGTCACCTTTAATTATACTACATCTTCTGCATTTGATGTCTATATTCTCCCATATGTTGTTAGCCATCGTGCAAGTATCCATTAAATGAGAGATAGTTTCAACGTTCTCTAGGAAGTTGGGACATCTTAGAGGGCATATGAATCCCCTCTTGAGAAGATTGTCCTAGGTGAGAATCCTTTTCTTACTAAGGAGCCAAAGAAAGGTGGAGATTTTGGGCCAGATGCTTGGCCTCCAAATTTGAGTCCAGATCATGTCCTTTGGTTCCTGAGTTTTGGAAAAGAGCAAGTGATAATCTTCTTTGGTGGAGAAAGTACCATGAGGAGTATGGCCCCATCGAATTATATCCTTATTTTCTGAGCATCTGATCTTTCTTTTGCTTATCTCTTTATCAATATCCTCATATGCTTCTTCGTGCCAGTTTTCTTTCCATTGAGAAGTTGGGATCCATTTGCAGAAACCCAAGATGGGTGGGGATTTCTAGAAGTGTTTAACTTGGTTATTCACTTGATCTTGAAGATGCCATTGGCGTCTTTCAAAGAGGTCTACCAATTTGGGCATTTGCTGCCATGAATCCTCCCAGAAGCAAGTAGAGTGTCCTGATCTGACATCCAAGAAACTATGCTCTTGGATGATAGCCCTGTGTTGTTTAGCAGTGTTCCAGATGAGAGAGCTAGAGTCCACTGAAATGAGTCGAATAAGATCTACGGGTGGCTTGTTGTTAGCGTATTTGGCAGCCCATAAATAGGCCCAGGGAGTGTGAGGGTTGGAAAGCCACATCCACAAAATATGTGGTCCAATGTCTGCATTATTGTGGTGTGGATCCCTGAGCCCCAATCCTCCATCCATTTTTGGAGTGCACATAGATGACCATTTCACCAATGCCCATTTCTGATTTAACCCTGAAGTGCCCCAAAGCAAGTTGCATTGCAGATTTCTGATTTGTTTTAGTACCCACTTTGGCAATGCCAACACAGAAAAGAGGTACAAGGACATGGATTGGAGGATTACTTTGATCAGGACTAGTCTACTGGCGATGTTGAGCGATCTGTAGGTCCAGGATGAAAGACGAGCCTCATGTTTATCCAGAAGTTATTTCCAAGAGGAGTGATTAATCGTTGAATCAATGAGAGGATCTCCAAGGTATTTAGAGGGCAGAGAGGTTATGGATAAGCCAATAAGTCTGGAAATGTTGCATTGAGTTATGGATAGAGTATTGAAAAAGAAAATTTGAGATTTTTCGACATTCATGGTGGTGTCCGAGGCTTCAGAAAAGATGTCCAGCAAAGAATTGAAGGTGTTGGCTTCATGAACTGAGGGATGAACGAAAAACATGTTATCATCTACAAACTGATGGTGAGTGATGGGATGATTTTCATGGATAGAGATACCTCGAAGAGAGTGGGTAGAGGCTGCATTTTGGATGAGACGACCTAACTCTTCTACCATCAGGACAAAGAGGAAGGGTGAGAGAGGGTCCCCTTGATGAATACCTCGGGAGGGGGTGAAAAGGGGAGAGGGAGCCCCATTGATAAGAATGGAATAGAAAGTGGATGAGATGAGGTTCATGATTGAGTGAGTCTAAGTTGGGGAGAAGCCAAAGGCTAAGAGAATCTGGTTGATGTAGTCCCAACTTAGTTTATCAAAATATTTGGAGAGATCTGTCTTTAAGAGCATACTTGCTTTCTTTAGATGCTTCAGAGAATGAATGACTTCATGAGTGAGAATGATCCCATGCAGGATTTGTTGTCTTTCCACATAGCCTTTCTATTATGGGGAGATGAGCATTGGGAGAAGAGGTTTGAGCCTGTTGGCGATGACTTTGGATATTAGCTTGTAGATGACATTGCACAATGCGATTGGCTTGTACTTGTCTAGAGTGACTATGTGTTCTTCTTTGGGAATGAGGGCTAGAAAATTTGTAATGTGTAATATTCCTAATTAGCGACATCTAATTGGAATATTCTATTTGTTTAGTTTGCCTTTTATAGTTTTTAAATAAATAAAAAGCGAGTGAAGAGGGTCTAACTCACTTAAGTGAAATAAGACATCCACCTAGTAGCATAACGTTGTGACTTAAGTGGGAGTCAAGGGGGGCCTAACACCACGTAGAGGAGGGGTCCTATGTAGACTCTAGAAGGTTCTGCAAGCTTCGGCGCAGATAAGGATGAGGATGTGCAGGAGAGAGAGAGGCTACATTTGGTTTTGGAGGGAAACCAACGTTATAAAAGATGGAGGAGCCTCCTCATTTCATTCATTCTTGAATTGATGATCTGGGAGTGATACTTATGTCTTCTTGAGAACGCTAGCTATTTAGCCTATCTGCAGCATTGTTTAGTGCATTGAGTGTCTTTGGTCGGAGATCTCGCCCTTAGCCCCGAGGGACTTCGAGTGCCTGCTTGGGCAAGGCTAGTTTTTCAGTATTTTGTGAGTTGTTTCATTGTTTGGGTTTGTTGCTGAGCTGGAGCTTATAGAGACTGCGCAGTCACTCGGAGAGAGGACACAGTCCATTGTGGAGAAGCTTTGGATTGGGGTTTCTGCAGGTGATTTAGCCGGGATTTTGAGCAGAGGGTCAGCTTTTTCCCTTCAGAGGTTTCTGGCGGAGTTTTTGGCAGTATTTCAGATGTTTCTATCTAGCCACTGTGAAGTGCCTTGGAGGCCAACGTAATTCACTGGGGAGGTAGTTTCTGGTGATTTATAGGGTTGGCCATTCTTGGAATGGTTTTTGGATCTTGTCTGGGTTGTTGAGGAGAGGACGTTTGCCGATTTTCAGGTCATTACAGCAAGGGGATCAGCCCCTAATCTTCATTCCATTCCAGTAGTAGCAGCTACACAGCAGTTTCCAGTAGCTAGGACATAGTTCCTAGAGTAGCCATTTCCGATATTATCTGAGAGTTTTCTCACTTGCCTTGCACAATATTAGCCTATTGTACTCCATTACATTTCTCAGATTAATAAAATGGCTTAGCATTTCTTCTATATGTTTTCTGGATGAGTTGTCATAGTTGCCGTATTCTCTTTCTATTATATGTCTACTGCATTATTATTGTTTTTGAGCGCTCTAGTTCTATACCACTTTGTGTGTCTATATTTAACTCCTAGACACAGTGTGGAAAGGTCCAGGGAGCCTCTAGATCTCGTCCTATTTAGAGGCGACATATCCGGTAAATTCCCTCCTAGTCCATCTCTGGTTGGAGTTTTGTCGTGTTATAGAGATATCCTCGAAACGGGATATTACACATTGAGAGATGGGAGAATCCAATGCATACTTCTAGATTCCTCTACCAAGTCCCAGACCTCCAATTTGACATATTCCTAGAAGTAATGGAAAAAATTTGAGGTGAAACTGTCAAGACCAGGAGCCTTACCATATTTGAGTTAAGCCATTTCCTATTCCACTTATTGGAGGGAGACAGGTTTGAGTAACATTTGATTGTGTTACTAAGTTATGAGCTTAGGGATGTGCTAAGTAATCTTGTTGATTGGTTGTTGCCTACATCCAAGAGGCTCCTGAAGGATATGCTTGAAGTGATTGAGTTATTTTTCTATATCCTCGTGTTCATCTAGCTGATCCCCTTAACTATTGTTGAGAATGGAAATGCGGTTATGCATTCATCGCTGAATGGTGGAGCGATGGAAGAATCTAGTATTCTTCTCCCGTTATTTGAGCCAACGAATCCTTCAATTCTGTTCTCATATAATTTTCTCTTGCATTCTTCTTTCATCCAGTTTAGTAAGGAGGATATTTTCTTGGGAAGCTAGAGAATTTGATCTACCCTCTTTAATAATGCGCAAATATAGCTGAGAGATTTACTGCTCCAGTTCCTTCTAATGCTGGAAGATGTTCCCAAAGGTGGAATTATTCCATTTCTTGAGTGAATATTTGAGATTGTTGAGTTTTTGTTGAAATTGAAACATTTTGGAGCTAGAAGGTGGTGTGAAACTGCTCCAAGAAGTGGTATCGAAATATTTGAAATCCAGGTGAGAAAACTAAAAGGGTTCAAATTGGAATGGTCGATTGTTAGTTGCTCCTCAATGTGACCACTGCAAGAGGATGGGCCAGTTACCAGAACCAGCCGATGGAAGTATGGAGGAGGGGATGTAACCTCCTGGATGAATCTCATTGTCTGAGATGAGGAAGCGGTCCAATATTAAGGCTATCTGTTTGTAACCGAATCTTTTGGTGTTCCAAGTGTGCATCCCATCGGATAAGGGAAGATTAATCAACTAGTTTCTTTGAATGAAATCTTTGAAGCTAAGACTATCCATCTCAAGCTTGGATCGGCCTCCTTCTTTTTCCTTGAGCTTAGTGATCATGTTGAAGTCACCTCCAACGATCCAACAAGGATGGCGTCTGGAAGAGTTAAGGATGTCCAAGGTGTTGAGCAGGGCTACTATATGAAGAGGGTCTTGAGGGAAGTACACATTAGTGAGGTGACCATGGATGTTGGAGCCTATCAGGTGAAAGGAAGCTTGAATGAAATTATGAGATGCGTGAATGTCTGATAGGGATATGGTCCAAGGATCCCAAGCTATGGCTAAGCCACTTGAGGCGCTAGAGGCATCCACAGCCATGGTACTGCATCCATACCATAAGTTACTTGGTGATGATGGAGTTGAGGGTAGTACTGGTACATTTAGTTTCATGTATAAATAATACAGATGGCATTTCTTGCTTTATCATGTTCTTGATCATTCAATGCATGTGGGGGCTATTGAGCCCTCGAATGTTCCATGAGGTGAGCTTCATTGAGAACTATGGGAGATCGGCCAAAAGAACTTGGTCAGCTTGGGATTTCACCTAGATTCGACAAGCATTTCTCCTACAATGACTGCTCTTTGTAGATCTATTATTTTCCCTCTTTTCTTTGATTCTTTGATTATCTTTTTTCTGTCCCAAGGGTTTCCTGCTTGAAAACCAAAAGAGTGGAGTTTTTGTGCCCTAAAGATTACTAATTCTAGGCTTTCAATCTGTTGGGCGGGTATCTTGTCATATTCCTTATGTTTGCATGGCATCTCCAAAGCCAAGATGTCCAAATCTCCTAGATCGATACTCTTAGGTTCTTCATCCATATGAGTAGGCTCATTCACTTCTACCGTGGATTCTTCTTTCTGAGGAGCCATCTAAGAGTTGTCATCGATCTGCATTTGATTGGGATTCAAAAGGATAAGGGCCTTGTCTTTACTAGGCTGAGGGGTGGATCCCTGTGGGTCAGAGTGAGTGACAGGGGGGGTGGGGATAATCAGAGGGGTGATAGAGGGGTGGGGAATGGAAGATTTGGGCGTTTCAGATGAGAGGTGTGAGGATTCTCCTTCTAAGATCAGTTAATTAGAAAGGTTATAAAAGCTGTTACTGGTGGGAGGGATGGGGGAGACTTTGGGGATGGCATTATATTTCTTTCAGTGCTTTTTGCGGCTAGGGACTTTGGTGAAGCCCTCATCATCAATGTTTTTCAGGGCCAGGGGTAGGTTTAGGAGGTTGGTTTAAGGGGAAATCCCTGAATAGATGGCCATGTTCATGGCATTTTCAGCATCAAAAAGGGACATTGTCATAATCTATGGTTTGAACCCATTCAAAATCATCATGAAAGAGACTTACCAAATCTGTTAGGGCTTTAACTAGATGCATGTATACACAGATACTTGCATAAGACGTGTAACTTCTAAGTTTGGTTTCTTTAGTTATCTTGATGAACTCTCCCAGTCCATTTCCAATGACTTTTAAGGATTCCTCATCCCAGTATTCTAACGGTAATGAATACGTTTTGATCCATACAGGTGCCTAGTTAAAGTACTCCTTGTTTGGGTTGAACCTTTCAACCCAATCTCTCAGATACCGGCCTGTTGAGTTGAAAAAGTAAGGACCACCATCCAAGATATGATTTATGTGCTCGATGTAGTTGAGGATGGCGTTGAAGAAACCCTTTGGTCCAAGATGAAGAGTGACATGTCCCTTTGGTTTCCATTTCGAAACGATCCAGCCCTGGAGAGCCTTCTAAGTAGGCCAGAACCCTATAAATTTGCCAATGGGGCATGGTCTTTCATGTACTGAATCTTTGCATTGATGCGATGTCTTGGAAAGTCAATTTTCAGGCGGTTGGCTGCTATCGGAATACATGTGGCAGAGGAGGCTTTCTTCAGCTCTGTAGAAGCATTGTGATTCTCCGGTTTGTCATTATGCTTAGAGTTTCGGTCTACCTGCGGCTCTGCGGAGTCAAAGGATGGGATCTGTGCATTCGAAGCCGTATTGGCAGTGTCAGAAGGGGAATTTTCAGGAGGGGGAGGGATGCTCGCCCCTTCCATTGGGATTGCCATTAGCGAAGTGTAGAGTTAGGCTGTGAAGGATAGCTACGAGGGTCGTGTGGTATAGCCGTGAGAGCAGAGATATTTACAAACATATTATTAATGGTTATAATTATTATAAATTTACTACTAATTATATTATTAATTATTATTAGTTAATATATATCAAAAAAATATTATTATTATTATTATTATTAAATCACATTATTTTAATTTAGAAATTACTAATTGTATAATTACAATTATAAAATAGAATTAGTTAAAATTATAAATCGACATGGTTTAAATTATCTCGTTTTTATTCCTTTTAAACCCATTTTATTTATATCCTTTTGGAAATTATTATTTTATTTTTAGTAAATTTAATATCAGTGCCTATCAAAATTTGGAAATTAAATACATTTATAAAACTCAAATATAAATAAACAAGTTAATTTATTCAATTATCATTATACATGCCCATTATAAAGTTTTATTTTATATTGATAAGGAAACAAATATACCGGCAAAATACACAAACAAGACTCAAATAGATCACCTCTACAATATTAAAAAAAAAAAAAAACAAAAACATTTTATGATATATAAATTGAAGATCCCTTTCAAATGTCTTGATTTAACACATATATGGAAAAATGGTGAATATCTAAGAGCATATAAATTAAAAATGGTGAATATATAAGAGCATATAAATTAAAAGTTCCTTTGAAATATCTTAATTCGATACCATTTTTGAAAATTTATATATATTTTTAAATATTTAATTTTAAAAATTTTAAAATATTACATTATTCTATATTAACAAAAGGGTTATAAGAAAAAATTTTAAAAGCAATTTATCTCTATAAAATTAGAGTTACATTATTATTTTCAACTGTATTTTAATAACCCTATTTGGACCAAGGTTAGATGCTATAAAATAAAAAGAAGTGCGAGTACTTCGTGAGACTCAAGTCCATTAATTTTCTTGTAAACACAAATAACCGCATTTTAATTTAAAAATAAAATTTTAAACTATTTGCCATTGGTTAAACATTTGTCTAAATAAATTAACAATCAAAATAAAGCCCTCAAGATATCTAGTACGGTAAAAATCTAGCCGTTATATCAAAATCGTTTCCAATTACAACTTCTTTTTCTATCTGAATACAATCATAAATCAAGAACGCCTTTCTTTTGCGTTTTTTTAACCAGCATTTTTCAATCTTTCATAGTACCTTTCGAAATTTCTGGCTGATATTCAACTGATGATAATATAAATTAAGAAATGAATACCTAAAAACAATACTCAGAAGGCATATCCAGCGTTCACAAAAATAAGAAAGATGCCGTTGGTAATACTAACGCTACTATCATTTCTGCAGAAGGATTAATTTATTTGCAGGTTCCACCAAGTAACGAATTTCCGGAGAACTTCAACATCGAACGATATAACTTGCTGCCCGCCTATGGCTTCGCTGATGGCCAATCCATCTTTTGCGATTCTGTAATGAACACAATCAACCATTTCGTAGTCCTTTACACAAATGGGGCCGCCAAATTTTCCATCGCCATCTTCATCTTCGTTATGGGTCACACTGAGACGTTCAAACAGATGAACCAGCTCCTTCAGTACGTCCAAACCTCGTCCAAGAATGCGAGAAGCTAATTTGCTTTCTTCCATGAGTATATGCGTAATAAGCCGTACACCCTTTTCAAGGGCTTCAGAATTACGCTGCGCCTGCACCTGAGCTTCGACAAGTTCTCCCTCTTGAAGCCCACTCATCTCCTTCGATCGCTGATCAATTTCTCTAGAAATGCAAATGATTACGGTATTGTACAGTGCTCTACAGTACATAGCTTTGAAATATAGAAGTGAAACCCTTGCTCTTGTCAGAATAGCTATCCCGTGATTCAAGTCCTCGCTGCTGATATCCATTGCATTCTCTTGACAAAGTATGTGGAAGGCACAAAGATATGCCACCAGAGCGTCCCGGCTAGGGTTTGCATCCAGGGGGAAGCTATCCGCGGGGAACTCGTAAAGTAATTTAGAAAATACTCGCAAAATAGAGGAGTGGATATTCGTATAGCCTTCATTATTCTTATAGACATGACCAACAATGCTTATTAAACTTGAAATCACCTTGGAATTTTCTCTGGAATTTTCCCTGCGTGATCTCACTCCATTTTTTATGACGTCGATGCCCCTCACTATTTCCCCACCCACATTCAGAGCTGCTTCTGTGGCTTCCTTTTCTCTTAATATTTTTACAATGAGGTTCTTGAAATATCTGAAGCCATGTACGGACATGAAGGTTTTTATGTTGTGAGAATCAAATTCACAAAACAAGCGAACTGTATTCACCTTCTTCCATATTTTCACCCATTGCTTCTCTGGTATCCGCTTCGCTGTAACAGATTTACGCAACCTCCTTAAACATCGATTCATCTTTCCTTCTTCCAGAATTTTTGAATAGTTGGCAATTACAGTATTCGAAGGCAGCCCATTAAGTTTAATGTAATGGTTCATTTCTTTTCTCAATTCTGTTTGGGGAATGGCGCTTTTAATGTCAACCCACTGTCGACTAAGAGGATACTGTTCAGTTTCCCAAACGGTCTGTAGCGTGTTTCTGTCGTAGAGAAGCTGGGTGGGATCTTGCTACAGCGGTAACCGCACAGGGTCATAAGCGAATTCTCCACTAATGATGTCCATAAACTTCTCAAGTACCGCTTCCATCTCCATTTCTTTTCTCTTTTTCGTGGCCACCGCTGGACTCGTAGCCATGCGTATATAATTCAATATAAAATAGTTTTAACAGTCCTCGATATGAATTACAGTGGCTTGCAGCTTTGAATTGGCGATTTCAGAAATAATATATTCCACGGATGGAACGAGTTCCTGACGCTCAAGCTTCTTTATTGGGGAGGAATATATTTATACCTTTATAATCAACAAATTCGAATATTTTATTAAAATTGCGGTGGACGTGTCACCCATAATTAGAAAAAAAACGCTCTAGTTGGACCGCTTGCCACTTACATTGAGTATAACCCATAGATGTAGTATCTGTAACTAGAGTGGCTTCAGAAACCGTCGCTGCATAATAATCGAGGTTGTCGTTAACTAATATCTATAGAAATGATGAATGCACGGTGGCTGGAACCAAGTTTGTTTTACACAAATTTAACAGCCTTGGTTATAGACTAGGAAAATAATAGATAGTGAAAGCTTATCCTTAGATATATTAAAAGAAGAGGAGAAGGGCACTTGGTTAATAGACTAGGAAAATAATACATAGTGAAAGCTTACCCTTAGATATTTGTAAAGAGGAGTAGAAGGGCACTTGGTTCATAAAAGAAAAGAACGTTGTCTTCAAGTATGGTTGAACAAATCTTGTCTATGCTAGATAGACTCGAGAAAATAGATTGTATTTCGGTAAGTTCGATGGACTTGGAAGGATTTACGAAAGACTAGTATACTTATACTTGAGATGAGTTAGACGATTGAATCGGTGGAGTTAGGGATGATTTGGAAGCATAGAAAGATGATTTGGGTAGAATTTGCTTCGTGTAATAGTAAGTCCAGGGTATTGAACCATTTCAAAATGAAGGGGCTTGCGAGTGTAGGGAAAACTTCATAGAGAAAGAAGATGCCTCAAAAGTGTTAAGGCATAAGTAGAAGAGAACATTCTTCATCAGGGTAAATAAGTTTTGTGGTTGTGCTATGTTTAGTATTGAAAAATGTACAAAGTCAAAAGAAGAATAAGATAGCATGTGTACGAGGTAGGTTTATAATTGTTTCAAGGCACAACAAGAAAAAATTTCTTTTAGCGCCATAAGTTACTACCACTTATATGTTATGTGGTGCTAATGTGGTGTAAATGTTTATGTATCATATTAGAAATGAAGTATATCACTATATTTGATGGATAAGTTAGCACTATTCTTACTATGTGGTGTTAAAGTGGAGTAAATTTATATTTAAGGAAGTAGTGTATGTTATATCCGCAAGTTCTATAAAGTAAGGTAGCTAACTTTGTGTTCGCCATGTTGACATGTACAAGTGGATTTATTTATGTGAATTGCCACCATAAACATAAAAAATTTACAAATATTTATATTATGAATATATAATTAGAATGAAACTCACAAATATTTATTTTATAATATTTATTTGTTTGTCATTTTTACATGTAGCACTAAAATTTATTTATGTAAGTTTGCACTATAAATACAACAAAGTGAAAGTAATTGTTTTACAAATGTTTTATTTCAATTATTTACTTTTTATATTATTGTCATGAGAAAATAAATACACAAAACCATAATACATAATTGTTTATTTTATCAATAAGCCAATTGAGGTAACTATTTTTTATATTATTGTCATTTAAAAATAAAATAATGGTGAATTGATGGAGTTGGGTTACCCTTTTTTGGAAGAACTTGTGTTCCAAAGGTTGAAAATGTAACTTTGTGAGGGTAATTTTTAAGCCCTCCATCAAGATTTTACATAGCTTGATAGAGCTATAATATGTACTTGTGCCATTAAATTTTGCTTCAACTTAATGATAGTGTTTTATGGGCTCATGGTATTGAGAAACCAATAGTATTGCACATGGAATAGTATGGTTTGCATTTTTATATTAAACTGAGTATATTTTTTATTATTTCATTACATATATGTATGTATGTAATTTTAGAATTTGCTATTGTTATTAATTTTATACATTTTATAGTGGTTTTCTTTGTAATCTTGGTAGGACTCCCTTTTCATTCATTTATAAATAAAAAACAACCAGATATACTATTTTGGTGGCCTCAACCCAGCCTGAGCGGGAAACCGAGTCTGTTGGCCACCTGATGGCATGGTATGCCATCCAAAAAATTAAGGTTTTGAGTCTGTCATACCAAGAAAACAAAGAATAGATACTCACACATATACAACTTTTCACAGATTGACTAACATATTTACTAGACACTTGAAATTTAAATGCTAGGTGCATATAACTACTAAGAAAAAAGATAAATTAAAACAACCATGAACTACTCAGCATCAAATGGAACCGAGGCTGACTCCACTGGTGCCGGATCCTGAACCGAGGTGCTAGCCTGCTCAAAAGGCTTGGAAATACATGGGAGGTGGTACTCAATACGCTCGAGACACCCATCCTATTTCCTCAACTGGAACTTGCTCTTATCGAACTAGCTCTTGTAGTCTAGAAAGTCTTGGGCTAATGTCACCAGGCTCATAGAGATCTACTCCAAGGATTTGCCAAGTGTGCTCTTCATAAAATAATAAAGATGCAATGTCTTCTTGAATTGTGTTAGTATGCCTTTTGTTTGTACTGGATCTGGTATTACAACTCATCCATCTCTGTCTCTGCGTGTCTATTTATGTCAGCTTCCCATTTTTCAATGAGCTTTTGAATTTCCTACGTTGTGTTTTCATGGTATGTGTTCATTGCCTCTTGGATCACATCATTTGCAGGCCTTCGTCCTCTTGGCTTGCTTGCGGGTGAGTTGGGTTGGTCTTCTACCACCTTCCCTTTATTGTTTCGACCTCAACCTCAAACTGCAGGGCTATTGGAGTGGCCACAAGCTATAGGAATCTTAGAGTGTTCCATACCATATTCTTTAACCAGGTTTTCCAAGTAGGTGACCTATCCACACAATCAAATGGAGGCATAATTCCATATAATGAAAATGATCAAAGGTCCATGCATCCTAGTTATCAGAACAAAGATGACCTAGGGGCCTCTTCCCAAGACTGCTCCCCTTCCCGCCCTTCTGCGGACCCCTCACCCTCATACCCTGCTTAATTTCTACCAGCCCTTGTCCTTGATGGTCACTCACACCCCAAAAATAATCTCCATAACCCAAAGAGCTCCCACCTTCCTTTAATATACCAACCTCCCTTTTGGTGGCCCCTCTCTTGTCATACATACCACCCTCTAAATCAACAAAGGAGGTGTCGATGCCCATTTCTCGGGCCTCGGTGGAATTCTCTCTCCCATTCGCATGTGCACCAAGCCCAAGTATCTCAAAGTGGTGCAAAATTTCAAAGCCTCTAAACTAAACACAACCCAAGACTACTCCTTAACTCTATACCCTGGCAGGATTTCCCTACGCCTCACCATTCCTTCTTGTTGGCATCCCTTACCCGACAGACTCACACTTGGGTGCACGCTGAGGCCATGCCCAATTCCTACGTTGACACAAAGTCATAGACCCAAAATAACTCAAACCTTTCCCCAGCCAGAGTTGGAATGGTTCCACTCTCCCATACCTAGCAAAAGACTATACCAATCCTGCTTAATCCCCTTAGGCTCCAATAGAGACCAACACAACTCATAAAACATAAACATGGCATGAACAATGGAGAGGTAACCAAGAATAGACATGATTTTTTCTATGGTGGAAGTGTGATGGAGGTTTTTTATCTCACTGTCTCACCTGCACCAACATCTGCCATCATAAAAAAACCCCCACACCTTCCTCCACCTTTTTTTAAGCTCTATGCGAGGGCCTTTGTCTCACCACCTCACCTTGTGTTGCATGTAAAAGTACATCTTGTCGGCCTTGCCACTCATGTGGAAGGTGGTGGGCTTCAATATGAAGGCCACTACCATTAATACTAATGGGAGGCTTGATCTTCTTCGTCACACACGGATAGAGGAGCTAAGTGTGGGAACTATGGGTGAGATATTCCCTCTGACCTATCCTGCTTTATGATGTTCTGCAGCTTGATCCATGGTTCTTCCATGAGATTAAGAGGTTTGTTTAATTGAAGAGGTTCATTTGGGTGAGTGCAACCAAAATTTTCTAGGAGGTTATCTACTCTATTTCATTCCCTCGGTACATGGGTGATAATGATATAATCAAATTTCTTGATTGTATACTAAAATCCCTGCAAATGCCGAGTAGTATGCCAACTCTCACTGAGTTTGTCTCACTTTGTTTCTTGATTAAAAATTTTTAGAGTGTTCATAACCAACTGAGAATCTCCTTTGATTACCATCTTTCTGTATCCTAGCCTCATGGACAAGAGGAGACCTTGGTGCACTCCTATGAATTATGCTTCATTGTTGTTGGAAAATCCACAAGATTCAGCATATATGAATGTTTTTGTGCCTTGATGATCTCAAAAAATCCCTCCAGATTCTTCTTGGCCCGAATTGTCTTTTGAGGACCCATCAAAGTTGAGTTTGATGAATCCTTATTGAGGAGGTTTTAAGATCCTGATGGTGTCCCCTCTGTCGAGGATAACTTTCCAAGAAGCTGGATAGACCATGCGACGCACTATGTGGAGGCCCTAGAGAATTATTTTTTCCTGAGGAGCCACTTTCCAATCATCTGGAATCCATTTCTCTGAGAGGATGGCTTATATTATGTTGTTTTTAATTGCTTCCCACACTATCTCTTGGCCCAATATGGTGTTTTTCAATACCCGTCGGTTCCTTTCCTTCCACGCTGCCCATAGAGTGAACCTTGGGACAAGGGCCCATTCTTAGTTAGGGACCAGGCTAGAGTATAAGTCTTGTCTACAGAATAGGATGGTCTCCTTTATGTTGCCCAAGTCATGATATATCCTGACAAACAACGCTTCCACTTGTCTCCATTTTCTCTCCACATACTGAAAGGAGTTGAGGAGGTGTTCTAGTGTTTCCCCCTTATTTCCACATAGGACACAAATTGAGGGCCTTTAAGCCCCTTTGTTCAGTTGGTCCTAGGTCAATATTATGCCTCTACACACCAACGAGATGAAGTAGGTCACCTTCGGCCACCACTTCCCTCCAGAATTTTTCCTCCAGATTTGATGTTGATTCTTATGTCCCCATCTTGTTTTTATCCTGTAAGCTTCCTTGATTTTAAATGATCCTTTTGTAGCATAGCCCCATGTCAAGATTTCTGACCCTTCCTAGAAGGTGATTCTTCTTGAGTCTAGCTCCTTCTTTAAATGGATCCATTGATCTGAATTTGGTGCATTTGGCCAATCTATCCTATCGTTCCAAATTCTACATCCACCATTAATGGTCTCTTCCCTCTAATATTCATTTACCATTTTATAATTGTTGTTCATAACATAAGTGAAACATTCACTCAGCTCCTATCTAGGGAATAAATTTTCCCTTTGTTTCTAAGATTCATTCTAAAATTTGGTTGTTTTTCCATTCCTTATTTCCAAAAATAAATGTTGCAAAATAAGGACTCTGTTTTGGTCTGCTAGGTTCTAGATGGTATATCCTTTAGGGGGGTCCCAATAGCTTAGAATATCCTATGTATGGTTGGGCATGTCATATTTCCTTGTCCATATCTACTTCCATTGTCCTGTTCCTGCCTATGGCCATCTCCACCATAATTTCTCCCCCAATACCTGGTTGAGAATAAAAATTAATCTTAGGCCCTATCCCCCTTCCATCTGAGGTTTGATGAGGTTCGAATATGCTACGAAGGACTATTTTTTTCAACTGTTGGGCCCCTCCCCAAAGTAATTTCTTGAATATTTACTCCATTTTGTTGCAGATTATTTTGGGCATGGCCATTCTAGACAATTGGTAAATGGGGATGGCTTGCAGGACGACATTAAGAAGGATGGTGTGGGCAGCCATATTGAGGGCTCTAAAAGTAAAATTGGTGAGATTGATTTGAATTTTTTGGATCATATGAGTAAAACAAGAAGTTTTCAGAGAGCTTTCAGCAATGAACATGCCCGGGTATTTATTGGGAAGAGAACTAATACCAAACCTCGGCACTCTCGCCAGAAAGGTTTGGATATTTCTAGTAGTGTTAAAGAATAAGATGCAGGATTTCTCATTATTAATAGGGGTGCCATATGCATCCATAAAAAAATGAATTATATCTTTAATGTTTATGGCTTCCTTCAGCGAGACATGAAAAAAGAGAATAATTTCACCAACAAATTGTTGGCGGGTAAGAGGGAGGTCATTTCCCCAGAGCCTAAGACCACATATATTCAAATTACGAGCTTCCTTCTTTAGGATTCTGCCAAG
Source organism: Pinus albicaulis (assembly GCA_034641835.2). NCBI lineage: Eukaryota > Viridiplantae > Streptophyta > Pinopsida > Pinales > Pinaceae > Pinus > Pinus albicaulis. The sequence continues at coordinate 1,722,189,493 of CM076575.1, forward strand.
GCCTTTAGCAACAAGAATAAATAAGAATGGGGATACAGGATCTCCTTGTCTTAGCCCCTAATTAGGGTTAAAATATATGGTGGGGGAACCATTTAGGAGAATGGAATAGATAGGGGAGGAAACCATAGCATGGATTCATCAAATCCATGTCTAATCAAACCCATAAGATTGAATGAATTTGGTGAGGAAGGTCCAACTTATGTAGTCATAGGATTTTTTTAAATCCATTTTTATCATCATCCCTAGGATTTTCAGATGCTTCAAGGAGTGGATTTCTTCCTCAGAGGTAATAACACCATCTAGGATTTGTCAGCCCTCTAAAAAACCAGTTTGTTCTGATGATATGAGGGAAGGAAAAAAAGGTTTAAGGTGCTTAACCATAATAGTTGAAATGATTTTTCATATGAAATTTCATAAATAAATCAAGTGGAATCCTTGGGGATTCTTTGATTTAGCATTTAGGAATCAACATTATAAAAGTATTGCATTAAGACTCAGAGATGTCTTTTGGTGCCTCTTGATGCCTCCACCACTTCCAAAACGTCTTGTCCTATTAATTTCCATGTAGCTTGGAATAATTCCATGGTGAAACCATCAAGCCCTGAGGCTTTGTTTTTTTCCATACCTTTTACCACCTCCTCCACTTGCTCCATTATGACCACCCGCATAAGGCTACAGTTCTAATCTAAGGTAATGAGGTGCATAATGCTTTAGGTGATTCTATTAATTTCCTCAGAGCGATCATGTTCTGGTTTAGAGAACCAGGTTTGAAAGTGATGTACCCGTTCTTCCATTTCCTCATGTTGGACTATTTTGTATCCAACCTCATTTTTTAGTGAGAATATCCTGTTATGCTATCTCTGTTAGACCGTTACTTTATGGAAGAGGCATGTGTTCTTCTATCCTTCCCTAAACCATTTGACTCTATATTTCTCCTTCTAGAGTATCTCCTCTTGTCTTCTACATTATTCTAGTTGCATTATGAGTCGCCCCTTTTCTTCTACTAGAATTTTTTTATCTTCCATCTGTGATAATCTGTTGTTGGACAGTCTCATCTTCTTATTTAACTCCTCCCAGTCTTTGAAGATGCTGCCAAAATCCTCTTTGTTCCACTTCTTGATCCTTTGTTTGATCTCTTTTAGCTTGAGTTGGAATTTATGCATAAGACTTATTCCCACCACTTGATTTTTCTTCCACCATTCTTCGAGTTGCCCCAGTAGCTTAGGGTCTTAGAGAAAAAATGCTTCAAATCTCAAGGGCTTATTTTTTAGTCCTATTTTGAGGTCGATTTATAATATTACCGACCAGTTTTCCAAGATGATTCTAGGGAGAATGGAGGTTTCCATGCATATGTCTCGAGTGATGACCTATTTTGAGACCAAGAACCCATTCAATTTGGATGCAATCTAATTTTTACCTCCTCTCCTATTATTCTAGGTGAAGGTTTCATTGTTAGTTCTTAGGTCCATGAGTTTGAGCTCTAATATTGGTTCCATCAAAATATCCAGATTTGGGTCCTGTCAGTGAATTCCTCCTTTCTTCTCTTCGAGTTAGCTGGCAGTGTTGATTATAAATGAAAGCGCTAACTATTTATAGTGGTATCTTACTTAGCTAGGTTCTAACATCTAGGTTTATTGTCATCGAAGTTAATTCCATGGAAGACACCTATTTGGATGAGAGGTGACACATACATTTACGATGAGGAATGGTTTAGGTGTTATGAAACATGTTCATGTTGCATTAAAATTAAAATTTCCCTCATTTATATCTCCAGTAAAAAACTATTCTCTAAAATATCTTTTGTTATTTAAATAAATACAAAACATGTGCATGATTTAAAGAAATATAAAACATACGCACAAATTGTGGAACTCTAAATATACCCCCCTCTACCACTAAGTCCTCAAATGACCCTTGGGTCACCTTCCCCAAATCCCCTCCACTTCTAGATTCCTCTATCACGCACCTAGTTTCCTCATGAAATGGGGACATAATTTTCGAGCTTTGCTACCATGCTATGAAATTTACTAGTCTCCTTGTTGTCCTGTGCAAAGGTTGGAAGATCCATATAAATTTTCGCAAGCGTAACTAAGATTTCTTCCATATTCATGCACCACATCATCATCCTTCCATATTACCAGGTTTTCATCCTACACTTTCATGACCCTTCACTCAACCATCATTCCTTCCTTCACTAAAATATATTATGTGCTACTGCATTACCCAACGTGCTAGTGCATTACCCAACCACCATAACACTAAATAGTATTGTGAGATCTTAAAATTCAATGAACATCGCCTTGATAGAGCCATAATTCCTCCCCACAATACCATTTTTATCCTCGGTTTATATTCCTTTTATTAGCCAAAATTTTTAGCCTATACTATGAAATCATGACTCGATGACTAGTACCTTAACCTATTGATTTCCATCGTCAAAAATTCTCCGCGACCCTCCTATCAGTTGGGGGAAAGAGGTCCCTTAACAACCCTCCCTAATGGGGCTTTTCCAGTAGTTAGTTTCTTATTAAATCAAACATCTCCTTTCCCTAATGTTGAGTACGTTATTTATTATGAAACAAATTTAAATTAAAAAAAAAAATTAGGAAAAGGTGTCGTGAAGCTACTGGAGAGATTTGGTATGGTGGAATGTAAGTTTCTGTTGACACTTATGGAACTCACCTTTAAGAATTTGTGTGGAAATGGTATTGAGCCAGAGCTGGGAAATCCCACCGAGTATCAACAACTCATGGGGGACCCGATTTTCTTAGTGAACTCCCATCCAGACGTATATTTTGTACTGAACAATTTGAGTCAACATATGGTTGAGCCTCATCAAATTCATTGGATTGGTGCCAAGAATTTATTGAGATATCTTTGAGGCATATATCCCATCGGATATCACAAAGTACATTTGATTTTCTTGTGCATTTATATGATAATTATTATTATACTTGTCACGTGACAGGTATAATGCAACAATTTTCATTGTAATTTGACATTAATTTGTTTGTTGGTGAAATTTTTTTATAGTTTTTCTATAGCTAAATTTTAATAGTTTTTATTATTTATTTATTGCAAATTTTTAGATCTATTTTTCTTGAATACTTTTGGATGGTAATTTCAACTTCTTATTGTTGATGGATGTCCTGCGTTGCAAAACTCCAAATATGGCTTGATTAAATTGGACACATGAATTTGGTCAGTGGGTTGTACTGCTAATTTGTAGGGTAATTTAATACATATTCATGATCTGGTATAGGTATGTGGTGGTGACTACAACATTTCAATTTTATTTCTATTTGTACTCTCTGGTACGTAATGTTGTTAAATTTGTTAAACATTAATATAGCCTCGTACAAGTGAATGTGTGGTGCGACTGAGAAATTCTTCATGTTTTGAAAGGCCATTGGACATATTTATGAGGTTTCCCAACATAATAAATGTTGCACAACATAATAAATTCATGTACATTGACCTAAGGCTAAATCAATAAATTTTGACACAACCCATACTAGTTGAGATTCATGAGGTTACAAACCATCGAATTTTCATTGAGATCGATTTCGCGTCTCTAAAATAAGCCCCTTTTTCACCCGGACTGTAATACTTCCTTAGAGATGCTTCTTTCCATTGATGGAATGGAAATCACGCTGGCCACTCACCAAGAAACATGCACACTCATGCGAAGTGAAGAGAATGGATTTAATTTATGGGTAGATGACTATTTTCCGGCGATATGAAAAGCTCTTGTAAGAATTTCATGAAATATTATTGCTATCTATGAATCCACTGTGTATCTTACCCTATTCACATATCACATTAAAATTCATAATTGTTGGAAAAAATGGTTGATTCATTCCTTCAATGAGTCCTTGGAGAGTTTGGGAAACAATTTAATAGCCATATAACTGAAGAAACTTTTTGAAACCTCGTCCGTCAAGACCACATTTGATGGGTTTATAACTTTATTATATACAATATATAGAAGTTGACTCCACATTGAGTGAGGTATAGTAACTATAGAAATACCTGATAATATTTGATATTTTTTGAAGTTCCCTTAAAAGCTTGGCATTAGTCAATTAAGGGACCGAAGAAATTGTGAACCTGCAAGTTGTGAGAAATGTTGCCAGACATAGAGATCTAGTGATAATTATACTTATATAAAATTTAATGAGTCTATATGTAGTGAAGTTTATCCCATTAATTAATTTTTACAGGTATAATTTTTGGGTTAGGAGTGAGGCTAGGCATGGTGTGGTAAACCCATGATACATGGGAAATTGGGATGATTAACTTGGGAATTCTTAAGCTCATGTTTTTTTAATGAACTCTTGAGATTATGTTATGAAATGCATAAAATAGTCCAGTAAGGCCCTACCCCTCTGATATGGGTCGAGTTATGGGAGACCTTCGAGTTGGAGCGAGGGCTCTCCTGTCTAATATGGGCCAAGTTGTGGTAGGCTTCTGGGCTAAAAAGAAACACAATGTGTTGTTTGAAATGGCCTTCAGGCTCAATTTTGTGCAAGACCCTAAGATATACGACGCAACCTTTATTGCTATGTCAACTTATTATCTATTATGTGATAAGAATTGAATCATATCTTTGAGTGATTCACTCTCTCCAGTGAAGACACCAACCATATATCTATGAGTTATCATTACCATTGAACAATAAATTTCAACCTTTACCACTAGAAGACGAACATTCTGCTGAGATAAAGTGAGAAATCAAAATTCACTATTTGATTGGATAATGAACATTAAGAGTGATACAGTGTATTTGTATTGTGAGATTATCAACATTATGGAGTGATACATCACTCAAGCCTCTAAAGATGATCACACAATAATTGTGTGTTTTACATGAAATAAAATGGAAAATTGTGAGAAAATATTTCAGTAAAAATCACATCAAAATAATTTTGGTCGACAGGTTTCAAACTAGCCAGTGTGGTTCATCTTGTCCTAATGATGAACCACACTGGCTGGTTCGAAACGCGTCGACCGAAATTATTTTGATGTGATTTTTACTGAAAGATTTTCTTACAATTTATGGATCACAGAAGCCAAATTCCTAAAAATGGAGAATTCTTCACTTCATTACCTCAACATTAATAGTTATATAAAAATATAGCTTCTTTTCCTAGAATCAGTAGAGCATATACAAGAATGAGAGGTGACATATTGAGAAATAACTTCTCGGCGGGGTCGACAGGTAATACCTCGAAAGGTCAACAGAGTCTGGGTTAGTAGAAAAGGCATGTCATAACCTAGAAGATAAGGTCCGTGAGAAACCATGGCTTTGAATGGAGGAGAAATAAAACATAAAGCTGAAAGTACCAGGTAGCCGCTAGGAAATACTTGAAGAATCTGACACCAGCCACTGAACGTTGTAGGGATATTAAGAAAACCCTATAAATGAATTACAAAATTAAATCAGTTAACTTGTTGAGGACGTCTGCAACAAAAAAAGAACTATTAAAGAAATAATATGAAAACCTCACCCACAACATCAATCCATTATGTGTACAAGAAGACGAATCACAAAGCTGGAGAGCTCTTCCTCGCAGAAGTCTCGCTACAAATAACTAATCTGAAGGCAAAGGGTGGGGAAAATATACTACCCTAACCTCTACCTTGAATTTCTCACCATTGAATTGAGTCATGACTAGATCAACAAAACTGTTGTGACCACCTAGCCCTACGACCCCATCAAAGTTAGGCTCATCGAGGAGATAGTTGGGAAAGGTTCTCGACTCTCGTTAGTTAGCACGTATTATAGATGAACAAGGTGTAATGAAATCAAAATAACATGGGTGACAAGAAAGGCCCTCGAGGGTTAATGCCTTGTACATAAGTTTTATATCTAGCTATCCAGCAAAGGTTAAATAAATCATTTTTTTTATATATTTTTTTAATATTGTATTTGGGATAGTATTGTTTAGGGATCGTTTAATGTAATAAAAAAGATTAATAATTTATGTTAATTTATACGAAATATTAAATATTTTAAAAATAATTTTATATATTTTGAAAATAAAATATTTTAATATTAATTTTAATGAAAAAATAAATTAATTTACTATTTTAAAAAAATCTAGATATGTAAGACATTTATACATTATATAGCCATAATGTTAATGTTCTTAGGTAATTTAAAATTAATACAACTTATAAACTTATATTTTAATATTAAAAAAATATTGATATTAAAATGTCATTAAACTATCATTTTTATTTAGAAATGAATTTAAATTTATTATAAATTTCATATGAATTATTATAAAATTAAAAAAAAAAAACATCTTAATAAATTTGATTTTCATAGTCCTCAATAAATCTAAAGTTGAAATTAAAATAAATCTAAATTGTATTGAATTTATTTATGAATAAATAAATCATGTGCATTGATATGATAATTATTATTAAGTCAAAATGATGAAACCTCATCCTGTACTCATTTCACTAGGACCTGGCCTTAACTGGTCACCATAGATAGCTTTGAAAACTAGCAATAAACTTCTCGAAGGGTGGTTTGCAAGTAGTTGTTGGTCACTCAATTTACAAGTGTTTTTGTCCTCACCATTGATCTTTGTGGACTTGATGTGACGATGAAGATTATTCCGAAAGGTCTTAGGGTAACTAACCCCTACCCAGAATCCACACAGGCTCCTCATTTGCCTCGACCCCTCGATGGTGCATCTCTACACCTTCAGATCTCTTCCTTCCCGTAGGAGGTTCACGTTCTTCACAGGTTCGTAACAGGTTCACTCTAGCTCCAAGTTATTAGTTATACATTTTATTTGGCATTGATGTTCACTGGTTCTTACTTTGGGGTCACTCTCAGAATAGGTGTGTGGAATTTAGTCTGGATTGTTATGAGTTTTGGTTTGGGTTTAACCCTTCTTATCTTTGGGTTGTTCCAAAATTGTTTTTCTTTCTTTCCAACTCAGATACAAGTAAAAACTTCTCGCAAGTGTCCTTTGTCCTTTTCTAACATTGTCATTTATAGAAGTAGCATATTTTTGTTTGTTTTGTAGGCTATTAATGTTCCCAATGGTCAGGAGACTCCCCGACACATCTCAGCAACCCCATCGACTCCATGTAGGTTTGTTTACCTCATAGATGGTTTTCTTCTTGTTCTTTTATTTAAAAAAAAAAGGTGGAAAACCCTACCCAATTTTTTTTTGGCATTTTGCAAAGTTAATTTTCAATTTTCACTCGCTCTATTTACCCATTAACCATTCCGATATCCTATCATTCTGGCTAGGTTATGTTTTCTCAAGTCTGTCATTATAGTCTAAGTGACTATGGTGTATAATGTGACACTATACAAGGTTTCTGCTTCTTATTTCTATTTGCAGTCTAATTCAGTGTTATGTATATTGTTTTTATTCAGTTCTCCTAAGTGAGGGTTTTCACAGCTGCGGATTATATAGTTAACCCTTAATGTAATTTGTGTTTTTTGTAAAATGGTCTTGGCTAGTTGAGCCATATTTTCACACGGTGGCTCAGGTTTGTAGAGATTTATTGCGTAGATTGGAATTATGGCTATGCATTCTTTTAGCCGAATGATCCATATTCACCACGGTTATGGGTTTCGGCCTTCTCACAAATTTATTGTATGTGAGTATAAGCATATTTTATTTTTTCTAAATACAATAATTTTGGTATTATATGCTCATTTTAGCAATGGTTATTATCTATGAGATCTCATTTTGTTGTGTTATTATCACTTTATGGGCTTTGGCTTTTGTGATATTTATCCCACTTATTGTATATGGATTTAGTATGGTGTTCAACAGTAGCTCTGTAGTATACACTAATTTTTTTTGTTTTCCCATAAGAAGGTTTTAAAATGAGATAATTTATCTCCTATTTTTGTTTTCCCAATACAATCTTGAGTAATTGGAGGACGTTGAAGGTAATGTGTATATATATATATATATATATATATTGTAACACCTCCAGATTCAGAATTTTTTTTTTCTTTTTTCACCTGAATGTTTGCATAAGGTGTTCCGAAATTTAATTTCCCATTTCATCTTGTTAAAATTTCCTCTACTCATTAAATAGTTATTACCCCACTATCCCTTTTTAATAGCATGGAATGTTCCTCTTAGTATACATTTCAGCTATGTATATAACATCTAGAACTCTTGGTATTAACATAGGGTATTCTCCCTAAACATAATACGGTCATTCCTATCTTTCAGTGCTGCACCTAAGGCATATATAGGTAACACATTTATATCACCCATTTTTTTTGACTTCACATATATATCACCGATATAATTATCACAACATTGTTGAATCTATATATATATACCACATATATATATATATATATATATATCACTACATGGTTGAATCCACATATATATATAGCACCTATATATATAACATATAGATATATAGCACGTATCTACTTTTCTTGATATATCTAAACCTTTAATAATAAAATCGAAGGTGCACATATATATGTTAACCATTCAATAACACCTATAATTGTTTTTCTCTTATTCTTTAAGGTCGAGCGATATTAACAACCCGTTGAGTGGATTATGAATAGGCGGCAATTTACCTCTTACCATGATCTGGTCCGTGTTCCTCTCAGGATGCATACTCTCAATGTTCAGATTTGTGATTTGATACATCCCGCAAGGCATACAAGGGATACACGTTTACGGTGATAGTTCGTTGGACGGTCGACTGTGTAAATCAAATCACGAGGTCGATTTTAACCGGACAAATGTTAATGACAGGGTTTGTGTGTTGCTCTTCGCCGTCGATGGGAAGAAAGCCTGGCTCGAGCGTAGCCGAATGGCTCATAACTCCGCAGTCCTCCGGATGACACGAGGGTACCTCCTCCTGTACTCACGCGGCAATCTTTAATTGCCCGTCCCTCGGGTACGACGCTTCCACCAGCTCCTCTGCGAAATTTACTGCCTCGAATTTATGTGTTGAAACCCTAATTGTACATACTCTTGCCAACAGCGGGGTGATGTATTTGTTTATACAACTCACGAGTACTGATGTGCTTTCTACAGAGGGTTCCAAATCTCATAGGGATTCTTTCCACTGCCGGGTCGACAGATGGAAGAAAATGGCGTGGAGGGTTCCTACGACTCTTCCCGAAAGGCTTTACATAAGACCTGTTCACTCCGAACCCTGCTAAGTTCGAGCGCCGAGAGATAAGGTTCTGTTGGTCCTGCGTTGGATTTCGCATTCCCTACCAGTCAGGTAATTCAACACTGCAACTATGGTGGCCCAGGATTCGTAATCATACATTGTCCGGGCATCATTTATAATTTCTGTGGTTGTATTTTGGTTTCCAGTTGTGTAGATGTTGATTTGAACTAGTAAATCAAATAGCTGGACAATGTAGGGGTTTACATCACTAACTCTGTGTATGTCAGATGCGTTATGCTGGACTTCTGTTTTCCTGACTCCTCGGACAGCCATCAACCTGGGAAGAATGCAGAAGGTAAGTGTATTCCATTTTTAACAGAGTCCTTCTATTCCTTTTTGGTTTATTCTATTTCAGTGTTGGTAATATGGTTCGCCCTCTGTACATTTCTTCCGGTTATATTTTTTTTTCCAGAGCTACGATGATAGAGGGTCTGGAAACCAACGAGACTGGCGGACCCTACTCATTTACCCTGGAGTCCTATGTGCAGAGTTGCTCGTGGTCGGAGGTGGCGAGGTAAGGGGTTCTAGTTCCTCTGCCCGTTTCGTTTTTGACTGAGTAAGAGTAGCTCTTGGTAATTGTCCCATTTCTCATACAGGAGCCAAGAAGGGATTCGGCATTGGAGTGTAGCAATGGCGCTGGACTCATTACACACAGATCTTTGGCGTGAGCGAGTCAACTTGACTCAGCCATGAATGATTTCTGAGCTATTCAGATTTTCTGTCACGGTTCTAGCGTGGCTATACCTTGTGTTTTTCGTTAACCACATAAGTCATGCATTTAGATTTTATGTAGTATCTGAGAATGGCGATACCTTCGTCCGCCATCTTACAATCTTTCCGCAGCTATGTGTCATATTTTTTTTTCGACGGGTTTTGAGATCTCCTCCACGCATTTCTGCTACAGGCATTTCCATGATAACTTACCCAGCGTACTGTTAATTATTTTCTCATATTACCCTTCTATTTATGTTTTATAGAATTATTCTCAACTCTACATTTAATTTTTGAACTCGCTGCCTATGGATTTAAGTATTTATTTAGCCATATTCAGTTATAGAGATATGGCCCCTTTGTTTCTCTGGTCCGCGGTTTCAATAGATGAGGTACTCTGTAAATCATATAAGTGGTATAATGTCACGTCTGGTTTAGTAGAATTTTGATGTCAGTTTCGTTTTTAAGTTAACCCCTGGTAATTAGTAACCTACTATTTATGCATTTACATACGCAAGATTTTCGTTGACTGGTACAACTCTCGCTGGAATACCGCATGGCCTTTGTCATGCAACTCGAAATTCTCTGTTGAATTTTCCAGCTCGCTTCTGCGCGAGTCGTCGCTGAATGTCGAAGGTCACACCTTACAATTTATTTGGTTCGTTTTTGTATACGTATATTTCTATGAGATCTGGGTTTTGCAGGGATGGCAAAGTGCCACATCCGCTTCAAGTGTTTGCGTCGACTTTACTTACCATTAAAACCAGGTTGTTATAACCGGCTTGCATGCTAAAACGCACATTTATATACTAATAGTTTATGTGTTTGTAGTTGGTATCATAAACCATATATTGATATTGGACTTGAAATCCATAATTACAGAACGTAGAATTCGTATTTTATACAAGCATCTTAGACAGATGGGGTTTTTACTATTTCATTTGACATAAGCACAATACCCAGCAAGTTAACTAACAACGATGATTTAATATGGGTCATAGTGGCTACATGGTTCGATTGGACTCTTACCCCGCTCGTATATTCATTTATAATTGTTGTTACAATTATTTATTGTTTTATTCACGACTTTTATATCCTACTCTTGGTGGATGCACACATATATATACCTTGTTCTTATTTTAGCTCACGACATTTGTATTCTAATTTCAATTCTTTTTCTTGATGCATATGTATATGGATTCGGTAGAACTTTGGCTATGATACTTATTACAGGGAGTAAAGGTAGATTGAAAAATGCAATATATACACTTATAAATTCTACAAATGCTAATAATGATATAACACCTCTATAGATTAGAACTTCTTCTCAAATTATAAAATTTCGAAATACATTTCCCAATCTTCTTGCTTCTCTTGTATGGTACCATATGAGTTTCAGATCTGCTACCATAGTCTTCTAACATAGGAGCATATAATATCACCTTGGCATGTATATAGATGAAACCATTTAATAATTAATTATCTATAGAAACTAAGTTCCTGCAGATTTAGACCTTTTTGGGTTTAGAGTTTCTGCGGGATTCTATTCTATGGATTTCTGGTCTACAACTAAACAGAGTCTGAGAGGTAAATGCCTCAAGATAGATTCTGTTCAATGTAGTACTAAATCAACTATATCATTTCCTTAAATTTTTTCCTTTTGTTTTTATATGTAGCCAATTCATACCACATAAATCAAAGTAAACAAGAATTTCAGAAACATACCACTATGGCAAATGACCAACCTCCCAACCGTAGAATCCTCTTTGTCTCCCAGGATTCACCCCCGAGCTGAGATCACCTCCCAAGATAGACCAACCCCTGATCTTCTTAGGAGCATCTTACTTAAGCTCATAATTCCCCAAGCATGTTTCTAATTCTGCGTCCAGAATAGCAGGATGCTTTCTTTCCTGTTTAGCCTAGGCTTCCCATTTTGGGATTCTTTAAAGCTGTTTTATGCTTTTCCTCAGCTTTTCCAGTTTTTCTTTACCTCTTCCCAACTACTCCTTTTCATTGGGGAAATTTAGATTCCTCCTTAGAATCTAAATTAATTTCTTTCAAGGATTTTTGAAAGATTGTGGGGATTTGTTGCCTTATCCATCCTCATGGAATTGGAAAGTGATCTCTAATTCTCATCTTGGTCAAAATGCACAATCATTTTATTTATTTCCTCAAATAAAATATGCAAATACATTCACACCATACTTATCCCTTGGGGTCCACCCCCTTAGGATTTAAAGTTCAAATGTCTAACTTTAAAAATTCAACACACAAATTGGGGGTGTTACATATATATATATATATATATATATAATAATGTTATTTTGTGTTTTATATTTGAACGTGAACTTGTTAAATGCATATTCTTATCTTCACTATACCATTATAATGTTTACATAATTGTTTGAAATACTATTCCTATAAATTTCTAGATTAATTATTTTTTATAAACATATATATATATATATATATATATATATATTCATAATAAATATTACTTAACTTGATAAATATAAATATACGAAAATATATAACAAATAATTATAATCAAAATGTAGAAAATGTTATTTAAAAAAAAAACTAATAATATAATCAATTATAATTTAAAATTAATTTAATTATATAACGTTTTAAAATTTTAAATCTTTATATTTTATTGCTTTTACTTTAATTTAACTCTTTTTAAATTAAGAGGCAAATTAAGAGGCACGTAGTAGCTACTATGTAGCACTTGTTTATATCATAGTTTCCATATGTTTGAGTATAAGGCACAAAGTTGGTGTGATATTTACATTGATTAAAAGTATTATAATAAATTTACAGCTCTTGAGTGAAGGCCTAAGATTTTTTAGAACAGTTCTCAATGCATTAATGGAATTTCAATTCTCATGCATTAATGCATATTTTTCAACCTTTATTCTAAAAAAACATGTTACTACACCAAATTCTAGTCAAAAGGGTGAATTGTACTTATGCATAATTTATCCATAATATGCCTTTGGTGGTGTGGTTTGTTAGCTAATTTTTGTATATAATAATATCTGTACTTATTTTAAAGACATTCGAACTGAGATTCTGCCTGAAACCTCTCATTTTGTGGTACTCTTTGAAACTATTTAGCTATGGCAGGGACCTGCTGCTCTACATCTCATTTGTTTAATTTTTTATACTTGCGTCGGTTCAAATTATTCCTTCATACCTTTAAGAGGTAATTACTAGGTTGTCTTATCAAATACTCTGGATATGTCAGCTATCATGATGTTCAGCACTTAAGTTGTCATTCATCTAACAGATGAAATTTTAGGGCTAATTCGGCATAGTCGATTGCGTTTGGTAAGTTATCAAGGTCACTGCCCTTCGCTCCTCTTGTCACTTTCACCCATTTCCAACTCACAATATGGAATGAAGGGTTTGCAACTAAACCCTCATTGGTGTATTGGGTATGATTCTTAACCAAAATTTCATTGATGTTGTCCTCTCCATATTTTCTCAATCATTTTCCATACCAATGTCGTGCAATGCTTGATAATATTTCTAGGGATGTGTTTCCCCATGTAAAACTACGGCAGAGGGATGGAAAATACTTCGGCTTCTCGCACCATGTATTTATTTCACACTTATTTTAGTTAATTATTTGTTTTCCTTTGTTAAAATTTTTATTCAATTTGTTCGTCACCTACAAGAAAAAAAATGGTTTTGGCCCCCTCTGAATCTGTGTACAGGTAATAACAACCTCAAAATTTTATTGCAACTATAATATTCTGACTTTGGATTCCATTTTCTGATTAACCCTTTTCTCTTATGTTTTTGGTATATTTTTTGGTTGATTGTGGTACACTCATCGCCTTCGCCCATTTGCAACTCACAATCTGGAAGGAAGGGTCTGTAGCTAAACCCTCGCTGATGTATTGGGTATGATTCTTGACCTAAATTTCATTGATGTTGTCCTATCTAGATTTTCTCAACCATTTTCCATAACCATGACGAGTAATGCTTAATAATATTGCTAGGATTGTGTTGGCCCATGGCGATTTGTGCTAGAGGGATGGACAATACTTCACCTTCTCGCACCAGGTATTTCTTGCGCACTTCTTTTATTTAATTATTTTTTTTCCTTTGGTAAATTTATTATTCAATTTATTCATCACTTGCAACACAAAAAAAGGTTTTGCATCCCTTTGAATATGTTTACATGTAACAACAACCTCAAACTTTTATTGCAGCTATAACATTTTGTCTTTGGATTCTTGTTTCTGGTTAACCATTTTCTCTTCGAATTCAAGTATAGTCATTGGTTGATTGTGGTCTACTTGTCCTCTTTGCCCACTTGCAACTAACTATCTGGAAGGAAGGGCATGCAACTAAACCCTTGCCGGTGTATTGGGTATGATTCTTAACCCAAATTACATTGATGTTGTCCTCTCTAGCTTTGCTCAACCATTTTCCATACCCATGTCATGAAATGCTTAATAATATTTATAGGAATGTGTTGGCCCATGGTAAACCATGGCAGAGTGAAGGAAAACATCTATCCTTCTCACACCATGTATTTTCTGCGCATTTTTTTTATTTAATTGTTTTTTTTCCTTTGGTTAATGTCTTATCAAATTGTTCATCACCTGTAGCACATAAAAGGGTTTTTCCTCCCTCTGAATCATTGTACAGGTAACAACAACCATGAAATTTTATTGGGGCTGTAATATTCTATCTTTGGATTTCGGTTTCCAGTTAAACTGTTTCTCTTCTGATCTAGGTATATTCGTTGGTTAATTGTGGTCTAGACACGTCTTTTCACTTCTGGATGTTACCAAGTTCTTACAAAAATAAACCCTCTTTCTCAAAGCTCTTACCAATAACCAAGCTCTTATATTAATTATTTTAGGCAACCATCTATACTTCCTATCATATTGTTGTAGGTTACTACACTAATTTTTAAGGTAAGTGCATAAATATATGTCTAGCGAGTTTACACTGACAACATATGTAATTTATAAAATATTGATTTTTAATGAAGCCTCCTGGCCTTGTAATTACACTTAAATATTGAAAATTAGTTGTATTGTATTATTAATTCATGGCACCGGTTGAAGACCCCACTTAGCCTATAACTATGGGTTACTAGCATGACATTTTATGTATGAAGGAAAATCTATTAACTAGTTAATAAATATTATCAAAATGTTTTTATATTTGGAATTATTGTATATCGTGTTCAATATTGTTCCTCTTATGATGATGTAAATTTTGTTTTGATTATGAATCAAATTTGTATGTTCTCGAAACCTTGTCTTAATTCTAGGGCTCGATACACAGTTTCAATATTTCTTAAAATGTTGTATATCAGTGATTAATAAATACTTGTTTTTCCAATCTTCCCTTAACAATAGTAATTCAATTAATTTGGGGTTTATATAGTTCAATTCATCCGGTATTTTCTCCCGTTAACCATTTCTTTTCTCGAATTATGAAGTCTGTTCTAGCCCACTGGGTCTAGCCGACCTTGGCCAAAACTAACCAACTATATTTACAAAAAAGTATTATCCTTAAACTTCGGTGTCCTTGTATAAGTTTTTATTTTATTTTATTTCACTATACTCGTACTGTTTGGTAAATTTCCATAGTATACATATTATTCTTATTCATAATATCTTTTATTTATGCGTTGGAAGAATTTTAACTTTGGTGGTATATATATATATATATATATATATATATATATATATATATATATATATATGCGTTTATTTTCAGCTTCTTGGTTCCTAGTAATAAAAATTGTATACAAATTTTTTATATATAATTATATATATATATATATGAATTCTCAAACACTAATTTACACTAGCGTGGCTTAATCTAACCATAGTTTGAGATACAATCACGAAATATTATTATTCTAGTTTTCTGGTTTTCACCCATATTGCTAACTTCTGGAAATTTCTGTTCACATTGTCCGCACCATTCAACGAGTATTCTATTATTATCATTATTATTATAATTTTAAAGAATCAATTTACAGAAATAGTTTACCGCAAATATTTATAAATTTCAGTTGACATAAATAATTCTACAGAAACTAGATTTAAAAACAGTTCACAAAAATAGTTCTCAAAACCAATTCAGAGAAAGGCGTAATATGTAACAAATTTCTACCAAAATTCACAGAAATATGATTATATTTTTTATTAACCTTTTTAAATAAAGGAGATTATTTTTTCCATAATTTCATATTTTATTGTGGTTTGGACCGTATACAATTTTCTTATAATAATAATAAATGCTTTTTTTTTAATAAATGTTTTCTTTTACCAATTTTATTTTATGGTGCTTTGTATCACAATTTCTTCATCCACGTCAAATTTGTTTTTGGTGGTTTTCATCATACACCATCGAATGGCACATATGCATTTAACACCAAAATTAACATTTTTTACTAACTCCACTTTTGCACCAAAAAACATAGAACCACTTGCGTATCTCCACATTATCACCAATTTTTGCACCACTATTTGTAAAATGAGGATTTCTCAAATCCTTTAAAAATAGTTTTGCTAATGTGAGGCTAAATGGCCCTTATTTGTAAAATGAGGATTTCTCAAATCCTTTAAAAATAGTTTTGCTAATGTGAGGCTAAATGGCCCTTATTCTTGTAGTGAGGGTTGGATTGTGAATTCGTATAAACTATTGTGCCTTAGGTAATTGTAGTTTGTAAATGACATAAAGGAAATTGGTTCTGATTCTCTATTGTATATCATAAGATTCCCCTATAAGTAAAGTTAGGGTGTATATGGTTGCCTGATTCTATAAGATTCTTGGATGTTATTTTTCCTCACTCTATTTCTGTTCTAAGTGATGATATTGGTTGTGCCAAGTATTCTTGTGCTTTTTTGAAGGAAATGGTTGGATGTGTGTCTATTATTGAATGAACTTTGTTGCATTGAAAATTTCTATTTTAAGGCAACATTTTGGGTATACCTTAACTGAAGTGGCACATTCTAGTTATAGTAGAAATAAGATAGCCAAGACCCTAGAAGAAAGAAAATATAGTGATACATGACATAATGTCCTAATATAGACTAAGAAGGAACTTAAGTTTTCAAAAAATAAATTTGTCTAGATTGTGGGTCTATCACAACAAGTATGTAAGTGTACTCTTCTCCACATTATAACGGAAAGGTGCTTTACTAGTTGAACTTGCCATAATTTTAGTGATCTCTACTATGATAAGTAAAATAACTTAACAAAGAAACAAATATTCAAATTAGTTTCTAGATATTTGATTGCATTCCAATGGTTGGCTCACATGCAAATGACAATGAAGTGGATAGGATCTAATGACTCCAATGATGAGGCATACGCTTGTAGTTTTTGAAAGGAATGTTGAGAAGTTGAAAATTTTTCCTTCTAAGAATTGAGACAACAAAAAATATTTGTAAATGGAAATAATCCACATATGGTATAATTTTAACAATGATGAAGACAAATGTGAAAATTACTGCAAAAATAGTAACAAAAGACTTGAAAAATGACTTTGATGAATGGTTAACAATGGTAGGAGACTTGTTGAACTTTATCACGACAGAAGTCAGAGACCATGAAGATAATCTTAGAATGTTGAAACAAGCTATTTCCAATAGGCATAGTTCATCCCTATCTATGAGAATAAATATAAAGGATCCATAATGGCATGATCGTATGAGAAATGTTATGTTACTAGGTAAATTCTATTCAGATGCTGAATAATATATCAAAGAAATGAATGGAAGTTCCCATGAAGCCATGGTGAATGTTGCAACAATGATATTTACCAGTAACAGAAAGGCTCAGTGGAGAATACACTTAGGGGAATTGGAAGTTGGGTACAGTACATAAAATATTGAAAATTAAGTAGAGATGAAAACAACATTAAAGGATTTGTTTCGACAACGAAATCATTCTTAGATTGAAAAAAATAAGTCACTTTCTCTTAAGCATGAAGGTAGGATTTAAGAAAAGTCACTTTCTCTTAAGCATGCAAGTAGGCTTTAAGCATAGATTGAGGAGTTTTCACGCCCACATTTTTGTTTTCACAGTTTAATTTTATTTTTTCACTTTTTTTCCTTTTTGTTTTTTTTTATTAGATTTTTTTTGTTTACTCATTTTATTTTATTTTATTTTTATATTTTACTATCAACATTAAAATCACCAACATTTAAAATATCTATCCACACTTAATATATTAGAAAATTAAAAGTGAAAAAATAAGAACAAAAATGGTTTATGTTGCATCAACACTTTTCAAAACTTGCATGAAAATCACTAACATTTTAAAACACATGTTCTTAATTGATAAATAAAAATATTAAAGTATCAAAATAAGCCCTCTAAATAAATGGGTTGATGTTGCATCAACACATTTTAAAATCAACATGGAAATCAATAAGATTTAAAAAAAAAATATTACAAAACAAAATTTAAAGGGCCAAAAATATACTAAAAAAAAAAAAACTCTACATCGGTTCAAAATCGGGTGTTTTTTTTTTTGTAACCTCAAAAATAAGGATAAGCGGTAATTTTCTCTTTTGATCAGTAACTTATGTCATGTAGAAGCTTTTGGTATACATCATCAAAGCTCAGAATTTATTATATTATAAGGTAGATGGAAACGATTCTCAAAGGAGATGTTAAGGTTTTTTCAAGAGAGAAGCAATATGGAAAGAACAAGAAGAAAGGTAAAGGAAAGACCTATTTCCATACAGATAGTATATAAAGGAGAGGGATAAACATCCAAATTTTCCTCGGGTAAAAGGTAAGTGTATATCTTTATGACTTGTGCAAAGGATAATTATGGAAAGAATTTTCCAACGAAGTATTAGTTTCCAGTATTTTTCAACTAGAAAATATCTCAATTGGTCTTTTGCAAGCCTTTGGGGTTGTGTTTTAAGGAAACACACTTATAATCTATGACTGACACTTCAAAATACTTCACTAAATTTTGATAGTACTTAATGGAAGATCAATAGATGTGGTAGTTGGTAGTTGGGAAACCCACAATTCATGAAAGAAGTTGTTGCAAGAGAGATTGTGTTACGTCTTGAGCTAGCACAAATTTATTTCAAAGTGATGAAATTAAATGTGGAAAAGGTGATTGGCATTGGAAAATTGAGTCATATTCAAGCTTGGATAGTAGAGTGGATCTATAGCTTTCACTGTAATGCCCCTAATTTTTTTATTTTAAAAATAGGAAGTCAAAGGCTCTATGGGTCAAGTGGACCCTAGGGAAAATATTTATTGTGTGTATATTTTATTAATTTGAATTAATAAAATTAAAAATGAATTAATGGTGCAAAGACTAGATAATGATTAGAGATCAAGAATCCAAATCCATGAGCATGGATAAGGATCATAAGACTTTCCCAATTATCTAAAATTACTTGGAGAGAATGAATTAAATATAGCAGTTTAGATTGGAGATAAAAGTCCAAAAAAAAAAAACAATCCTAGTAAAGAGGAAAGTTACTGGGAAATGGTGGAATAAAACTAGAAAGAGAAAAATCTAGTTTTAAAGTAATTTTGTGGAAGAAGAAACATTCTTAATTGGTATAGAGTTCGTTAAAGTAAAATGAGTGAAGGCAGCCCAAAATATACATGCATAAAAATTATAAGACCGAGCATGATACATTGATGCAGAATACCTGTAGGAGTAGGTAGTGACACAAGCATGATATTTGGAGATTAAAATGGCTGACATAAAGCTTTTATGCTCCATTTTACCTACAATATAATAACAAACACATTATAAACGTTCCTAAAATTTAATCAAAACAAGAAATGGGTTTTTAATTAATAACCGAGTCTTTCCAAATTAAAATTCAAAAACCTCAAAGGAAGAAACTATGTGGAGAGATGAAAGGCATATACGCTTAGAGCCGAAGTAAAAATTGTGAGACAACCTTATTGACTGAAGTGGTGGTTTGGTCAATGCTAACACTCCCAAAATAAACGAGAAAAGCACCATGAGAGTGTAACATACCCCGATAACCTCGCAAGAAATATGCATGGAGTTAGGACTTTTTTTTAACATTTACGAATGTGTAACCTTATAAATTTCTTTATATATTTCTGCATTAACCATTTAAATACCCATTATCATCACATAGAGAAATATTTAGCAAAAATCATAGTGAGTTACACAACCATTAATTGTTCTTGTTGTAGTATATTAACTTAAATTTCCTGCTATAACTATGCATCGATCCCATGATCATTTTAATTCAATTAGTAGATCACCTAATTGATAATATCAACGTCATATCATGAAAGAAATTAACATCATCAAAACGAAGTTACTACAGCTACTAACTAACAATCATACAACAAGACAATTTATGCCCTCGTAAAACCCCATAGGTGATACTAAAACAACGTTTAATTTTATTTGAGGGTTGTCACCCCTCACTCAATGGTTATAAGGGAGTCCATCCCTTGACCATTGTAATAAAATTTATATATAAAAATAATCTTAAACGAAACATAACTAGCTATAAGTTATTACAATCATCATGATACCATTTACCCACGAATCATCAATCTCTATCTTTGTATTCAGACTGTTTCCTTCAGGGGATCATTGTGCAATTGGAACTACTAAACCTACATGGACTAACAACTCTTTCTCTTCCACAATGTTAAACTTGAAATTTCCTTTTCTCAAGTCATCCTTCTTTCCTGCCATTTCTGTCGTCAGCACACTTGATATCATGATTAGATAAAATATTAATAAACCAATAATCGATCTCTATTTGTGACACTTCAACAAATATTTGTATGCATTTATAAAACATAACCACATTGACATTAGTTTCCTTATTTAACATCATTTCACATGCATTAGTAACAAATAAATCCATATCAAGCATCCTCTTTCCACCAAACACTAATAAAATCTTGCATGCACTTTCCTATTATTTCCAAAAGAAAGCTAACATACTATATAATAATACTGTGCATGCAATGCATAACAATATTTTCAAGATAACTATCCCAACAAGAAATTTCTCTTTTTTCCTACTCGTATGTTTTCTTTTCAATATGGATTAATGCAATAGATGTTATACTTATGCATGTGAATACATGTTCTTTTCCAAAAACATATTTTCCACCCAAGATCTATTCATACTGGTTACTATGTATAACGATGCCAACTCTATTTCAAACAAAGTTAACATACAAGTTATAGTTTTGTGCATGCAATAACATATCTTGTTCTTCCTGCATGTAAAACATATATTTCTTTTCAAAAGAAACCAAATAAATATTTCCTGGAAAAATAAACACATTTCTTTTCCAAGGGTCAAACGCATACCACTTATCATTTCATGCATGCAAAGTGACATTTCCCTCTCATCCAAAAGATATAACCAATAACTATGCATAATATTCTCCCAAGATAAAGCTAATACCATAGCTAATCCCTTTAGGTTGGACAAATACATATTATTTTCCCCAAAAGAAGGCTAACACAATAAATATTATGTGATTGCATCTTCCTTTTCTCTAGAAATCTAATACTCAAAAATATATTTTTCCCATGCATGCAAGCATATATGTTTCTCTAAATAATATTACATAATAAATCATGTGATTACTCTTTTTCCTCTCTAAGAATCTAATCCAATAATGCATAGAAGGATATATTTTTATCTTCTATTCATTTTGAAGAGTTTTAACACAATAATTATTTCCTTGCATACAATTATGCAATGTTCCAAATGGGAAAATATAGGCTCAGTAGGGAATATCTTAAGATATTCCACTATGGAATCACGGCAATATGGAATTACACCAATAGATCTAAACCAGAGATAGACTGGCAGGGCATTTACTAGATGCATCACCTTCACAAGGAAGGGTGAAATCCAGAGGCTTCCTGGCCCATTCCAGACTCTGTCTATAGAAGAATGGTGGAACAAAGCAAGTGTGGGAATGACACACTCATCTTAGAGTTTTCTGCTCTTAGGAACCTTAGATCTATAGATCTAAACAATGGATCCAAAAGAGAAGTAAAAACCAACCAAGGAAGAAGCGCTAAATTCCACTCTCGGGAAAATCTGCAATAGGCTCAAGGAGGACATTGTATAAGCAAGCCAGTGTGAAAATAATGTAGAACAGGGTTGGTTTCCCTTATTTTAGGTTGTGTCAGACCTCAAGAAAATTTTCAGCAAAAATAAATGAGTTTATAGGTTTTAACAGATCTCCCACAATCAACACTAGCTGAAAAATCAGCTAAAGGAGAGAGTTGGTAAATAGAGAAACCGTCCTTTAGAAATTGCGCAGTTTCTACTGGAAGACACTAGAAATCAGCCATTAGACTCATGTTATAGTATGGAATCAAGAAATCAGATCTATAATCAAGTGCCTTTGTAGAAGTATTGGATTTACTTGAAGCAAGAGAAAGAATCCTTCAAAAATAATAGCAGAAACAATTGGAAAAGCTGCAGAAAGACTTGACAAAATTTTATATGAGGAGCTTCAGATGATGTAGGTTAATATTCAGATCTACAACTGATATATGGCTGAAGCATCAGATCCATACCAGATCTGGAACTACTTAGCCTTCTAAACAAGATCCCCCTGGGGTTTTATCAAAATAATGCATAAATAAGTGTAGATCTAGCTTTTAATACACTGAAATTTTTATTGCAAATAAATTCAATCATTATATAATCATGGTCCATATGCAAACAAAGATATTTTCAAAGGATATGGTTACTCATCTCTTGATCCATGCTTGAAATACTCTCTTCCTCTTCCTTGGCTCCATTCTCCATGTATTCTCCCATTTTCCTCTTCTATTTCTCTCATGGGATTATAATAAAAAATAGAATTAATTAAAATGGAATAGATTTTATAAATCATAAAAGTATTCCAACTTTTTTTCTAAATCATAAAAGAATTCCATCTTTTCTAATTCATAAAAGCATTCAAGCTTTTCTAAATCCTAAAAGTATTCCAGCTTTTTCTAAATCATAAAATAAGTCCATATTTTCTAAATCATAAAAGCATTCCAGCTTTTCTAAATCACAAAAGAAAATCCATAAAGCCTCCATAAATTTGTTTTTTCCTAAATTAGAAAAGCATTCCATAAATCCCTCATGCTTTTATTTTTAAAGGTAGATTTTCTTTTTCCTTATGAGAAAAATATCACTTATCCATACTTTTTCCAAATATATTACTCATTATTTCTAAAACTCATAAAATATACCAACTTGGAAATATAATTTATTTCCATGGAAGAATATAAATTATTATAAATAAAATAATTAAGAAATAATACTTCCAATATTCTTATAATCAACAATTACAAGAATATTCTTCATTTAATATCAATATAATAATTAATAATATTTAATTATTTAATAACCCTCATTTTATGAGAGTTTTTATGGTGGCTTATGTGAGGGATATTACAAACTCCCCCCCTTAAAGACAACATCTTCCTCGATGTTCTTCTCTTGTTGGAACATTAACCTTTAATTTTCATTTCCAATTATTTAGGAAATGTAAAATAATACCTAAATCCTAATACTTTCATAAAAACTCAGGGAGCACTTAGCCCTTTAATCATCAAAATGATAAGAAAACTCTATCAAGTCCACATTGCATTTTATTTAGGAGTTACACTAGTCTTTCTCTCCCACTAGTGTTTTTGCAAATTATTGTCTTTCTCTCCCACAATAATTTCAATCCAATTCAAACTCATGGTATTTATCTCCAACCATTTGTCCCTGCTATTAACCTACTAGATTTTCAGCTAATAGCTCTAATTTGCAATTGCATGAGGTACTGAACAAACAGTCAATCTAAACTTTTTATAAGAAATCATAACATAACAATTCATATAACCTTATATAAAAATTCATAGATAAATCTCCAAATTTATGTATGCATACCGATACTATGACCAGTCCTCCCAACCTTAGAGTTCGTCTATCTCCAGAACTCACCCCCGAGCTGAGATCCTCCAAGAACAAACTAACCTCAATCTGTTCTGGAGCAACTTATTTAAGCTATGCTCTCCCCAAAGCCTGTTTCCAATTCTGCGTCCAGAATTTCAGGATGCTTTTATTCTTGTTTGCCTAGGCTTCCCTTATTTAGGGACTTTAAAGCTGTTTTCTGCTTTTCCAGCTTTTCCAGCTTTTTACCTCTTCCCAACTACTTTCCTCATCATTGGGGAATTTAGATTTTTCCTCAAAAATCTAAATTAGAAATAACTTCTTTCAATGATTTTTGAAAGATTTTGGGGAAAGTATTTACCTTTTCCATAACCTCATGGATTAGGCATGTGATCTCAATTTCTCATTTGGTCATAGTGCATACACAATATTTTATTTATTTTTCATAAATAAATAATTAACCACATCCACACAATAATTATCCATTGGGGTCCACTCCCCTTTGGATTTATTTTCAAATGTCTAATTTGAAAAGCATAGAACTTGGGGGTGTTACAAAAACTCTAGAGTTATTTCCTGAATACCCCAACTAAAGTATTCATTAACTCAACAATAAAATAAAATATTACCTCATTACATCAATCCCATCATAGCTTCCATAGCCATTGAATCCAATAAAAATTCAATGTCGAAAAATAGTCAATGTCTACAAATCCACTGTAATTTACATAATTTTCCATTGCATATTATCATTAAGGAAAACGAACATTTATGTACACCATGCATCTATACTTGACCCACAACATGGAATCCACAATTTGTCAAAGCACATTGACAACAATTCATCGCATGTAATATAGGTGGTATACATTCAAAATTTCCACATAATAATAATAATCATGTAGCTTAGAAAAAGACATTAACATATGTTGCATACCATAGCATGATACTTTATTTAAGGTCTCACCTTAGCAGCCATCAATATTGTAGAGAACTAACAGTCCCATTGAACACTAGGACACAAAATGTGATTTTTTTTTTCTTTTCGCTTAGCATTAGCTTGCAACCATATAAGCGACAACCATTGAGGAATTTTGTGAAAATAATTTGCAATCATGAAATCTACAATCATTGTAGACTTTTTTTCAAATAGTATGCAAGCATGCAATCTACAACCAATTCGACATTCCATCAAACAATTTTCAAGCATGCAATCTACATCCATTGAGGAATTTTAACAACAATTTGCAAGCATGCAATCTATGGTGGATAAGGCATTCTTCCAAATAGTTGGCAAGCATACAATCTACTACCATTGAGGGACTAGTTAGCGGAGATGAAATAAATTTCCATAAATATGTTTATACTCTCATAGAGATAGTAAAACTAGAATTTCTAGAACATCATGAATCATATTAATATCATCAATGGTAAAATTTCTGCTAATAACAGAACCAACAATCCCTACAACAACGTCTAATCAGAAAATTTGACCAAATTATGGATCCATTTCTAAACATAACTTTTTCTTGGAATCACCATGGGGGTTACATGATCTTAAGGTATGAAAACCCCTTGATATTAAAGATTAATCACATCCAAAGCTTCCACGGACGAAATTATTTAAAATAACAAAACCGTGGATCTCAATAACCACTTTTTGTCGAACACACGGAATGCAAACTTTCCTCTACAACTCTAAATGAAGAAAGAGAACCCACAATTATGCTACTATGATTTTTTCATTGAATTTAAGTTCACTATGTGCGTTCTATTTCACTCGTTGCTTATTTTTAACAACTAAAGAGTTTCGTTCAAATATATATATATATATATATATATTGTTTTCCACATTCCATTGTCCTCTTTAGGGTCAAACCCAACTTCTATATTATTTAGTTATCACACCAACCATACGTGTATTCATTATTTATAGGTAGTGCATGATAAATTTAGCCATGTTTTTCCATTCTTTTTTCTTATGCACCATAATCATTTTTCTCATATTATGCATGCAAAGGTTGGTAATTACTCTACAATATAAACAGTGAGTGCTCAAGATGGTTCATAGGTACAATAGAAGTTTTATTGTTTTTTATCCACATCCATATTAAAATTTCATGAGCACAACTTTTAAAGAAACATTATAAATGTCTACTCTTTCATGCAGTCATTAATCATGCAACATGCATCTCATGTTAATTGTAGTATACTACAAGTTTAATTAAAATCATACCTGAGATGATGCCCACTAGCATCATACCTCTACTTCATTTTTGCATAACGATTCCCAAAAGGCGCCAGTGTTGCAACCTTTTGCTCTGATACCATTTGTAACATACCCCGATAACCTCGCAGGAAATATGCATGGAGTTAGGACTTTTTTTCAACATTTACGAATGTGTAACCTTATAAATTTCTTTATATATTTCTACATTAACAATTTAAATACCCATTATCATCACTTAGAGAAATATTTAGCAAAAATCATAGTGAGTTACACAACCATTAATTGTTCTTGTTGTAGCATATTAACTTAAATTTCCTGCTATAACTATGCATCGATCCTATGATCATTTTAATTCAATTAGTAGATCACCTAATGGATAATATAAACGTCATATCATGAAAGAAATTAACATCATCAAAACGACACAATTAACAATCACATAAATAGACACCGATATACCCTGGAAACCCCGTAGGGTGAAAACCAGCAAACGTTTAATTTTATTATTAAACGCTCGTGAGAGTTGTCACCCCTCACTCAATGGTTATAAGGGAGTCCATCCCTTGACCATTGTAATAAAATTTACATATAAAAATAATCTTAAACGAAACATAACTAGCTATAAGTTATTACAATCATCATGATACCATTTACCCACGAATCATCAATCTTTGTCTTTGTATTCAGACTGTTTCCTTCAGGGGATCATTGTGCAATTGGAACTACTAAACCTGCATGGACTAACAACTCTTTATCTTCCACAATGTTAAACTTGAAATTTCATTTTCTCAAGTCATCCTTCTTTCCTGCCATTTCTGTCGTCAGCACACTTGATATCATGATTAGATAAAATATTAATAAACCAATAATCAATCTCTATTTGTGACACTTCAACAAATATTTGTATACATTTAGAAAAAATAACGACATTGACATTAGTTTCCTTATTTAACATCATTTCACATGCATTAGTAACAAATAAATCAATATCAAGCATCCTCTTTCCACCAAACACTAATAAAATCTTGCATGCACTTTCCTATTATTTCCAAAAGAAAGCTAACATACTATATAATAATATTGTGCATGCAAATGCATAACAATATTTTCAAGATAACTATCCCAACAAGCAATTTCTCTTTTTGCCTACTCGTATGTTTTCTTTTCAATATGGATTAATGCAATAGATGTTATACTTACGCATGTGAATACATGCTCTTTTCCAAAAACATATTTTCCACCCAAGATCTATTCATAATGGTTACTATGTATAACAATGCCAACTCTATTTCAAACAAAGTTAACATACAAGTTATAGTTTTGTGCATGCAATAACATATCTTGTTCTTCCTGCATGTAAAACATATATTTCTTTCCAAAAGAAAACAAATAAATATTTCATGGAAAAATAAACACATTTCTTTTCCAAGGGTCAAACGCATACCACTTATCATTTCATGCATGCAAAGTGACATTTCCCTCTCATCCAAAAGATATAACCAATAACTATGCATAATATTCTCCCAAGATAAAGATAATACCATAGCTAATCCCTTTAGGTTGGACAAATACATATTATTTTTCCCAAAAGAAGGCTAACACAATAAATATTATGTGATTGCATCTTCCTTTTCTCTAGAAATCTAATACTCAAAAATATATTTTTCCCATGCATGCAAGCATATATGTTTCTCTAAATAATATTACATAATAAATCATGTGATTACTCTTTTTCCTCTCTAAGAATCTAATCCAATAATGCATAGAAGGATATATTTTTATCTTCTATTCATTTTGAAGAGTTTTAACACAATAATTATTTCCTTGCATACAATTATGCAATGTTCCAAATGGGAAAATATAGGCTCAGTAGGGAATATCCTAAGATATTCCACTATGGAATCACAACAATATGGAATTACACCAATAGATCTAAACCAGAGATAGACTGGCAGGGCATTTACTAGATGCATCACCTTCACAAGGAAGGGTGAAATCCAGAGGCTTTCTGGCCCGTTCCAGACTCTGTCTATAAAAGAATGGTGAAACATAGCAAGTGTGAGAATGACACACTCCTCTTAGATTTTTCTGATCTTAGGAACCTTAGATTTATAGATCTAAACAATGGATCCAAAAGAGAAGTAAAAACCAACCAAGGAAGAACCGGGAAATTCCACTCTCAGGAAAATCTGCAATAGGCTCAAGGAGGACATTGTATAAGCAAGCTAGTGTGAAAATAATGTAGAACAGGGCTGGGTTCCCTTATTTTAGGCTGTGTCAGACCTCAAGAAAAGTTTCGGCAAAAATAAATGAGTTTAGAGGTTTTAACAGATCTCCCACAATCAACACTAGCTGAAAATCAGCTAAAGGAGAGAGTTGGTAAATAGAGAAACCGTCCTTTAGAAATTGTGAAGTTTCTGCTGGAAGACACTAGAAATCAGCCATTAGACTCATGTTATAGTATGGCATCAAGAAATCAGATCTATAATCAAGTTCCTTTGTAGAAGTATTGGATTTACTTGAAGCAAGAGCAAGAATCCTTCAAAAATAATAGCATAAACAATTGGAAAAGCTGCAGAAAGACTTGACAACATTTTATATGAGGAGCTTCAGCTGATGTAGGTTAATATTCAGATCTACAACTGATATATGGCTGAAACATCAGATCCATACCAGATCTGGAACTACTCAGCCTTCTAAACAAGATCCCCCTGGGGTTTTATCAAAATAATGCATAAATAATTGTAGATCTAGCTTTTAATACACTGAAATTTTTATTGCAAATAAATTCAATCATTATATAATCATGGTCCATATGCAAACAAAGATATTTTCAAAGTATATGGTTACTCATCTCTTGATGCATGCTTGAAATACTCTCTTCCTCTTCCTTGGCTCCATTCTCCATGTATTCTCCCATTTCCCTCTTCTATTTCTCCCATGGGATTATAAAAAAAATAGAATTAATTAAAATGGAATAGATTTTATAAATCATAAAAGTATTCCAACTTTTTTCTAAATCATAAAAGAGTTCCATCTTTTCTAATTCATAAAAGCATTCAATCTTTTCTAAATCCTAAAAGTATTCCTTACAAAATAATTCCATATTTTCTAAATCATAAAAGCATTCCAGCTTTTCTAAATCACAAAAGCAAATCCATAAAGCCTCCATAAATCTGTTTTCCTAAATCATAAAAGCATTCCATAAATCCCTCATGCTTTTATTTTTAAAGGTAGATTTTAAAGGTAGATTACTCATTATTTCTAAAACTCATAAAATATACCAAATTGGAAATATAATTTATTTTCATGGAAGAATATAAATTATTATAAATAAAATAATTATGAAATAATTCTTCCAATATTCTTATAATCAACAATTACAAGAATATTCTTCATTTAATATCAATATAATAATTAATAATATTTAATTATTTAATAACCCTCATTTTATGAGAGTTTTTATGGTGGCTTATGCGAGGGATATTACAGAGAGGTGGATGGTTCCATCTCTACCATGCTGGTTCGATCAACCAGAAATTGTAAAAATAATTAACGTAGAGAAATCATATAATTTCCAGCCATGCATGAATTGGAAATAAGGTTAATATAGGTTATCCAAACACGAAAAAAAAAACCACGTTCCCTGTGGGATACCATGGATGGAGGTCTATGGATTTTAAAAACTCGAAACAAACAAACACAAAAATTTACAAAAAAAGTAACAAGCAGAATAGGCATAAAACCCAGCGTTATGAATACATCGCAAGCATAAACATAAATTAAATCCATGTCTTACCTGGAAAACAAGAGGAATGTTATGAGCCTTTCTAGGTGTCTAAGAACGACTGAACTTCCAAAAACTTAGTAAAATAAATTGTGATTCTCAGCTAACAGTAAGTTGAATGACGTGTTGAAAAACCACACATACAAACTTGAATGGGCGAGGCAAAAACTGATTCGATCCTTCTTGGTGAAAATGGAGAAGTTTCATATCTAAGGAGCAAGATATAATGGTAGAGCCAAACAAAAAATTGGAAGAGAGACTGGAGAGGTAAAATACGAACTCGAATGGAATCGAATAACCCGAAAACCTAAACCAGTTTCCAAGAATATCTCAACCGTCCAGGTGTATGCCATGAGGAGCAAGAGAAGTTTCCGCGGATTGACGCGTTCCCTCTAACCTCTGTCAAGCCACGTGAATCAGTACTGTAAATTAATTGACATACGATCTCGAGAAATATGGTGTACCGAGATTGCATGAAAATAGAATTGGGAACAAGTTTAAATCAAGGTAATTGTAAAACCCTTGACGTGTTGAAGTGCAGTGACATGGAGTCCATCAAGGATGACTTATCACATGAGGTAAGGAATGATAAATTATAATTCGAATGTTTTGAAATTACATGTAATAGTATGAACAAAGTTCCATATAAACCCCATTGGAAGTACATTTAAATGATAAAAAAAAATAGTGGTTAAATTTAAATGCCAATACGAACTCATATGAAGGAAAGGTGAATTCAAAATTACGATTTCGTATGAAATTCCTCAATCTATAAGATAATTATTATCCTTTATAAAGAGCCATATCCAAAGTAAATACCACTTTGATAAAATATATATATGGTAGAAACAATGGAGGGGTACCATGTTTAAAGTAATGTTTATTTGGTTGGGGAGAAATTATGTTTAGAAGAGGAGTAAGGAGTTAACTTAGAAAGAGAAATTTCATAAATATGTAAGGGGGAAATTAACTATTATACTAAGAATTTATATGTAAAATGAAATGGGATAGTTTCATAAGAAATATGGTCTCATCGACATGGTAAATATGAAATTTTAATATAATGAATATATGTTCAAAGTTACAAAATATTAAAAGTACAGACTAGTAAAAGGTTGATGGAAGATATTTTTCGGAAGGTGACGAAAAAACATTAGTTCATAAGATAGAATTAATGTTAATTATATAATTAGAAAGAAGTTTTTTTTTGGCGAAATAGAGATGTTACAAATGGTATCAGAGCCCATGTTCTAACACTGGGAAAAAATGTGTGCTCACACCAGAAAAAAGAACTGTTGATGTAAATTCTTTTGTTAACATAATTTTTCACTAATATTACTTTTGTATACAATGAATTAGTGTAGAAGCGTACAACTGAAAACCTTGAGTGAATGGGATGAGTTGTATGTGCATTTGAGTGGTGTAGAAAAATCCATCATATCCTAAATATCCATTGTTGGCCATGATGCATCAGATGCAAGGAGAAAGAAGGAAACTGAATAACCACATGGAAAGATTGTCGCTAGTCAACGAAGAACAAGAAAGGTTAATCAAAAGAATTGACCTCCAGGAATAGTCACAAAGGTGAAGGTTCTAGGAAAAAGAGAGGAGGAACTTAAAATCACTCAGAAGAGTCTGAGGAGGATGAATCCTTTAGAAAACAGTCTAGAAGGACCAAGGAATTACAGGGTGAATTCTGAAAAAAAATTTCAAGGCTCCCTCCTATGATGGAGAGAAGGATGAAGATACAGAAGCTTGGATTCTAAAATTGGTAAATTACTTTCAAGTTAGTAAGTATGAAAGTAACTTGAGATCTGGGTTGGCTATTTTCAAATTTCCAGGTAAGGCTACCTTGTAGTGATAAGAAAACAAGTGAGAAAAAATTCACTTAAAAATATGTTCAATTTAAAAATAATAATCGATATCTATATGACCGATAATATGATGGAAAAGAAATATAGCTTCATGAGATTAGGTTGGGACAACTTACTAATGTTGTGTTGTTACCACACCCACCCAACCTACTTCGTTAGGTGCCATATATACTAGAAGAAGAGGCAAAGGTAGGATGATTTTAAAAACTGCCTACCTACTAGCTATAAGGAGAGGGATGACGAATTATGTCTCCTGAATTTATGAAAACCATAATTTGAAACCTACTAATTGAAGGATAAAGTTAACTCTGAGAAAGAAGAAAAGAGAATGGAAAAAGTGTGAAATGGAAGGACCACGAATTGAGAAGACTTTCCTTCAAAGTTCAAGGATATACTTGAAACATAGAATTAATGAGAATAAAATGTAAGGTAGGAATACTAAAACAATTATCGTTGATTAAATACTTCTAGAAACAGAAATTGACCAAGAGAGTTATACGTCATTGAAAATTATAGATAGTCTATCAATAGAAGTATAAAATCTGTGGTAGGACAAACGAGGTTGGAAACAGTTGAAAAGAAATTTAAGGGTATGAATGTTAAACAACCTTTTCTAGCTCATGAATCTAGGTACAATTTAGAAAAAATACAGAAAAATTACAACAGGCTGGAATTGTTTAATTAAGTTACTAAAATAAAATTAATGCATAGGTTACCTAATATTTTGTGAAGTAAATGGGTATAAATAACATGAGTAAAAGATAAATGTTTTACCTTTCGATTCCTATGCGGTGTTGGTAGGAATGGATTGGTTAGAAAAACTGAAAGACATGCTAAATTGTTTAGATAAAGCCATACATGGTATAGGTTGTGAAGGAAAACCAATGATAAAAAAAATACAACTGAACCCAATAGTAGTGAGGAAAATTTCAACACTTTAGTTGAAAAGCACAGAAAGAAATGGATGACAAGTGTATGCTATAGAATTAAGACAAAAAACTGAAAAAGGAACTCATACAAAACTTACCAGTCATCTGAGAGAGTAAGGAGGTAGTTCTAGATGAAAGTCCCTCATGTACCCACTAAAACAAAAACTAAGTTGTAAATGAAGTTAATACCATGAGCTATACTTGTCTCTAGAGCCCTACAGGATGAGTACCCCAAAATTGTACGAGTTAAAACCGTAGCTACAAAAGTTGCTGAAGAGAGACTATGTAATACCAAGTGTATCGCCACGGGGAGCACCAGTAATGTTGGTGAAAAAGAAAGTTGGAACATTCAAAGTAGGTATAGATACTGAAAACTGAATAAACTGATGATAGAGAATAAATATCCTCTACTCAGGATAGATGATCAATAAGTTATTATAAATTGAGAATTAAATAAGAGATGTATCAATAAAAAGATACATAATTTATGAATTAGAACTTCTACATGATTGGGTTGATAACGTTTTACTCCTTTATGTGTTAAGTAAAACAAAACATAAATAACAACTCAAACTTGTTTTAAAATTCTACAAAATTTAGAGAACATAAAAGGCATCATAGGCTTAACAAAAAGGAATTTTATAAGCATAAAATTTATTGGTTGAGTTGTGTAAATTCAGAAGAAGGATGAGAACTGCACTGAGAAAAGAGACACGTTAGCATGAATTGATCAGTATTTACTGATGTTTCAACCATAATATCAACCATGGTTTTGGAAAAATACTAGAGGAGTTTGGTAGAAAGATTCTTAGTCTTAGCCTATATCATTTCTTCTCTACCGAAGCAAGGAGAGAAAAATGAATGGACCGAAAAAGGTAAATATAGCTTGAATAGTTAAAAGACTTAAACTAATAAATACTCTTGTTTTTAAGATTCTGACCCAATACAAGAAAGGTTAAAAGGTAGCAATGCTTGGGCAGACGGATTAGAAGTAGTATCATTGCTCAGTTATATCATATGATTCAATAAAAATTAAGACAAATGAACAGAATTATACTGAGTATGTCTTAGAGTTGTTGCTAAAATGTCTTCTCCAGGAGGTAGAGAAATTACCTTTAAAGTAAGAAGGGGTTCTGATCCTAGAACACATAAGGCTGAAGTATAAATTCTTCAACAATACGAAAAATGTTAAATTAGGTGGTTGTTTTTCCTTAATGAGTTTAAAATTAAAAAGTAAAACATGAAAAAGGAAAATAAAATAAGATATTAGATGTTTTTAAAGAGGAATGTCCCTCAAATTGTGAAGAATGTACCAGTAATGAAAACTCTGACTGTGAATAATTGAGCTAAATAGAAATGAGTTGAATAGTAAATAGGAAAAAACTCCAAGAAAAAATGCAATATACTAAGATATTTGTAGATATTCCAAATCAAGAGGAACTAATAATTTCAAGAACAAATGGTACATTATCATAAATGTCCTTAGACAAGACATATTTGTGACTAAACTTAAATTCAATATTTAAAGAATAACATTTTTGACCTGGTATGAGGAAAGAGTAATGAAATTTCTCGGCAGAAAATTTTACTAAGAGATAATGAAACGTAAGTATTAGACCAAAATTTTGGATACTATCCCTATTCCACAATGGAAATATGAAGTTGTTTGGATAAAATTAGAAATTGGTTGGCTTAGAACCATACACTAATAAGATTAGTCAACGTATCCAAGACCGCAATGGTAAAATGATATGAAGTTTCAAGATGGATCATAATTGATAGAATAGATAAGGTAAAATTCAAGTGAAAAAAAAACTTTGTAATAGAAAAACCAATATTAAGTTGAACTTGAGCATGGTTTATCACCATCTGAATAGATTGAGAAAATCAATCAAATATTAAGTGCATGGGGTACATGTATGAACTGGAAAACAGGAGCGGACCTTAAGCGAGACCACGACATATGACAAAGTTGGTTTTTATAGAAATTAATGAGCTTCTAAGTAATAGGTGTAGTTTTGGGAAGGTAAGTGTTACAGGAATTATGCAATTCCGATAAACAAGGAGTGAAGGTGAGAAGACATGCAGAGCACTCACCAAGAAAGACTTCATGGTTACACGAGGAGGAAGCCTCCCCAAATTACATGGATGATAAGTAGTAGTTCTAAAATTGCACTATACTACTATGAATCTTGAAGGGTTTTGCTACCAAATAACTCTATTGAAAACTATTAAAGTTCAGATTATTATCATGATTAATTCTTGTCAATATATATATATATACTACTCATATTAATTGGTATAAACCGTGGAGAGGTGGAAGTAGGAATGAAAGATTCTTCCAAATATACTTCTTATACTGAAGAAATAAGAAATAAAACTTCAGAGAATAGAGGTAAGCAGAGTAAAGGTAGGGTGAATGCACTTGTACTATGAAGAAATTGTTGGGAGAAATAAGATGAGATGAAGGAGGAATATTCATCCAGAGTTCAGCAATCAACATAATAATTGGAAACACCGAGGAGGGTGTTCTGTTTTAGAGGGGGAATATGTAACGTCCCTAATTTTATGCTTTTAAAAATAGGTAGTCAAAGGCTCAAAGGGTCAATTGGCCCCCAAAGAAAATATTTATTGTGGATATATTTTATTAATTTAAATTAATAAAATGAAAAGGGAATTAATAGTGAAAAGATTAGATAATGATTAGAGATCAGGAATCCAAATCCATGAGGATGGATAAGGATTAGAAGACTTTCCTAGTTGTCCAAAAATGCTTGGAGGAAATAAATTAAATATAGAATTTTAGATTGGAGATAAAAATATAACAAAAAAAACTACCGTAGTAAAGAGGAAAGTTACTAAGAAGAGTTGGAATAAAACTAGAAAGAGGAAAAGCTAGTTTTAAAGTAATTTTTTGGAAGAAGCAAAAGCAAAGCCTAGGAAAAAGGAAAACAACATCCTGATTAACTGGATGCAGTTAAGGAAACAAGATTATGTGAAAGAAGGCTTAAATAAGTAGATTCAGGATAGACAAGAGGTTGTTTATTGCTAGAGGATTTGATCTCTGTTTGGGGGGAGCTGTGGAGAAAGAGCTCAAAGGTTGGGTGGAAACTAGTCTACCTTAAGTGGTATGCACCAGTTAATTTCATTTTAACATAGAATTTTAGTATTGTTATGATGTATGGTGAAGTAAGATTTTATAAATGTACTTGGTTAAATCTGTTCACGAGTAGTATGTACATTTGACAGATTAGACTTTAATAAATATAGTAGTCCTCCATATGGTTTTATAGACAAGAAACTGAAGAGTACCAACACTCAGAATGTCTAAACCTTGATGAAGGTTTAGATATGACGTTAGGTGACTCTTATAATGTATTTATGAATTATATTCTAGTTTAATATTATGTTTCAAAAAAGTAAATTATATAAAGAAACTATTATAGAATATAAACAATTATGCATGACATATAATGTGGAATTAGTACTGTGAATTAATTATCATGTTATGGTATGATTGAACCAATGAATATATTTTAAGGATGAAGTTTGAAAGTATTAACATAATTGAGATAACAACTATAGGGAAATTGTTACATAAAATTTTAGATATAACCTCATTAAAATAGAAAAAAGTATGTTCAACATATTACAGAGTTGTATAAACGTGAGGATATATATACATATATCTAGATAGTTATACATTTAAATCCAACTTGGCTTGAGTAAATTATACAAGCTGAGAACTTTGTCCGATACAAGCTCAATGATACAACTTCTCTGTAAACTATGTGGAGATAGTTCATCAGAAGTCCCCAGAGTGGGTCACTGGAACAACCTGGAGAGGAAAAAGCTATCAATAGTATGCAACTCTAGTAAGATGTAAAGGGTACTTGCACAGAAAAGAAATCAATAATTAGTTCTAGTTATGACTATAACCATAAAAGAAAGTTTTAAAGTTTTAAAGTGAACCTATAATAGTAAAGGATGAAGTAATGATTTATGGAAAGGAAATATAGCACTTCCTAGAAAGAAATATAGTCAAGTCAAATTTAGAAATTTTACCTTAAAAAACCCGAATGGTGCTGAGAGGAAAGATTCATGTAAGGATTAGAAACTCTTGTACCAAATTCCAATGATTAAAGGGATTAATGTTTCTAGGAAAAATACTAAATCCATCAATGTTAAAATCTATTTGAGAAATAGGTGTTAATTATCAAAATACATAAGTATTATCCTTATACAGGCTATAGGAAATTTGACTGACAATATACCAAAAGACAATAACAAAATATTGACAGGGATCAAAAATATTAAATAGAGTCTAAAAACAAAATTTAGCATTATGTAAGAATTGGACACTATCTCCGAAATAAAATCAAAGAAGGAAAAAAGATACATCACCACAGACGTTTAAAAATAGAGGGCCTCAACAAAAGTCTTAATTGGCATAGAGTTCGGTAAAGTAAAAGGAGTGAAGGCGGCCTAAAAGATAAATGCATAAAAGAAATAAGGGCGAGCATGATACATTGGCACAGGATATCTGTAGGAGTAGGTAGTGCCGCAAACATGATATTTGGAATATTGAAATGGTTAGCGTAAATATTTTCTGCTCTAGCTCACCATAATAGAATAGAAAATGCATTATAAAGGTTTTTGAACTTTAACCGAAAGAGGAAATGGGTTTTTTATTAATAACCTAGTCTTTCTAGATTAAAATTCCAAAACCTCAAAGGAAGAAATTGTGTGGAGGGATGAAAGGCATATACACTGAGAGACGAAGGAAAGATTGTGAGACAAACTTATTGATCGAAGCGGTGGCCTGGTCAATGGCAACGCTCCCAGAATCAACGATCAAAGGGCCATGAGAGGTCGATGGTTCCATCTCTACCACGCTGGTTCGATCAACTAGAAATTGTAAGAAGAATTAAAGCATAGAAATCATAGAATCTCCAGCCACGCAGGAGTTTGAAGTAAGGTTAAGATAGGTTATCCAAACAAGAAAAAAAAACCATGTTCTTTGTGGGATATTGTGGATGGAGGTCTATGCCTTTTAAAAACTTGAAACAAACAAACCCAGATATTTATGAAATAAGTAACAAGTAGAATAGGCATAAAACCCAATGTTATGAATACATTGAAAGAATAAACATAATTAAATCCATGTCTTACCTGGAAAACAAGAGGAAGGTTATCAGTCATTCTCAGTGGCGAAGCACGATTGAACTTCCAAAAACTCAGTAAACGAAATTGCACTTCTCAACTAACAGTAAGTTGAATGACGCCTTGAAAAACCACAGATACAATCCTGAATGGGTGCAAAAAAACTGATTCGATCCTTCTCAGTGAAAATGGAGATGTTTCATATATAAGGAGCACGATAAAATGGTAGAGCCAAACATAAAATTGAAACAAAGATCAGAGAGGTAAAATACGAAGTCGAATGCAATCGAATAACTAGAAAACCTAAACCAGTTTCCAAGAATATCTCAACCGTCCAGGTGTAAGCCATCAGGAGCAAGAGAAGTTTCCACGGATTGACGGGTTCCCTCTAACCTCTTTCAAGCCACGTGAAGCAGTTCTGTAAATTAATTGACATACGATCCTGAGAAATATGGTGTACCGGGGTTGGGTGAAAATTGAATTGGGAACGATTTTCGTTAAATCGAAGTAATTGCAAAACCCTTGACGTGTTGAAGTGTAGTGATGTGGAGTCGATCAAGGATGACTTATCACATGAGGTAAGGAATGATAAATTAAAATTTGAATATTATTAAATTACATGTAACAGTATGAACCCCACTAGAAGTACGTGTAAATGAGAAAAAAAGAGAGTAGTGGTTAAATTTTTTTTTTGTAAATTCGGTGGGACCTTGCCATTTCTATTTATATTTTAAGACAGGTTACAAAAAATATAAAGCCATTCTTGGCCTCAACCTGCCCAAGAGGGAAACCAGGTTTATTGACCTTCTAAAAACATGATTTGCATCCCAAAATTGAAATTGTCTCTTGCGTCTATGATTTTCTTGCACTACCTGCTCCTCTACTTTAATATGTACAACCATAACAGTTTTTTTAAAAGTTCAAAATTAACAAAACTCCATCAAATCAAGACATCATCTAACCCTCAGATGAGGAGACTGGGGCAGGGTCTTTGACATTAGACCCTGGCATCTCTGCTTGGTTAAGTTGTTGAAGAATCTTCTGGAGGGTCTTCTCCATGCGACCCACTTTTTCATCTAGTCTGCTAACCCTGTCTGTAGTCTGGTATTGAGTGATCTTCAGATGCTGCTGATTGTCCTGAATCTCCAAGAGTTGAGCCTGGGTACGTAGGTCTGGTTGCATTGCTTCTGTCTTTACCTGAACTGGATGATTACCCTGGATTGCTTTTGCTATCAGGCATTTTACAATCCAATATGTATGGACTGTCTGATTAAACAAAGTAAGCCTGCCCCTTGTATGACCTGGATCAGTAATAAAATCGAGGATCTCTGCCTCTGTCTCAATATCCTCTGGTTCCTGCTGAATTTCTTGTTCCCATCCACGGATATCATTTCTGACTGCCGAAGGATTGCTCATGACATAATTAACTGCCAATGTTTCCAGGTGTTCCAAATATGTTTTCCACCCCCTTTTCTTCGGAGCAGGTTCAGTCTGAGCAGGTTGCTTTCCCTTATTCGTGGTTGTCCTGTGATGTCGCTTTCCCATGGCTGAGTGGGAATTTTGAACTAACACCGGGCAGAGTCACGCTATAACCTGGTTGCAGAGCTGTAGCTCTCCTTCACTGCCTCCTCCAATCTTTTGCCTGCAAGAGATAATGCATGCAAGATTGAAAAGGTGGAGTTAAAAGACTTACCGATTTCTCACCTGCTTTTCCGCTGGCCTGACATACACCCTGGCCATCATGCGCCATCAATCCTTTGCCGGCACTCACACACTCCACTTCGCTGGTCTGACAAGCCATGTTAAATGATCATAATTATTATTGACGGGAGCGCTTGCCAAGTTGCCGCCTCCCCTTGTCATGATGGCATGTGTACACCCCGATCGGGGGGAGAGTAGTGGTTAAATTGAAATGCCAATACGCACTCATATAAATGAAAGGTGAATTCGAAATTAGGATTTCATATAAAATTCCTCAATCTATAAGATAATATTAACCTTTCTAAAGGAGCCATATCCAAAGTAAATTCCACTATGATAAAAAAAAAAATATATATATATATGGTAGAAAATATGGAGGGGTACCATGTTTAAAGTAAAGCTTATTTGGTTGTGGAGAAATTATGTTTAGAAGAGGAGTAAGGAGTTAACTTAGAAAGAGAAATTGCATAAATAGTTGATGGGGAAATTAACTATTATTCTAATACTTTATATGTAAAATGAAATGGGACAGTTTCATAATACATATGGTATCATAAACATGGTAAATATGAAATTTTAATATAATGAATATCTGTTCAAAGTTATGAAAGATTAAAATTACAGACTAGTAAAAGGTTGATGGAAGATATTCATCGGAAGGTGAGGAACAAACATCAGTTCATAAGATAAACTTAATGTTAATTCTATAAATAGATTTTTATTTTTTTTTGACGAAACAGAGATGTTACATTCACTATAGTAACAATGGATGAATTTGAGCTTGTTCTAAGAAGAGAATTTTAAGAGAAAGACTTCTCTCACTTACATTATTTAGTCATCCTTTTATGTCGATACTCATGTGCCATCATTAAAACATGAAAGGGGAATTAGGATGTCCATATATATTTTTTATTTAAACATATATTTGACCACCTGTATGCCTTTAATACCCTTTCAATTAAATTAAATAACCAAAAAAATTCCATATGAACATTTGTCTCTTCATATAAAGATTTTTTTTAATATGTGGTATTGGTAAACATAGTATTGACTCATGGTATTATAATAAAGAATATATCTCTAATTTGATCCAATTGTCAAATATAAAAATCTTTCATTTTTTTTTTCATATATCTAGAGAGTATTTGCTTTAAGACAAATTATATCTCCCTAGATATACCCATCTTTTCAGAGGCAGGGGTGAGGGAAACTCTGAAATTTATATACTGTCCAGTGTATTAGAATGAATTTTGAAATATTATATTAGCACTCTATAGGTGCTTGTGTAAGGAAACTCCAAAAAGTGGATGCAGGGGAACTCTGAAGCTAATGCTACTAAAAATCCCATTGAGGATTTCAACTTATCCAAAAGGTTATTGAAAAGGCAACAATTTTTTTTTTCCCAATATTTAAGGGATTCAATTTATGGATCTGAGTATCTCTCCACTGGTTCGATATTTGATTCGTAACTAGTAGTCTGGTCCTTAACCAATGGGAGCCAAAGCTCTGGAATCAAGGATGCAAGAATAAGTAGGAATGATACTAGATATTAATGAAAATATCCAACCATATTATTTCTTGTTTAAGTTTATGATCCAAACGAGTCGCACATACTCCTCTTGCTAAGGACATCCTCGAAGAGCAGGGGATTTTTTCTATTCTCTATTGGCTAATAGATTAGGGTTTAATTTTCATAATTAAGAATTTTGTTAGTTGTTATATATATATATATATATATATAACACATATATTAATTATTTTTCTAATTGTTAATAATAATAAAGTTATAAATGTCAAGTCACACTAGCACAACCGGTTAAGGATGGACCTTATCAGAAGGGTGACCCAAGATCAAACCTCACAGAGACTATTGCACCCATGCTAAGGGAAGGAGACAAGTAAAACCAAGTTAGCCTAGTGTTAGTGTGGTCGAGACTAGGTGCTACCCCCAAGTGATTTTGATGACTTAGATGCTCCTAAGTTGCAGGTTATCAAGCCACTGGTCAAGACTAATGTAATCTTTGGTGAACTTAGACCACTTAACAAATAATAATAATAATAAAGTTATAAATAAGATAAATATTATTAATTTTTTTTATTATTGACAGTATAATTTATTATGGAGTGAGTGTTTTGATATTTATCAACATTTAATAGCCATTTAATTTACATACCTACAATAATTCATATTATTTTAAAATATTAATATATTTAAATTTTAAAACTACTCAAATTTTTATAATTATTTATTAAAAATAATTAATTTTATGTTTAACAAGCCCCAAGGGTTAGCTCACATGGTCGAATTCCTGTTTCCCTTGGGTTTAGGCCCTTCTTGTTTGGAAGAGGGGTTGATCTGATTAGATTTTACTGTGGATTTAGGGGCCACCCAATATCCTTCAACCACCCTAAAAATTAAACACAATTCATTTTATTCAATTCCCACTACCACAATCGGTTGAGGATGGGCCTTGTCAGCAAAGTGACTCAGGATAAAACCTTACAGGGGGTGGTCGGATTTTCTCATGGATTTAGGGGCCACCAAATATCCTTCAACCACCCTAAAAAATAAACACAACACATTTTATACAATTACCACTAGCACAACTGAATGAGTAAGGGCCTCCTCAGCAAGGCAACCCATGATGAAACCCCATCGGGGGAGGTTGTGCCTTGAGCTAGGGAGAGGAGACATGATAAAAAGTCTAGATAGGTTAGCTATCTACGATCTCTAGGTGACATTGACGACTTTGATGCCCCTAGTCGTCCTAAAAATTAAACACAACACATTTTATTCAGTTCCCACTAGCACATCTAATTGAGGGTGGGCCTCATGAGCAAGGCGACTGAGGATCAGACCTCACGAGGGGTGGTTGTGCCTAGTGCTAGGGGCAGGAGACATGCTAAAAAAGCTAGTGAGCTTAGCCAAGTGCGATCTCTAAGAGACATTGATAGCTTAGATGCCCTTGGGTCACAAAAAACAAATTTATGTTTAACAAAGAAAATATAATAATAAAAAAATTCATTAAGTATTTTCTTGTATTATTAAATAATTAATTACCTTATAAAAATAATCCCTAATCACATTAAACATTTAAACTAATTTTGCAATCTTCTAATATGTAAAATATTATGTATCTAATTACTAGCACAACCGCATTAATAAATATGGTTGATATATATTGTAAGAATATCCCTAAATTTTTCACCACCAAATATAAAGTCAAATTCTAAAAATGTTGTGTAATGAAAACCCTAACCCTAATAGCTAAACCTTAATCCTTACAATAA
This sequence comes from Pinus albicaulis, assembly GCA_034641835.2. Lineage (NCBI taxonomy): Eukaryota > Viridiplantae > Streptophyta > Pinopsida > Pinales > Pinaceae > Pinus > Pinus albicaulis. The sequence continues at coordinate 1,722,232,311 of CM076575.1, forward strand.
TAGCTAATAGCTAAACCCTAATCTTTACAATTTTCAAATATTTCTTCTATACCCCTCAAATTAGACATCTATTTATACCCTCTTGGTAATCTCTATATGGTTAAATTGAAAATTGAAACCTCCTTTAACACTAAACTAATGCCAACCCAATAAACCAAATCTATCCATACTCAATTCCAAACCAAGTAAAAAAAAATCTATTCCTTAGCTTATAATACAAATTTATTGAATTAAGGGACCTGCCCATGAGAAACTGGTTGGGAGCTCTTCCATATTTCGAATGATTTTCGCACTGAACCAATTCCAACTCTACCGTACTCAAGTGTAATAAAAATATATAAAAATAGGTTACAGAAATCAAAACACTACAAAATCATCTAGACATTGAAAAAGAAATAATGAATGGATATGCGGAGAAAAAAATAATGAGTTGAGAACAACGGTTTAACTTTTGACTGTTTTTAAATGAGCAATTATTTTGGATCTTAGGTCTACTACAATAAGGCCTACAAAGTTATAAGGATAAAACATAATTGGTCAAAGTCAAATGGGCTATCATATTTTTAGAGCAGCATGGTAGAGAATATGAGTGGAAAATGGCTAATATTCAATAGTAACACAGAATGATTTCATTCCATTTTCTTCTTCGTTTTTATTCATTTTAAAAATTTCCATAGGCGGAATGATTTAGATAAGAAAACACACTTATGACTAGTGACGACACACTGAACCTGGTTCATTTATAAACTTGTATAGAAATCAAGAATTTCATCCACCCATCTATCTGTTGCTTCTCATTTCAGAAATCAAGAAGGAAAAACCAAGAAATGATCAACATTCTAAACAATGAAATACCTATAAAAAAAATTATAGTAAAAGAATTTTTATTGTGAAATAAATAAAAAGATAAAGAAAAAGATGGAACTTAAACGAAAAACATATATAAGCATGGAGGAAATTGATGAAATTGTTCAATTCCTTATGAGTGTTACACCAACACTGTAATAGGAATTCGTTGAAGTTGCGATGAGGAGTTAAATCTGAATGCATAGGAAGAAGGGTGAAAGTTTTTGTTAATAAGTGGTAAAATAAATAATAAATTAATTTAATTTGTTTTTCCTGCATTTAAAGGTGGTGTTTTATTTCTGATGCTTTCAATTTAATTTATCTAATTATAACTAAGCATATTTCTAATTATCATTCTAGGATTCTCTAACATGAATTATTTAAAAAAATAATATATTTATGAAAATTTGAAATTCCTAAATCCAATTCTAATATACACCAAACTATATAAATATATACATCAAACTACATAAATATATAGATATATATGGATTTGTGCATGACATTCCAGGTGCAAAACCACAATGAATAGCTCCTTTGTCCATAATTTTATTTAAATTTTTTCTTCTTAATTGCTACATTTTCAAATATATACAAACATAAGGTTTTATATATGACCAATTTACATCAAACTACATTAACATTAATAAATATATATATATATATATATGTATGTATGTATGTATGTATGTATGTATGTATGTATGTATGTATTGTGCATGACACATTCCCGCAGCAAACAATAATGAATATAGCCTTGGTCCTTAATTTTATTTAAATTGTTTCGCTTAATTGTTACATTTCTAAATATATACACACATAAGGTTTTATATATGACCAATTAAGGCTAAGGATAATGATCATGGTGATTTTTAGATTTGTTTAATTTTTTCCTCTTCCTCATTTAGTTTTAGTTTTGGGTGTAAACTAAGTGTTATATTATAAGGTTACATTGTCATAATATATTATGTATATAAACATAATGTTTTGTATATGACCAATTAAGCGTAAAGGAATTATCATGGGCATATTTATTTGTTTTTGGGGTAAAGTAAATATTATATTAAATTATAATGTATTTCCATTGCTTTTCCAAATTTTGTTATTTATTTATTTAAATACATAAAATTTATTAGTAATTTATTGGTTAGTTATTATAAATTTTCTTTTAACTTTTATATAATATATATGGATTATAGATTTTATTGTAATACTACATATATGGAAAATTATTTACTATTTTATTTATAAATTATTTTTTATTAACTAATAATTAATATTATTATTTTTTTTAATCATTATAATTTTTTTCAATTATTATTATTGATTATTATATATATTTTTAAGATTAAAAAATTATTAGTAAAAATTATATGATAAGAAAACTTTTAATTAGATTGTGAAATTAATATTATTTGAATTTTTTTTTTAAGTTTTTCTTATAATTTATTATTTATATGTTTTATAATGTATTATCTTACTTTTAATAAATATATTATTAATTTCTATCAAAATTATAATATATTTATATTCAAATTTATTAAATAAAAATTCAGTTACCTAAAATAATTTTAAAATTAAATATATTAATTTTATATTTAGAATTATAAATAATATTAAATTTGAATACAATAAAAATATCGATTATTAAATTATCATTATGATCTCAATTATTCCCATAAATTTTACTTTTACGTTAGTTAAGGAAATAATTATACAGGCAAAACACTGAATCAGTAGATCATTCCCCACCAAAGACACGGTAAACAATATAGACATATAATCGCATCTATATAAATAGAATTTTCTTAATATGTTAATAAGAATTCACAATTTTTAACCATTCGTAAAAGATCAACATAAAGTTCCTTTCAAATATAATTTTAAAAAAAATCATATATCTTGCACATTTTCTGTTTTAGAAAAATTGAAAATGTTTTAATGTGATATAACTTCAAAAAAGCATACCGCTTTACATATATTTTTAGAAATTTTGAAAATATTAAATAATTTTATAAGATCATAAGGTTTATAACGATATAATTTTAGTAATTATATATATAAATTTAATATAATTTTAATAATTATATATAAAATTAAAATTAAATATTATTAAATTTGTGATTAATACATTATTTTTTCAAAAAAGAACTGTAATTTATATTATGCACCAATTCATGTAGTCTTCTTCAAAAATCATTACACAGATCTCTTTATAAAATATCATAGAGGAAACCCATATCATACCTTTCAGTATTACTATCTGTCTCTTTGTTGCATATATTTTCTGACAGGTAAATACAGAAACAGTAAATGACATGTTGTAGTCGCTTAAGTCGCTTATAAACATCCACTAACTGTAGAAAAATTTATAACATGTAGTGAAATTGCCATCAGGGGCTGGTTTCTTCATCCCTAAAGTTCTCCCAACAGGATCTTCACATCATCATATTCTTTTCAAAATAGCCGGAACGCATCAATCACAGAGGAAGTAGTCTTCAAAATGGCTGTCGGGCCTGTGATCAAAAGAGTATTGGCAGCAAGATTGTTTTAGCAAAAATTATGAGAAATGTACCACACCTGTAGTCCCATCCCCTTCAGTATTCGACAACTCATAATACATAATACCAAAAACACATTATACACTTTATAATTATAAAAATGATGAATTTGGCAAGATGGAAATTTACGGGTCAGGGTTATTTCAAATTAACATAATTCGTTATAAGTCAATCCATTTATTTCTCACCTCCCATGTTTCAAATTTTCTTAATATTCTTTGAAATCTGGCTGAGTGGAACATCATAAAACAAATTAAGAAATGAAGCATCTAGAAACAATATTTAAGAAATGAAGCATCCAGACACAATATTTAATACTAACCGCATACATATATATATAACCTTAATGCAAGTAATAACTAAACCATTACATATGTAAACTATTAATTTTCGTTACATTGTAATACTAACAACATACATACATATATATATATATATATATATATATATATATATATATATATATATAACCTTAATGCAAGTAATGAGAACTAAACCTAATGTTTTACATTTGATTTCTTTCCCGCTACCCTAGGAGGTACAACCGTCCGCCAAATTAGATATGACTGTACTCCACGGTTATTGTGCATCAATTATCTGGGTTATTTGTTTAATCCTACAACACGGATAACACTTACGAATTTCTCAGAATTTCTGCCACATGATGGCATTGCATTTAAGGGTGACATCTGTAAGGTTTTAACAGCGTCGATCTAAATAACCTAGATCCAACGGTGACTGGAAAATTAGGGTTATGAGGCATTGACCTCTCCGCGATAACTGTTTCTCATTTGTGTGTAGGCATTCCATCACAGCTCTTCAGAGCAAGAAATCTCTCAAGTTCTGTCTAGGCCCTGTGCGGAAGGAAATCCTTATCCTATTAATCACATGCTTTGCTTCAGCATTAGAATCTGTTAGCTTCCACTTCATGTTTAACTGGTTTTGTCCGTCCACATGGTCACGGTCTTTCCAGCACTGATAACTTTATTGAGTTCTCTTTTTTCTCTTTCTTTACTGTAAAAATGTATGGTTTACTTTTCTATTCTCTTCCACAGAGTTTTTGATACCTTAATCTTTGCTTTCTTGCTATCCTTGAGCTAATACCCAATCCTTTTGGCGGCTGCGAGGTATAACCAAGATTACAGTGCGCCATTCTTGTCACCTTTGGGCATTAGTTTTCCGTGACTCCGCTCAGATTCAGCTACTGCAACGAGGGATAGGAAGAAGAGAAATAAATGTAACACAGTGCTCTTCTCATAAATCGGCTTTGAGTTTTTTTTTGCTTTCATTCTTCTTACAGTTACTTACCTTGAATTTTGTGACGGTGCCGTTGTAGGTTTAGCACGACTCAACATCTCTGCAAGCATTAAAAAAGTTATATTGCAGTTATCTTACTTGACCTAATGTTTTTTTTCCTGTAGATATGGTTCTATAACATTGTTTAACTGTCGGTCATTAATTTGCAGGTAATTGTAGATTCTCTCGAGAAAACTGCTTGGAAGTAAAGGGTTTTTGTTATTTCTCCTTTGACCATCGCTAAACAGCTTTCCTATCGCATTTAACAGATACCTTTTCATGTGTTCAACTCGAAACTCTGAAATTATGGATTGGAGTCTTAGCCCCTTTACAGAGATCTAGAGTCATACGATTTCCTATATCATTGAACTAGCTCATAGCCTTGCCTAATGGGCAAGCCATCTTCGTTTCATGAGTCTGTTGTTGTTTTATACAGTGTGTCTTGGCACCCAATTTAGCCTTGGTTATAACTGGTGAAACAGTTTGGACATTTTAAGTTGGTGATGTAATATTAATAAGTTTTTTTTTTCTTTTCTGAGAGAATTTCCCAATTCATCACGATTTGAATCATGTCCTTGTTTAAGTTTAAAACTGGTAATAACAGTTACCTTCCAGTACTATTTTATATACTGTAAATTTTGTGTCCGTAATATCATTCTTTGATAATTATCTATATTACTTGTAATGGTGTAAACCCTTGAATTTTATCGTATTAAAGTTATTTTTCCCCACTTCTAGGTTGGTTTTGAATAGTTAACATACAATTTTTCCATACCACTTGAACAGAGTCTCATCATTTACAGTTCCAGTTACTTTTCCAGATTGTATACTTAGAGGTTTCATTTATTTCTTTAGTTATATGAAATGTTTGTCATGCGTCCATTCCAGTTAACAAAATAGATATATTTTCCATTTTCTAAATGTTTACGATACAGTTCATCTTCTTTTTCAACAAGTTTATGTCTTACAACTTCTACAGTTTTCTCTGCTATATCTTTGAATAAATTTAGAAGTCGACTGAACTGATTGATTTTTAGTCCATGTATAGCTTATGAGGTTTCGAACAATCTTACTACAATTCTAGAACCCCAAAGTTCTGGAATTTGGCAAAGTTCCCTACAATTCGTGTTCTTTAGTTTTCTATCTATAATAACACTTACTGTACAAATAATTTAGTAAATAACAAAGAGGTATTCTTACTTTGTTTTAAATAGTTTCTTCTATAGCATACAAATATTCTCCTTGAACCGTACAGTAAATGTTTACTATGTACATAATAATTAAAAATATAACATTCCTTTTCCTAATTGTAAACTTTTCTACAGTTCTTTCTTAATACAACATTTAACCAGAGTCTTTCTTAATACAACATTTAACCAGAGTCTCGTTTACTGAAAATAACAATAGAATTCCACTTATCTTTGATTGACTGTGGTTCTCCTCCCTACCATGTATGAGGACATTACGTCGTCATACCCCTCGTGCCCCACTCCTGAGCCAAGTAGAAAGAAACAATGCTCGGAAGGGATCTCAGGACTCTGGTCCAATCCACTTTCTAGAAGATTACAAGATAGCTGAGAGAATTTTTCCATATTTTTCCACGAGCTTGGGAATTCAATTTTTCTCTCTCCTTTCTTCACCTTTGCAGCACATAAGTCAAAACCCCTCTTCAGATAAAATATGCACACAGAATTGAAAGAAGGAGTTGTAGGTCTCAGGTGTGGCCTGTACCTGGAGACTACCCTCAGAACAGAGAGAGAACTCTCATACACTCTACATTCATGAATGAAATATTACATCATTAAGTACAATACTAGAAGTTAGGAAGTTGCAACCAAACCCCTAATCTCTAGGAACTAATCCTAAACTAAGGAGATATGTTACAACTTATGTAACCTTTTCTCCATTAATATAAAATAATATAATTATTTTCAACTCCCCCCCTTAATGGAGAAAGGATTGTCTTGAACTCCTAGCATCCTTCTAAACAATTCAAACTTCACACGTGCAAGAGGCTTTGTAAAAATATGAGCCACATTGTCACAAGTTTTACAATATTCAACAATAATCTCTTTTGACTGTAGTTTCTCTCTGACAAAATGGAACTGAGTGTCTATATGTTTGGTATTTTTATGGAACACTGGATTGTATGCCAATTTAATAGTGCTCTGGTTATCGCTTTTGATGGAAGTGGAATTCTTCTGTTCTTCTCCTGCATCATTGAGAAGCCTTCTCAACCAGATCGCTTCACATGTCGCTGCACACAATGCCTGATACTCAGCTTCACATGAAGACAGTGCTACAGTACTCTGCTTCTTGCTGCTCCATGCTATGACCCCGGAACCTATGCTGAATGAGTAACCTGTGATAGACCTTCGATCATCCAGGTTCCCTGCCCAGTCTGAATCTGAAAAACCTGCTAGAATAACATCAGAAGTATCAGTGTATAAAATGCCATAATTAACAGTACCACAAAGATACCTCAACACGCTTTTTGTTGCTACCCAGTGACTCTCACGCGGTTTTGACATGAATTGGCTTAACACACTAACAGAGTATGCCAAGTCAGGTCTGGTTGTTGTAAGATATATCAAGCTACCAACCAGTTGTCTGTACATCGTGGCATCAACCTCCTTAGTGCCATCATCACTGCATAACTTCAAGTTCTGCTGCAAAGGTGTCGCTGCTGATCTACACTGATCCATACCAAACTTTTCCAACAGATTTCTGGCATACTTCCCTTGGGTAAGAAAAGTTTGCCCAGTATCTCTCCATACTTCTAATCCTAGATAGTAATGGAGGCTTCCGAGATCCTTCATTTCAAAAACTTGTCTCATAAGCCTTTTGATTCCTCTGATCAAATCATCTGCATCTCCTGTTATAATCATGTCATCTACATACAAAGAAATCAGAATAATATGCCCCTTCTTATTATACTTGGTATACAAATTTGGGTCATTTAAACTTCTATGAAAGCCATACTCTAAAAAGAAATAATCAACCTTTTCATACCACGACCTGGGAGCTTGCTTTAAACCATATAAAGCCTTTTTCAATCTGCAAACAAGATATTCCTGCCCCTGCTTCACAAACCCTTCTGGCTGTACTAAATAAATTTCCTCTTTTAAGTCACCATTTAAAAATGAAGATTTGACATTAAGCTGGTGTTGCTTCCAATTATATTTAGTAGCTAAAGAAATAAGCATTCTAATTGTATTTAGCTTTGCTACAGGTGCAAAGGTATCATCAAAGTCTATACCTTCCTGCTGTGAGTACCCTTTTGCAACCATCCTAGCTTTCAATTTTTCAATACTTCCGTCTGCATTCATTTTTGGTTTAAACAGCCATTTGCATGCCACTTTTCTGCCAAATCTTCTGATCCACCCACTGACAGATTTACAAAATCAATCCCGCTCCGATGAGCAAATCCGATGTTTTCCAATACAGCCAAAAAATCAATTTGATCGAAACTGATCCGATCTGCCTCTCCCGGATAGATCCGCAACTTGTTCGATCTGCTCCTCTGCAAATCGTCAAACAAAGATGAGGCTTCCCACGGATCCCCTTGAAGGTGAGTTGGTGCCCTCCCGAACAAAAAACCCGCGCCCGGATGAAATCGGTGTAAGTAAAAGACACTTGGCGCGATTTTCCCATGCGACTCCGCGCCAAGGTGATATTTCGGCGTGGTAGCGCGATTAACAGCTGAACAGACGCGCCAGTTGCGCTTCCTGGCGCTACTGTCATCGCGAAAAATGTGCCAACCCCCTTCTACTCAGAAAATTAAAAATCATCTGAGTCCGAGCCAGGTGTTCTGCAGTCCACCTGCTTAATTGAGCACAAAGCTCTCGTGTACACGCGGCCACAAAGGCACTTTTAGCCACGAAGGTGATTCTGCCACAAAGACAAACTGGCCACAAAGGCGATAAAAAATCAGGCTCACCCAATCTGAGCTCTGATACCAAGATAAAATATGCACACAGAATTGAAAGAAGGAGTTGTAGCTCTCAGGTGTGGCCTGCACCTGGAGACTACCCCCAAAATAGAGAGAGAACTCTCGTACACTCTACATTCATGAATGAAATATTACATCATTAAGTACAATACTAGAAGTTAGGAAGTTGCAACCAAACCCCTAATCTCTAGGAACTAATCCTGAACTAAGGAGATACGTTACAACTTATGTAACCTTTTCTCCATTAATATAAAATAATATAATTATTTTCAACTTCTTCCTCATAGGGATCTTGCCTTTATCCACAGAGGAAGAGTAACTGACAAAACTGTTTCCATTCAACTACTTCTTAGTTGGAAAACAATATTTTTGCCATCAATATTTCACTTATGGAACCAACTCCATAAGTAATTTTATTTAATTAAATTTAATCTCTGTCCATAATATACTATTTCAAAATAATAACAGTAAATTGTCTTAAAGTATTAATAATAAACTTAATCATCAGTTAACGTTTTAAACCAATCATTACATTAGTATGCGTAACTAGAGTGGTTTCAAAACCTTTGTTGCATGATAATCTTCGTTGTTAATTAATATTTATGGACATAACTCGGGGGCTTCAAAATATTCGTTGCACGATAATCTTGGTTATTTTTATATTTATGGACATGATGATGGCTCGAACCAAGTTATTTTTTGGTATCTTGCTATATTGGAAAGGCAGGCATGGTATAGTAAATAAAATTGATAGGCTTACTTAAAGATTAGGAAAATAATAGAATTTGAAAGCTTATTCTACTTAGATATATTAAGAGGAGATATCAAGAGAAGAGTGGAAGTGAACTTGGTTAATAAAGGAAAAATAAGGTTTTGATTTTTAAGATCCTCTAGTTTTCAACTATTGAAGAGTTTCTGGAATTATCCATAGTATTAAGGAACATTTGTCAACGTTTTCAATACCAATAGAGATCCCTCTTCACGACATTTGAATGAAGAAGTGAAAGAAGGGATTTTAGGCCATTAGTAGTGAACAAGGATATGAAAAGAGCCAACTAGAGTTATTAATGTTTATTTTTATTTTATATATATTTTACTTTATTATTTAATTTAATTCCAAAAAACAATAGTAAATAATTTTATTTCCAATTTTTCATAATAATTTTATTTATTTCCAATTTTTAATAATAATTTTATTTTAATTTTCTAATAATTACTTTTAATAATATGAACTAATTTTAATTAAATTAAATATTATGTGATAATATCTATTTTTATATATAATCTAACTAACTTAAAATCCTAAAAATATTTAATAAGAGGCAAAGGGGTGATCATTCTCAATAGGACAAAAAGAAGAATATAGAAGGAATTTTCGAAAAACGGAATAAGAAGAAAGACAAAGTTTCACCTCAAAATCTGCCTGAAATAGTGTTGAACTAAAAATAAATGCAGTGGGAATTGAGTGTTTCTTGCAAAAATATTTATGTGTCAATTGTCCCGAACTTGGATAACGGCTCGGTTCTTACACTGAAAAACCTGTTTTTTATTGGAGACAATTAGCACATATCAAGTTCAAGAAGCATTCCCATTTTATTAAATATTGATCCTCATTCCAACATGCTTGTTTTGAAGTTGATCCTTCTATGATCATGTCAGTAAACTGATTTTCACAACCACAGACAACAATTTTTTTCTTTTTTCTTTTTAGTTTTTGTCATTTTTTTAAATTTTTTTATTTTTTTTAATTTCTAGAAAATACATAATGAAACTTGTAATAGGTTGGCATAGCCACCTAACATCTACAATTTAAACTGTTGTTGTACTTTCTTCATGAATTTTTCCTTTGTGAGTGGCTGAAAATATGCTTCAAGTCTATGCTCATTCAAAAGGAATAATAATTCTTGCCCATAAATAGTTTTAATTAACCACCCCATTTTCAAAAAATTAAATCACTTCATAAGGTCCCATCCAGTGTGTATGGAATTTCCCCTTAAAACTTTTAAATCTAGAGTCATAAAGGAGCACCTAATCACCTAGTTGGAATTGATTCCTTTTGATAAACTTGTCATGCCACTTCTTGTGTTGTTGTTGAAATAACACATTCTGTTGAAAAACATCCCTTTTGAACTCATCTAGCTTGTTTATCTGCAATTGACACTATAACTATGCTTCTAAGAGGTCTAGTCCAAATTGAACTATAGTTCGAAAGGTACTTATATGGAACTCAATCGGAAAAAAAAGACCTGCTTCCCGTGTACTACATCATATGGTTTTCCCTGTGTTGTTCCGCTAAGTGGTTTGATAAGCCCATAAGGCTTCACACAATCTTCTGGCCCAGCCCTAACTATGCAAATTCACTATTCTGGTGAGGATAGATTTGATCACCTTATTCGTATATTCCACCTGACCATTTGCTTGTGGGTGATACAGTGTTGATTTCATGTGCCGAATTTTATGTTTATCCATCACACCCTGTACTATATTAGAGAGAAATTGTGATCCATTATCAATAACATCTCTCTAGGCACACCAAATATTTTAAAATTTTCGCTAAACAAAAATTTAACAAGAAATTTTTTAGTAGCAAAAGAAACAACTTTAGACTCTACCCATTTTGTAACAAAGTCCATACAAACCAAAATATCATTTTTATTTAAAGATGTTGGATTTATTGGTCCTACAGAATAAATAGCCCATTTTTCAAAGGGCTTAATAATGACCTACGGACATAAAGGCATATCATTGTCTTGGATAGGTTGGCCCATTCACTGACAATTATCAGATCGCTTGACATATTGTTTGGAATCCTTAAACAAGGAAGGCCAAAAATAGCCAGGATCACCCCTCTTATTAAATATTTTTAGGATTTTAATTTAGTTATATTATATGTAAAAATGGATATTATCACATAATATTTAATTAAATTAAAATTACTTCATATTATTAAAATTAATTATTATGAAATTAAAATAAAATTATTATTAGAATTGGAAATAAAATTATTTCCTATTGTTTTTTGGAATTAAACTAAATAATAAAATAAAATATATATAAAATAAAAATAAAAAATGAATAACTCTGGTCGGCTCTTTTCATATCCTTCTTTAGTATTAATGGCATAAAATCCCTTCTTTCAATCCTTCATTCAAATGTCCTGAAGATAGATCCCCGTTGGGATTCGAAACATCGACAAATGTTTCTTAATACCATGGATAATCTAAGAAGCTCTTCAATAAAAAAGAAGTTTATCCTCAAATATGGTTGGATAATTTTGGACAAATTTAGTCTAAGCTAGATTGACTCGAGTAACAAGAGTGCATTTTGGTCGGTAAATTTAGATGGACCTAGAAGTACTTAGGAAGCCTAGAGACACTTGAGGTATTGATTTGGGTGGACTTCAGATTATTTTGATACATAGAATAGGAAAACATGATATGAATTTTGTGGAATTTGGTAGGCTTGTGCATAGTAGGAGGCTCAACTATATGACATGCAATGATCGAAAACAAGTCACGAAGGGAAGAAAGCTAGCTACATGGTAACTTGGGTCTAGTTCATAATGAAGGGGTTTGTGAGTGCAAGGAAAAAATCATATAGGAGGATCTCTCAATAGTGTTAAGGCATAAGTGGAAGAGAATATTAATAGGAACTGTAAAGAAACTATGTGGTTATTATAAGCATACGGTTAAGAATACTAGGGAAAAATGCAAAAATTCAAAAGAGGAACAACATAGGACTTGTAGGAGGTAGGTCTATGGTTACTTGAAGACTTTGATTGACAATTATTATAAACTATTGGTCCTTGCATAATTATACTTTGTAAATGAACTATATGAAATTGATTCTATTTCTCTATTGTACATTGTAAGAGTCACCCTATAAATAAATTTAAGGTACTTTTATTGAATGTTTCCTATACATGTGGGTTTTGGATTCTAAAATACTATTGGATGTTATTTTTCCTTTCTCTACATGTGTTTTAATTGATGATATTATTTGTGTGAAGTATTTTTGTGGGGTTTTAAACACCATTGTTGGATGTGTGCCTATTATTGAATGAACTTGGTTGCATTGAAAATTTGTAGCTTAAGAAAATGAATGGGACAAATTCAAGTGGCATATCTATAATTAAATTAAGCATAGGAAAACCAGTCCCCTAGAAGAGAGAAAAAGTAGTGATAGATGGTCCCACATCCCAATATATACTTAGGAGGAACTTCAGTTTGAAAAATAGGAATTTGAGTAGATAGTGGATCTGTCACAAGAGACATTAAAGCATACTCTTCTCCAAATTCTAAATGGAAGGTGATTTAATAATTAAATTTGTGATAGTTTTAGTGCTCTCTGCTATGACAAGTAAAATAGCTTGAAGAAAAACAAAAAACCTTCATATGAGCTGGTAGACATTTGATTAAGTTCTAATTAGTTCTCTAACATGTAGAGGACAATGAGGTGGACGTGATCTAATGACTCCAATAAGGAATGTCTCGAAGTTGAAAAATTTTGTTGGTAAGCATGGAGAGAAGGAAATTATTTTGTAAGAGGTAGTGATCCACATATGCTATACCTTTAACAATGACGAATAAAATTTTCAAAAGGAGTACAAACATAGTAATGATAACCTTGAACAATATTTTTAATGAATGGTTAATAATGGTGGGATATTTGTTGAGATATTTTGTTAAAACATATGAATGAAATCATCTAACTTGCATTCTTGCATGAGTATATCCATAAGAATTCGAACACCTGTTTCAAGTGCTTCAGAATTATGTTGCGCATGAAGCTAAGCTTCAAAACATTGTCTCTCCTTAAGTCCACTCATCTCCTTTGATCACTCAATTTCTCTAGAAACTCAAAATAAGTCCCATAAATAAACAATGGTTAGGTGAAATTATGTATATGTTTTTTTATTGATTTCAAAATTATCTAAAGATGTTGGATGTTAGAAGAGACTGTAAATTACATGTCTCAAATTTGTTTAATGTGTTATAGTTCTACATGCATGATATATTAAATTATCTGAGCGACAATTTCGATGAAATAGGTTCTGTTTGAAGGTTTTTATGATAAAATGAACATGCGAAAAACAACTAATTTATATGCATGCATAGAGGAAATAAATTGAAATATATATGCGATTGAAATAATTGGTATTATATAATATAATGAGTTATTAACTCTAAATCCATTGCAGACTAGAGGAAAATGGTTGGATATTAATTCCATGAGTTTGAAATTTAATTGAAATTATTGTGGGAGAGAAAGAAAATAATTTTCAAACAAAAATAGTGGGAAAGAAAGACTAGTGTAACTCCTAAATAAAATAAAACATGCACTTAATAGAGTTTTTCTTATCATTTTGAGGATTAGACGACTAGTGTTCCTTGAGGTTTTGTGGAAGTATTATGGTTAAACTATTACTTGACATTGGCTAAATAATTGGTAATGAATAGGAAAGTTTAATGTTACAACAAGAGAATAACATCTAGGATGATGTTCTATTTAAGGGGGGAGTATGTAATATCCATGGAAAAAACTACCGAAAAAAACTCTCGTATAATGAGGGTTGTTGAATAATTAAATATTATTAATTATTATATCAATATTACCTAAACGATATTCTTGTAACTCTTAATTATAATAATATTACAAGAATTAATTCCTAATTCTTTTTTTAGAAGAAAATATATTCCTCTATATAAATAAATTATATTTCCAAGTTGGTATATTTTATGAGTTTTAGAAATAATGGGTAACAACTTTAGAAAAACTATCGATAAGTGATATTTTTTCCACAAGGAAAAAAAAAATCTACCTTGGAAAAGTATGAGTGATCTATGGATCATTTATCAAGTGATTTATGTATAATTTATGGAGTGATTTTATAATTTATAAAAAATCAGATTTATGGAGTGATCTATGGTTGATTTATGCAATGCTTTTAAGATTTAGAAAAACTATTCCATTTTCTTAATTCTATTTATTCTAAGCCTATGAAAAATAGAGGAACTAAGGACATAATACATGGAGAATGGATCCAAGAGAGAGGAATAAGGGATTCCAAGCATACATCAAAAGATAAGTAATTATGTTCTCTGAAAATTATTTTGTTTGCATATGGTGCATGATGAAATAAGAATTGGATTTATTTTCTTGGAGAAGTTCATCTCAAGGTTGTTTATTGAGAATATTTTGGCATAGAGGAATAATTTTTTTGTTCATTGATTTCTCAGAAGATTTCATGTGCTTTGAATTCTTAAAAGTTCTTCATGGCTAAATAATTCTTGGAATTGCATGCTTTATTGGAAAATAAGGTCCAGATATGCCTTCATATCTCCCAAAAATTGATAGATGTGAAAAAAATGAGAGATTTTTTTGTAAATGAGCCTGTTTCAGCAAAAATCCTCTTTCATATTTGAAAAATTATTTTTCCATTTCTCCAAAACCGTGTCCAAATTGATGACAAAAACAAGAAATTATTTCATATTTAAAGCTGCAAAAGTTGGCTTCAAAGATTCATTTCAATATTCCAACCTTGATAACTGTGTAAATAATGAGAGAGGTTGTTTTTAATAAATTCATTCCCAACAAAAACCTCTTTTGGTTTTAAATAATTTTTTTCCATAAGTTTGTAAGCTGCGTCCAAAGTTGATGAGTAAAACAAGAGAAACCGAGTAAATCAGAGTAATTCCATTTGATTTTTATGTCGGATAAGAATTGTTTCTTACGTACATATAAAGGTAAATATTGTATTAATATTATTCAAAAGAAATAAATTAATTGCATACAACAACAAATAGAACAGTTATGTTGATGTTCTTTGAAAATAAATAAGTTGTTCGCATGCACAAAAATAGAACAATTATGTTGATAATCCTTGAAAATGAATTAAGTTATTTCATTTAAAATATTACCAAGTATGTTCTCATGATGCATATGAATTAAAATTTTTAAAGAGAAATATTGGACCCTTGAAGAGAATATGTGCGTAGGTGCACATGAATAATATCTAATATATTTGATCTTCTAAAATTTAACATGTCATTTTACATACATGGGGAGCTTGAGTTGTGAAAAAAGAGATAAATAAATTTTGTGAGAAGTTTTTCACATAAAACCTTTGAATAAAATACAATTGGTTGTGATATTTGAGTTATGTTTGTTATTCGTGTTATTTCTCGAGGAAATATAAAAAATTGGTTGACGTCTGAAATGATAAGAAAATATATTGTATTGCATGAGTAATAGCCAGTGAGTTAGCTAACTTTTGGAAAAAGAATAATTATTGTGTTAGATTCCTTGGAAAATAAATAGTTATATTTATATGCAAGGAAGCATTTATTCTATTACAACTCTTCAAAAATAATAGAAGAGAAAAATATATGCTTCTATTCATTGTTAAATTAGATTGTTGGAGAGGAAAAGTAGTAATCACATGATTTATTATATTAAGATTATTTAGAAAAACATATACAATTTCATGCATGGAGAAGTATAGTTTTTGTATTAGATTTCAATAGAAAATCAAGGTGCAATTAAATGATATTGATTATGTTAGCCTTCTTTTGTGAAAGATAATTTTCATTTTCACATCTAAAGAAATTAACTATGGTATTTGTCTTCTTTTAGGAGAATATTATGTATAGTTCTTGGGCTAGATATTTTGGTAAGATGAAAATGTTCCTTTGCGTGTAAGAATACAAGCTATGCATGTGATCCATTGGAAAAAAAATATTTTTATTATTCCATGCAAGATTTAGTTAGTTACCTTTGGAAAAGGATACATAAAAGTAGGCGCAAAAAAGTGCTTTTTGGGATAGTTATCTTGAAAACTTATAATGCATCTGCATGCACAAGACTATTATCTATTATGTTAGTTTTACTTGGGAAAGGTATGAAAGTGCATGCAAGATATTGTTAGCATTGTTGGAGAGATTACACTTGATAGTGATTCATTTGTTACTAATTCATGTGAAATGATGTGAAGCAAGGAATTTCATGACAATATGTTTATGTTTTCTACATGCATACAAATATTTGTTGAGGTGTCACAAATAAAGATTGATTATTGGTATATTAATATTTTATCTGATCAGGATATCAAGTGTGTTAACGACAACAATGGAAGGCAATGATAGTGACTTGAGAAAAAAATTGTTCATGTCTAACATTGTGGTAGATAAATATTTTCTAGTCCATACACGTTTAAGATTTCTAACTATAGGATCACCCATTGATGGAAACAATTCAACCACAAAGACAGGGATTGGAGATTTATGGGTAAATGATATCATGATGATTGTAATAGCTTATAGCAATTTATGTTGAAATTAATATTACTTTTATATGTAATATTGTATGACAATGGTTAAGGGATGAACTTTATTATAACTATTGAGTGAGGGATGAACACCCTCATGAGTGTTTAATAATAAAATTAAACTTTTGGTGGTTTTCACCCTATGGGGTTTCGAAGGTATATTTGTGTCTAATGATGTGATTGTTAATTGTGTCATTTTAATGATTTTAATTTATTTCATGATGTGATTTTCATATTATCAAGTATGTGATTTACTAATTGAATTAAATGATCATGGAATTGATGCATATTTATATCGGGAAATTAAAGTTAATATGATACAAAAAGGAAAATTAATGGTTGTGTAAGTCAATAGGATTTTACTAAATATTTTTTTAGGTAAGGATGATGGTTATTCTAATGTTCAATGAGGGAATATAGAAATAAATTTTAAGAATTACACATTGGTAAACGTTGAAAAAAATTCATAACTCCATGCATTTTCCTGTGAGGTTACTGAGGTATGTTACAAGTTGATTTACTTCTTTACCCTTTTCATCCTTACGATTATTGTTTTCATTCCAAGGTTAAGAAAAAGGTTATATTTATTCCATTCCTCTAATTTATAATTGGCATTTCTAAGACAAAAATAAGGAAATCGGTGTTATGGTTCTAAGACAAAAATAAGGAAATGGGTGTTATGGAAATATAAGTAACAATTTATTTACTTCTTTACCCTTTCAGTCCTTAAGATTATTGTTTTCATTCCAAGGTTAAGAAAACGGATATATTTCTTCCATTCCTCTCATTTATAGTTGTAATTTCTCATACAAGTGTAAGGAAATAGGTGTTATGAAAAAATAAATAATAGTGATATACTTTATCATTGAAATATTTGTTGGTTTACAATTTGTATATTATTTTTACATTGTAGGAAGCACATCAATTGAAGTGTAAGTAAATCAAAATGATAAAATTTTAATATTTTTTTTTTTTTAATTACAATTTTACAAAACAAATAATTAGTTTAATGTAGGGAAGAATTAATTCAAAATTCTAATGAAATAAATGTTTAAAATATAAAAATAAATCTAAATCATTAAAATGAAATATTCCTTTTGAATCTAGAATATGCCCAAGTTTAATTGAATGAATTATATATATATATATATATATATATATATATATATATATATATATATATATATATATATATTGTATTATTTACATATTTATTTACATTTAATTTATGGTGGAAAGTATAAAATAAAGTACATTCCACTAAGACATAAGAAATTGCAATCAAATTTATTACATATCTCACAATCCCATTTCAAATCTCACTTCAAAGAAAAATGAGTTTTTAGTTAACTCAAAAACATAAAAATATGTGTCAATACATTTTCATTACACTACAATTAGTGGTATATGAGGTTTACAGTTGAGGAAAAATGTTTTCCATGTATATATTTATTTAGCTTCGCCAATCATCTATGCCTTCATTATTAATTTTCTGAATATTGCAACTAAGTATGCATGGTTATAGAAAAAATTAATTAAAAAGACAATAAATAATTATTGAGAATATAATATCTATTTTCCATTGATTAAATACTTGGATATCATTAATAGAGTCGTTAGCATTGAACTTCTCTAAGTGGCATGGTCTAAAAAATGAAAAAAGACAAGAATACTCTGAAATAAGTTCTTATGATCTTATTTCAACAATTATGTGAAGGTTTCACTTACTAGTCAATGCATTTTTTGGATATTTAATATGTAAATGGATTAACAGTTTAGAAGATTCAAACTTTTCAATTTCTTAAAAATCTCGTGACAAGAACATTCAAATTACTGAGGGTTTGAGGCGCTCGAGGGTTTGAGGTGATCGAGGGTTTGAATGAGGCGATCGAGGGTTCAAGATAACATCAACAGAATAACATCACGTTTCTGAAACAAAGCGCAGTGACTGACGGGCCGCTCCATGGCTGCGACCTCCGGAGGAGGGCAGCCACCCTCCTACCGTGACATAACAAGCGGAGATCAAACGCAGATGCCATCCCATCCAGAATCATCACAACAAAGGGCCACTCTTGTTCTGGGTGCAGAATGGCAAGCCAAGATGAAAGGTCAATGCCTGCCACGGGCAGTGAAGAAGCCAAAATTTGTCATACCAGCAACAAAGCTGGATGAATATCGAGGATATATGAAGAACCATGCATTAATCTGTAATTTTATAGGTATATGGCCTTATGAAAAGGATTTATTGAAATGGATTCAATCAAAACGGCAACCTAAAGGTCACATTGATCTGAAACTAGGAGGCAAGGGTTTTTTTACAGTTATTTTTTCAAATTTACACGATAAAGAACACATTTTCGAGGGAGGACCCTATTTTTATAGCAATGCAGGGCTCTTTCTCAGACAATGGGAGGAATGTTATAACCCTGAAAAAGAGCAATTTCTGGCTGCTCCAGTATGGGTTCGGCTCTTTGGGCTTCCAATGGATTTTTGGGACCCTGAAATTTTGGAAGGAATAGGAAATGCATTAGGTACATTTGTCAAAATTGCAGATACCTCCTTTGCAATAATTTGTGTGTACATGAACATCTCTGAACCTTTACCAGAGCAGATAGACCTTGAATATGAAGGAAAAATCTGGTCCCAGTTAATCGACTATGAACATATACCCTTTAGATGTCGACGCTGCCATGAGTATGGCCATTTGTATAAGTCGTGCCCCTTAAACGTTCCAGAAAACCAAAAACTCAGGGACAATGGCCCTACACCACCACGGCAGGATGAAGAAGGTTTTGTAACAATCCCTACAAAAAAAAGGCAACAGAGATCAGTGAACCAAAGTTCTGGATCAAATATAAAACAACAACCTCCTGGATCCACAAAAACAACCAATAGATATGAGGTGCTGCAAGAGGAAGGGGAGCCGTCGGGGGCAGAGATAGTAGTGGAAATCCCAGTAGAAAGAAATGTGGAGATAACACAGAAAAATCAAAACTCAAAGAGGAAAGCAGGGCCGGAATTAGAAGCAACTAAAGACAATATACAACAAGAACAAACCCCAATGGAGATTGAACATCCCAAAGAAGATCTGAGCACAGAGGAAAAGCTGCTGAAAAATCTTCTGGTTGAATGGCGAAATATGGACGACCGCTTTATCCCGCAAGACCATAAGACCCTGTATAAAGAAACCTTTGAGACTTACCTGACAAATCAAGCTCAAAAAGAAGCCAAAGACCGAGAAGAAGCAGCAGGCAAAAAGAAACTTCCTCCAAATAAACCGGCCAAAAAGAGAGGACGCCCAACCCTGCAAGAATCAATACAGTTAGTAGGAGAAATGCTTATTAATACAGGTAAGATAATACCGTTAACAACGGTATTCCAACAACTACCCAAAAATTCCTAATGAAAGTGCTCTCCTGGAACATAAGGGGACTGAATAGCAAAGGTAAGCAGAGATATCTGAAATAAAAATTACAAACGGAGAAACCTCAAGTAATGATGCTTCAAGAAACAAAGGTCATAGGGCAGAAGCTCGATTAAATACTGAAATCCTTCAAAATGCAATATGAGTTCATGGAAATTGATGCAAGGGGAACGTCAGGAGGAATAGTTGTCCTCTGGAATGGAGCAGAAATCATAGCAGATGGATGGATAGGCTTGCCCCATATTTTAACAGCAACATTCAGACAGATTGGAGCAGAGGATAGGATTCTTATATCGGCGGTATATGGACCCCCTATACCAGGAGAGCGTGCAGCATTTCTACAGAACATTCGCAACTTGAGTACAATGCATACAGAAAAATATTGATTGATAGGCGGAGATTTCAACATTATTCTAAATCTTCTGGAAAAAAAAGGAGGGATATGAAGAGAAGAACCGGAAATGACTCTTTTTAAAGAATTCCTTTAGGATCTCCATCTAGTAGATATTCCAACAGTTAATGGCAAATTTACCTGGAATAATCGTAGAGGAGAAAGACACCAAATCGCGTCCAGGTTGGATCGCTTCTTAGCATCTGAAGCTTTAGTGAGTCGGGATATATACTATGAAGCTGCGATCCTCCCAGCACTGGGCTCAGACCACTGGCCGATTAGACTACAGATAGAGGTGAAAGCAAGCTGCCAAAATCGGCCGTTTAGGTTCAAACTGTTTTGGCTAAGGGATCCAAGATTCATAGAGAAAGTTAAAAATTGGTGGAATGCATATCCTGTTCGAGGTCACAATAAGATGCACTCCTTCCAATTACGCCTGAAGCAGCTAAAAGTGGAAATTAAAAGGTAGAATCAGAAGGAATTCGGCAATATACACCAAGACCAAATCCGTTTAAATGAAAGAATGAAGCAGATTCAACAACAAATCATTCTTCAGGGCAGAACAAAAGAACTGGCCTTGGAAGAAGGTCGTACCCTGAGTCAGCAAGAAGAAACAAGGAAACAAGAGGAGATACTGTGGAAACAAAAATCTCGGGTCAATTGGCTGAAAGAGGGAGATCGTAACACAAAATTCTTCCATCGAGCAATGATCCAGAGACGCCAATAGAATCGAATCTTTTCTTTAAAAGAAAAGAATGGAGAACGAGTAGTCAAACATGAAAATATGGAACGAGAACTGGTTCAACATTTCCAAGACCTCCTAATTGAACCCATCCCAGATCGCCAGGAAGCTATTCAGAAGATCACAGAGCATAAGCCTCAAGTGATCACTCGAGGACAAAATCTTGCGTTGCTAAGAGTTGTTACACTACAAGAAGTTGAAGAAGTGGTAATGCAGTTACCACAGAACAAAGCCCCGGGGCCGGATGGATTCACCAGTGAATTTTTTAAAGCAGCATGGCCTTTTATGGGTCAGGATATCTTAGAAGTTGTGGAGGAATCCCAGAGAAATAAAAAGGTATCACGAGCTCTAAATGCAACCTTTCTGACTCTTATTCCTAAGCAACAAAATGCAGATACTCCAGTTGGATTTCGACCGATTGCACTCTGCAATGTTATTTATAAAATCCTCTCAACAATTATGGTTAACCGACTCAAGCCCTTGATGCCAGTGTTAATTGGCCCGGAACAAACAGGTTTTGTGCAAGGGAGACAAATCTTGGATGGGATAGTAGTGGCACAGGAAGCTATGCATACTTTAAAGAAGGATAAAAAGAGAGGATTGTTAATTAAACTGGATTTATCAAAAGCATACGATCACATCAGTTGGCAATACCTCAGAGAAGTGATGCGTGATTTTGGGTTTGAAGAAAGATGGTTGCAATGGTTACACTCATTCATCTCGTCTCCACATTTCTCAATACTCTTGAATGGTAGTCCATCAATGCCGTTTAATAGCTCCAGAGGTCTAAGACAAGGAGACCCCCTGTCCCCTTTTCTCTTCATCATTGCAGCAGAAGGATTAGGAAGATTAATTAAAGCTAAAGTCGCAGAAGGGCATCTAAAGGGATTACAACTGTGGGTACATCAGCTCCCGTTAACTCATCAACAATTTGTTGATGATACCCTCCTATTTTGCATGGCCTCACTCAAAGAATGCAAAACTATTCTCAAAGTTCTGGAAGCTTTTATGGAAGCCTCGGGTACCGAAATCAACAAAGATAAGTCCAATCTGTATTTCTTTAATTGTCCAATTGAGCTGCAGAATCACCTAGCCAGAACCTTAGGATTTCAAAGGGTATCTTTCCCCCTCAAATACCTTGGGATGCTCTTAAATCCAGGCCCAACACGCCTCATAGATTGGAAAGAAATAATTGTAAGAATAGAGAAAAGAATTCAAAACTGGTCTTTTAGAACTCTGAATGCACCAGGCCGCCTCACACTACTGAAAGCGGTGTTGCAAGCATTACCAATCTACCAGCTATCGGGACGAGCATGCCTGAAAGGAATCTGTACTCAATTAATAGACATCTTTAAAAAATTCTTGTGGCAAGGAGCCCAAGCCAATAGAAAGTGGGCACTTCTCTCTTGGGACAAATTACAAAGATCGAAGGCTGCAGGTGGACTAGGACTTCGCGACCCCTTCATACTCAACAATGTGTTGGGTGCAAAACTCTGGTGGCGTTGGCTTATGGGAGGGCAAGATCTCTGGAAGAAAATTTGGCAAATGAAGTATGAAATTCCAAGAACACTAGCAGGATGCCTGAAAATAGACAGGACACCAAAAGGATCTACAATATGGAATCTTGCAACCATGAACAAAAACTTAATACGTATCCACAGTTTTTGGGAAATAAGAGATGGTAAAACAGCTTTGTTCTAGGAAGATTCATGGCAACAGTGCGATAAACTGTTCACGCAGTTAGAACTGGGAGAAATGTTCCTTTATACGAACACTCCTAATAACAGGCTAGTACAACAGTATTGGTCAAACAATCTAAATGGAATATGGCGACAATGGAAAGACAAAAATAGCTGGCCTGAAGCCCCACCAACGCAGCAATGGAATAATTTTGCCAAAGAACTCAGCACACGAAAGCTACGTAACAATTCAGACCCAGACATTTTGCGCTGGGGTCATCAACCTAGAGGACTGTTTACCATCAAGGAAGGATACCATATTCAAACTTAGAAAATGCAGGACAATGCTCAGCTAATATGGAAGAAAATATGGGAAATGTGACACTGGCCAAAGGTGACGTATTTCTTATGGCTTGTAAGTCATAGCAGAATTTTAACATGGGAGCACCTCAGGAAAAGAGGTATGATAGGTCCTTCTCGATGCCCTTTCTGTACCATTGAAGAGGAGACGACAGAACACCTCCTTATCCTATGCACAAAGGTACAAACACTTTGGGAGAATCTATCTCAACTTTTCAGACAGACAGACAAAAGCAATGCAGGCATAAAGGAAACAATAATCAATTGGAGAAAAGGAAGATTTCATTGTCAGGTGATAAATAGAGCATGGACCCTTTCATATGGATTCCTAGTCTGGAACATTTGGAAAGAGAGAAATCAAAGAATCTTCCAAGACAAAGAGCAACCAATGAATAATATCTGGCAACACTTAATAGGCAACATCAGAGAAACCATTCTAACAGAAAAATGGTCAGATGAAGATTGGAAAACTGTGGGGATTGAATCCTAGATTCTAGAAACTCTCAATATTAAACCGCAAATGCTGAACTAGGGCTTATGGAAATTCAGACCTCCCAATCAATCAAGTCAACAACAATGGACACCCCCACAACAAGGATTTTTAAAGCTTAATTATGATGGGGCTTCGAAAGGGAACCCAGGGCAGGCCGGGGCAGGCGGACTCATCCGAAATTCTCAAGGGATAGTATGCATATTTTATTCTTTTGACCTGGGTCATGCCACTAATAACGAAGAAGAATTAATGCCGGTCAAACAGGGCCTTCAGATCACCATAAGAGAAGCCTATCAGAGAATTATAGTGGAGGGAGATTTATCAATGGTCACAGAGATCCTAAAAAAGCTTCAAAAAGGCACCCCCTGGTAGAAAATCTCACAAAGTTGGAGAACAGCAAGCCTCATAGAAGAAATCAGTCATCTGGTGAAATGTATAGAGTATCTCATCCCCACTCATGTGCGTTGAAAAGGCAACACGGCAGCGGACTACTTGGCCAATTGGGGATGTCAAAACGCGGAACGTCCAATAGAAAGCCACCCTGTGGATCCAATCTGGAATGTAGAACTACACTCTCTTCAACTGATCGTCAACAAAGATCTCCAACCCCCCGATCGGGGTGCTCAACCGACATTTGGAAATATACGCCGTGGCAACTGGGCACACGGTCCAACTCAGAGTCATTAATAGTTTTTATGATGGCAGGACAGGAAAAATCAAATCATTCCATCATGGGGAAAGGTGGCCAGGCTGTGTGGACAGCTCACGGAAGGCAAACCACCGCGAAGGTAAGAGGTGTTCCTCCGCTCTCCCAGGCATTCATGCATGAACTTGTGCATGCACCTGTTTGGAGACGGAAGCGGAGGAGAAGCCACAACATCCAGTCGACTCTTCAAGCGCTCCTGTCACGGTATGTAAGCAGCATTCTCACCGCTATTATGGAGCCTCGTACAGTAAATTTCCTTAGACGTCTTAGTAATCATGATTTCAAGGGTCTCTGTAAAACTCTGCATCCTATAATCCCCCTTAAGCAACCTATAAGGCCCTGTTTCAGAGACCCTAGCGCAAGATTAGTTCATAAGGTTTCTTGGGTCTTGTTTTCGTATGTAATTGTCAGTTATATAGGGATTATGGAGGGTGTCATAGAAAGTAGTCTCTATTTACTGTTTAAGCATGCAAGGGGAGGTTCGAGCGAAACTCTGTCACCAGACCCTAGTTTATTACCAACCCAGAATGCTTCTTTGCTCCTGTCTACGTTTGAATTAGTCATTATCATTGAGAATATGAAGTCTATAACTGTAAGTTTTTTGAGTCTTTTTCATAAGCATGCAAGAAAGGGATTAAGCAAAATCCTATACTTTGTTGTCCCCACAAAGCAATCCCAGTGGTCTCGGGTATGGGAATTTTGTCTTTTATTTGTTAACAACCATCAGAATCATTGTTTCCAGTTACAGGGGGGTCGTATTACAAGAAACTCCTTTCATGCCCGACAGTATACCATCTGTTCCAGAAACTTGTATAGCCTCGATCAGTTGGGGATTAAGGTAGATATTGGGAAAAGTATAGTGCAAGGGGATTATATTATCCAGCTCTGTTCTATTTGCGTTAAGCGCTGGAGGCGCTGCCTCTTTCAAGCCCTGAACCCTAGACCTATTATTTTTCATCTGCGCCCTATCAATTATATAGACCATAATCATATACCCAATGATGTTGCCCATAGTGAGAATCAGATAATCTACCTTACTATTTTCTGGAATCTTAAGCCGAGAAAAAGACTCCATTATCTGACCCAGAGTCTCAAGGTTTATACTGAATTTCTGTCTAACAAATTACAGAGCTTAATCTTCAGGGTTAAGTCTCATAGTTTGTATGACAACCACGAGCTGAAAGTCCAAAGGTGGCGCACCGACCACAGTCATCTAACGCTTAATATTGTTACTGTTCCTATTGATGTATCGGTGCATGTTTATAGGTGTTCAGTAGACATGGGAAAACGCAGAGTAAAAACAGAGGCTGCCAAAGGAAAACAGCCAGAGCAAGTTGAACCAGCCTCGAAGAAAAGAGGACGCAAGACAAACCAGGAACATTTGGAAACGTTAGCTGCTACCTATGTTATAGGTAATTCCTCTAACACAAGGTAGGTCATTCGAGGATGGGAGAGGGATATCCAAACTGATCCAGAGGATAATGAGGCAGAAGCAGACATTTTGGATTTTATCCAAGATCCAGGAAACACGAGGGGCCGCCTCACCTTGTTCAATCAGACTGTCCACACATATTGGATAGTGAAATGCTTAATAGCGAAAGCCATTCAGAGCTTTCATCCAGTGCACACCCAGGCAGAAACAGTAAAGCAGGGGACAAGCATGCAGGCTCAGATTCTAGAAATTCAGGACCAGCTTCAACACATAAAGATAAATCAATACCAGACTGTGGACAGAGTTAGTAGGCTGGATGATAAAGTGGGAAGGATGGAAAAAATCCTTCAACAGATCTTACATCAGATACAAAAAACAGACATGCCTGGCACCAGTGCAAAGGACCCAACCCCAGTTTCTTCTTCAGAAGTATAACAGTATGCCTTTTAGAAATAATGAAATTATTGGTGTCTTAAATTTTGATGATATTACTGTTTAGAAATCAATCTACAAACTGCTCTAGGAAAGCAAGTATAGCAATCATAGAACAGACAGCTCAGGAAAAGTTTAGGAGGATGAAACAATTTCAGTTTTGGACTGCTTATCATGCTTTTAGATGGCCAACAGACCTGGTTTCCTGCGGACAGGTTGAGGCCAAGTTTTAACTGTTAACTTTTATATTTTATAGCCTGCCTTTAAAATATAAATAGAAAATGGAATGGACCCACCGAATTTACAAAAAAAAAAAAAAAAAAAAAAATCTCGTGACAAAATTAACTTATTATTATATATATATATATATATATATATATATATAAACTTATTATTATTATTATATATATATATATATATATATATAATAATAATAATAAGTTAATATATATATATATATATATATATATATATACACACTATAATGTCTATAATTTTTTTCTTTTAAAAATAGGCAGTGAAAGACTATAAGGGTCAAGTGGACCCTAAGGTCCGAGAATAGGAGCCAAGTGTAAAAACGGTTTCATTTACGAAATGAAAAATATTGAACAGAGTTATCTCTGCTCCAAAAATGTCGAGGATGGAAATTATAACCAGTCCAATGAAATTTTTTTTAATCGTAAACTTCTTGGAATTCCTAAACTCTAGATTTCCATTCCATCGTGTCCCTCTATGTGTAAGAAATCCAAAGCCTGAAGAGGTTCCCGCGGATCAACGAGGGTTTAAAAAAACTGCAGATGCATGTGAAATGTACTAATTCTTAAATGATGGCGAATCCCAAGAAATATATTTAAAGTGTAGTGAAGGAATGGAATTAATGTCACTTTACCGGTCACCCATAACGTGTCAAGATCAGAACATAGAAATACAAAAAAAATAAAAAATATCAGAAGTATTATATAGTGGAACATAAATCGAAAATCTGAACTACCGTGTATGAAGGGGTAAGTAATTACATGCATAAGGTTTCGTTGTGGGTTAGGTTGCAGCGTGGTATGTACATTAAGTAGTGAATTAAATAAAGGATATTCAAGGGGTACCATTGAATAACACGTAATGTATAATTACAATACCATGCTACGAAGCCATAGTGGGATGGATCTTGTTATCGAAGTTATGAAATTATATGGGTATAATAGTTTATAAGAAGCCATATGTTTTAAAAGGGGAGTTAACCCTTAATGATGAGTGATATCCTTATATTTACCATAGGATGGGTGTAACTTTAATAGAGAACCTAAAATGTTAAGTTGTATGATCACGCTAATTTAATTTTATGGGTTAAGGAGATGTAGTTTTTAGAGAAGGCTTACATTATTGCCATAAATTGGAGTGGACTATTAATGGTTAAGAAGAGGAAAAGTTAGTCTTTCTATGTTAACCAATTGATATTTGGGTGAAATCAATAACCCTACAATTAAAGTGGGTTGTAGGTTATATTGTGCAAAATCACATATGTGTATGATGGTGACAATTATTAACCTTTCCAAAGGAGTTAGAATAAAATAGGTTGGCTTGTAATTGAATGTATATATGCAGATTAGATTTTAAATTTAAGTAGGAATAGCATGTATATGTTGAAGGGGGAGGTAGACTTAGAAAATATCTAAGTTATTAGCATGAGGGAAGAAACTTGTTGTTTATAGTTAAGTGCGGGGAATTTTAACTATTGCAAAACAAGTATCCCTATAAATTAAAATCGAGATGAATTCCTCAATGTGTGAATTCATAAATTCATAAATTGGAAGATGTAATTATACAATAAGGTAAATTATATGGTGTATGTAATGAGTAGAAATTTGACCATAAGCAGAAAGAAGTGTTAATGCTATAAAAAAAAAAGGAGATGTTACAAATGGTATCAGAGCCTAAGTTAAAAACACTAGGCCGTAAAAGTGTGCTCACACCAGAAGAAAATTATGTTGTTGTAAAATTCTTACTAATTTTAAATTTTACTAATGGTTAATGTTATGTACAGTGAAACAGTACAGAAACATACAGCTACAAACCATGAGGGAAGGGGATGAGCTCTATGTGGATCTAGGTGGTGAAGCAAATTCAGCAGATCCAAATGCTACATTGATGTTTTTTATTTCATCTAATGCAAAGAGTATTGATGCAACTGAAAACCAAAATTGAAAGGATATCTTTAGCGAGTGAAGATCAAGAAATGTTAATCAAAGAATTGACCCCCTCGGACAGTCATGAAGGTGAAGGTTCGGGAAGAAAGAGAAAGGGAACTGTAAATCACGCAGAAGAGTCTGAGGAAGATGAAGCCTCTAGAGAACAGACTAGGAGGAACAAGGAATTACAGAATAATTTTAAAAAATAAAACCTCCCTCCTATGATAGAGAAAGGGAGGATTATAAAGAAGTTTGGGTTCTAAAGATAGTAAATAAATTTTAAGTAACTTAAAAGAAGGGTTGGTTATTTACAAATTATAGAAAAGGGATACCTTGTAGTGGTTGGAAAACAAGTGAAAAAATACTGTCACTTAAAAATATATTCATATTTGATTTAAAAATATTTATTAGAATGACAGATAGTAGGACAACAAAGCCAAAGAATTTCAGGAGCTTAGGTTGGAACAATTTATTATTGTTGAGCTGTTACCAAACTCACCAACATGCTTCGCTAATTTCCTTTTATACAAAAAGAAAAGGCAGGGATAGAATGATGTTAAAAAAATTTCCTACCTACTAACTATAAGGAGAAGAATGAGGGATTCTGCCTCCTGGAAATAAGGAAACCAATAGTACTGAAAACTACGAATTTCAAGATAAATTAATTATGCTTATGTAGAAAAGAGAATGATGAAAGAGGTGGAGTGGAAGAACCACAATTTGAGAAGAAAACCCCCTGAAATTTCAATGGTAAGATTATTGAACCACTTATTGTGGATTAAATACTTTTGGAAATAGAATTTGATCAAGAAATTTATATATAACTGAAAATTTTATATATTCTATCATTACAAATATAAAATCTGAGTAGGACAAAGAGGCTGGAGGAAATGGGAAATAAATTTAAAGGTATGAATGATAAACAACCTGTTCTATTCTAGTTGATGAACTTAGAATTAGTTTGGCAAAAGAAAGAAAAAGGATTCTAGCAAGCTAGAATTGTGTACATAAGTGACATATAAGACTTCCCAAGGTTGTTGAAAGGTAAACAGGTATAAAAAACCTTAATTAAAGTTAAATGGTTCATTTTTCACTTCCTATGCATTACTGATAGAAATGGGTTGATTATAAAAACCAAAAGAGATGCTAATTTGTTGAAAAAAATAATACATTGTATCAGTGGTGATGAAAAAAAATTAGTGTTAATACCACAGACAACAAGAAAACACTAAAAAATGTGTGTTGTAGAAGTAAGATAGCAAGCTGAAAAAGAAACTCATGGAAAATTTACCAGTCAACAGAGAGAGTAAGGATATAGTTCTGGATGAAATTCTTCATATATCCCCCTAAAATGGAAGATGGTTGTTAAAAGAAGAATAAATAATGTGTTACACCAGTCCTTAGATTATATAGCCCGAATTACCAAATATTGTAAGAGTTTACCAAAAAAAAACTGCAGCGATAAAAAGTTGTTGGATAGAAGCTATGAAAGACCAAGTATATATCTATTGAGAGCGTTGGTAATGTTGGTCAAAAATGAAATTTGGAACCTTCAAGGTGGGTATAGACTACTAAAAACTGAATAAAATGATGATCAAGCATGAATATTCTCTACTTAGGATAGATGGTCAATAAGCTATCATAAAATGAGAATTACAACAGAACTGTATAAAGAACAATATACAAAAAATATGAATTAGAAGTTCTAAGTGATTATCTTACAATTCTGTAAAATCTGGAGGACATAAATGACATGATAGACTTAACAAAAAGGAATTTTATAAAAATATCAATGGTTAAGTCATGTAAAGTCAGGTGAAGGATGAGTAGTGGACTGAGGAAAGGCTCAAGTGAGCATGAACTAAATTGTAGTCTTTATACTTCCACTATAAAATTAACCGTGAATATTGAAAAATAATAGAAGAGATGGGTAAAGATATTTTTAATCTTAGCCTATACAAAAATCTCTCCATAGCAACAAGGAGAGGAAAAACAAATAGACCAAAAAAGGTTGAAATAGTTTTAATAATTAAAAGATTAAACTAATAACTATTCATGTTCTAAGATCCTAACCGATAAATTATAAGAGGTACTAAGGCTTGGGCAGAAGGATTAGAGGTAATATTACTACTCATATTATAGCATATGATTGAAGAAATATTTAGACAAATGAACAGAATTATAGTAAATATGTCTTCATGTTGATGTTGAAATGTATACTGCAGGCAAAAAGAAAATTACCTAGAAAGTAAGAAGGGGTTTTGATTCCATAACACCTAAGGTTGAACTATAAATTCCTCAACAATCTAAAAAATGGTAAGAAAATTAGGTGTTTATCTTTCCTTAATGAGTTTGAGATAAACTTCAAAACTAGATAAGGAAAGGAAGAGGAGAGTTTAGCTGTTTAAAAGAGGAATGCCCCTAAAATTTTGATGAATATTTGAGTAATGAATGTTATAACTATGAATAATTGAGGAAAATAGAATGAATACAACAGTAAAGTAGGAAAAATCTTCAAGAAAAAGTGCAATATACTGAAATATTGATAGATATTTCAAATCAGGAGGAAATGATAATTTAAAAAATAGAGGGTACATTAATATGTGACCCTAGTATGGTAGAAATTTTAGAAAAATATCATATATGTCCTTTGATAGGACATACTGGTGACTCAAATTAAATTCAAGATTAAAACAGGACATGGTTGACCTGGTATTAGGAAAGAGGAATTAAAATCCTATGTCGAAAATGTTGTTAAGAGATAATGAGACCTAAGTATTAGACCAGAATTTGGACCCTATTCCTATTCCCGTATGGAAATAGGAAGTTGGTTGGATAAAAATTTGAAATTGGGGACTTAGAAACCGACATTAATAAAAGTCTTAAATGTATCCCATACTAAAATGTTAAATTGGTATGAAGTTTCAACATGTATGGTAATAACTGATACAGTTGATAAGGTAAAAGTTGAAGTGAAATTTGGAAACTCTATATAGAAAAACTAGTATTAAATTGAAAGTGAGCATGGTTTATTACCATCTTAATCGATTGAGAAAATTAACCAATTATTAGTACATGAAGTACATCTATGAACTAGAAAAAAAGGATAGAACCTTAAGTAGAACCCTTACATATGACAAAGTTTTTTTTTTTTTTTAATTCATGAATTTCTAATAAAGAGGTGTTTGTTTGTGAAGCAAAGGGTAAGAGGAATTGTACCACTTCAACAAAAGAATTCAAGGTGAGAAGACGTGCAGAATAATCACCAAGAAATTCCGATGAGACCATGTATGTGTGAGGAGGAAGTCTCGCCGAAATACATAGAATGATAAGTAGTTGTGCTAAAATTGCAATATGCTACTGTGAACCCTAAAGGGGTTTTTGCTAATAAGTGACTTTATTGAAAAATATTAAAGTTCATAATATTATCATGACTATTTCTAATATATATATATATATATATATATATATATATATATATATATATATATATATATCATACTACTCATATGAATTAATATGAACTATGGACAGGTGGAAACATGAATAAAAGATTCTTCTCGATATACTTGTTATACAGAAGTAGGAAGAAAATCAAACTCTAGAGTGTAGCAGTGAGCAAAGTAAAGGTAGGGGAATGTACTTGTACTCTGAAGAAACTTCTAGGAGCGAGAGGATGAGATGAAGGAGGAATATTCATCCCGAGTTGAGAAATCAACCTCGAAATTGATAACATCGAGGACGATGTTCTGTTTTAGAGGGGGAATATGTAATGTCCCTAATTTTCTGCATTTAAAAATAGACAATTAAAGACTATAAGGGTCAAGTGGACCCCAAGGAAAATATTAATTGTGAATGTATTTTATTAATTTAAATTAATAAAATGAAAAAAGAATTAATGGTGCAATGGACTAGATAATGATTAGAGATCAAGGATCCAAATCCATGAGGATGGATAAGGATCATAAGACTTTCCTAGTTATCCAAAAATCCTTGGAGGAAATAAATTAAAAATAGCAATTTATATTGAAGATAAAAATATAAAAAGCTACCCTAGTAAGGAGGAAATTACTCGGAAGAGGTGGAATAAAGCTAGAAAGAGGAAAAACTAGCATTAAAGTAATTTTGTGGAAGAAACAAAAGGAAAGCCTAGGCACACAGGAAAGTATCATCCTGATTTAGCTGGACGCAGTTAAGGGAAATAGACTGGTGGGAAATCAAGCTTATATGAGTAGATTCAGCATAAAAAAGAGGTCGTCTATTGCTGGAGAATTTGATCTCTACTCGAGGGAGCTAGGAAGAAAGAGCTCAAAGGTTGGGTGGAACCTAGTCTACCTTAAGTGGTATGCACCAGTTAATTTTCATTTTTAATTTTAATTTAACTCTATTGTGATATTATTTCCTGAGAAATATAGTATAGATTTATATGAAGTGGTTGAAATCTGAATATGTGCCTATACTGTGGAATTAAGGTTAAGTAGTAGTACTTGTGAAAGGTCTGTACATTGACAAATTTACTATAATGAATATAGTATGTTTTGTATTGTTGTACAGACATAAATTTGAAGAGTACAAACTCTCAGAATGTCTAAACCTTGTCCCGGGCTTAGATCTAAGGTTAGGTGATTCTCAGGAAATTTTGATTGAGTTAATAATTTTGTTTAGTATTTAAAAAAAAATAGTAAATTACATTAAGGAACTAATAGAGAAAATAAATACATATACATGAAAATTTGTATGTACATGGTATAGTAAACTAAGTTCCAAGTTGTACTATAAATGAGAGGTTAATTCATGACCGGAATATGTACCAAGTAGAAGGAAACAAAGAAATATATATCTTCATGAGGAATGTAGAAACTTTTGTTAGGAGACTATCACAAGAAAGATAAAAACCAATGCATGCAAATGGATAGTTATACGAAATTCTATTGCTAGAATTGTAAATGCACAAATTATTCAAAAATGGAACAAGTATTAAACAGAAGGAAATACTACAGTGCATATTTAGGTTAACTGTTATAATTAATTATAAACAGTAATAGATCTGAGAATTTAATTAACAGCAATATGATTATTAGTGAAATGAAAAATAGAGTAATCATTATGGACTATGTATTAATGATTACTAATAAAGTAGGACTGCTGAGCTATAAATCACGTTTCATAGTTATTATATTCCTTTACAACATAAGAAATGAAATAAGTCCTTAACTATTACAAAGTTTGGGACCTATAGGAGTTGAATTAAAAATCCACTTCAGTACATAGTCTTGAATGAGTATAATGAAAATTATACAAACAGAGAAGTATCTTCCATAAAAAAGCTGGATCATATGCTTGTATTTATACTGATGTGTAGATCAGAAAATCCCAAGATATGTATTAGACCAACCTGAAAGAAAAGAGTCCATTTCAACTGTTGAACATAAAATGGTATAAGTAATTGTATGCATCATTTTATGATGAAAGTTATACTTTTGTAACATAGATACAATAAATTATTTAAGACCATAAGTATCACATAAATGAAATATTGGAATTTAAAGGGTATAATAAAACTATACAAGTACCTGAGTCCAATTGAGTTATCTACCTACGAGGAACAAAAAATTATCATCATGAGTCAAGTTGAGTATACAAAGTAAATAGAAATAAATTATATTACTATTTGATAACTTAACCAAATATTCAACACATTACTATTATAAAATCCCATTTGGAGTTACGACACCCTTATTATAAAAAGGTGAAGTGAGGTCAAATGCTTGACAACAGTGAAAAAACATTTCGAAATGAATAATAATTTGTTTACTCAAGTGAACGAGGAAACTAATACCTAGTAGTAATTTCATTCATAAATGAATTCAAATCACGGATTTGGATTTCAAAATAAACGAGAAACCAAGATTTCTCGTACAAAAATATGAGAAATATATTTCTCAAAAACACTTGAGTATATACGTAGTTATACATAGAAAAGGTAAACACATTTTTTTTTTTTTCAGAAAATACTTTATGTGAAATTACACAAGAATATCCTAGAATGGTAAATGCAATAAAAGATAATGGAAGGGGTTAATTACCTATGGACAGTATGTTTCCTTTAGTACTTTGACAGGAATAGGAGATAGAAATTTCTCTGACCTGCATCCATGAAAAGGCTATTCAATAACAGTTCTCCTTGAAAAAACAAAGGGGAAATACATTTCTTAAGTATATAACAC
Organism: Pinus albicaulis; assembly: GCA_034641835.2. Lineage (NCBI taxonomy): Eukaryota > Viridiplantae > Streptophyta > Pinopsida > Pinales > Pinaceae > Pinus > Pinus albicaulis. The sequence continues at coordinate 1,722,267,361 of CM076575.1, forward strand.
AATTTCACAACGTGGATTCAAAGAATTTGAATAATTTCAAATTCTGCTTCTAATTAAACAAAACCCCAACACTAAAGTACAAAAATTGCATAACTGAAATGCTGGGGATGTAGTAAGACATACTGCCAAGTCAATGGTATTTCACAATAACCTAGAAATTGCACAGATTATAAATTCAATTCATGAATTACAGAACATAGTGGTTTTGTAAATGAAAAGTATCTGAAATGTCTTTCAAGTGATAAAACTTCTAACAAGAAATTTAAACTGAGGAATGACGATGCCTCGTCATGTTCATGGACAAAACAAAATGAATAGATCTAGGGAGAAATCTAATAACCCCAACGGTGAGTCAAATTCCTATTCTAAGTTAGGCATCATAGAGAAAAATTACAACGCAAAGAATTTCATGTGAATTTATAAAACCAGAAAGAAACAGAGATGTATAAAATGTAAAGAAATTTGAAACCATAAATTAAAAATTATAAAACAAATAGGAAATGAAAAGTGAAGTACCTGGAATATTATTAATTCAAGCTCTTCAGCATGAAAAATGTAATATTCCCAAATAGCAATAGCTAATTGGAATATTAATCGGGACCAATTTTTCCGCCAATAGTCAATTTCAAATAACAATGAGCGGGTCGTAGTCTCACCAGAGCGCGCGGAGGCAAGCTCGCGAGCTGAGTTGGCAACGTGGGGTCGAGAAGGGCTACGCGGGAAAGGAGGAGTCGAAGCTTCGAGAGGAAGGCCGCATACAAAAAGGGAGAGAGCTTCTTTCTTTGGATTATTGATGAATTTTGTGATATTGAAACTGGTCGCTAAGACTTGAGCACGCCGGCTGTTTAGCAGGTCTGCAGCACTGTTCAGTGCGTCGAGTGTCTCCGAGTGGAGATCTCAACCTCAGCCCTGGGGGACTTCGAGTGCCTGCTCGAGTGAGGCAGTTCTATCATTATCTTGCAGGAGGATCGGGTTGGACTTATTGCAGAGCAGTATCGGGAGTGACAGCGCTATCTGTGTGGAAAGACTGCGGTCCAACTCGTGTGATCTCTACAGTGCTATCATTTGGAGGTTCCGGGTCTGGTGAAGGAGCGGGGACAGTCCGTGCCCAACGAGTACGTGAGGCAGAATTGGGAGTCTCGTAGTGGGCCTTTCTTTTAGCTGCAGCATATTAGCAGCACGCAACAACACTCCCGCCGCTTGAACGCAGAACGGTGCACTGCCGCACCCCTGTTATTTCGTGAATACCTTTCGATTTTCCGTGGGCAAGTTTCGGGCGCTAACACCTGCGCATGTATTGTATTTCTTTATAACTTCCCGATATAATAAAATGGCTCAGCGATTTCCCTGTTAATGTGTATCTATTGCATAGGCCGTTTCTGTTATTTTATGCGCTGTTGAATATTTTCATCAAGGAGCATTCCATTGCTGTACCATTTGCTGTGTTTATTTAATTTCCTTAAACATGAATATTACAGTGGTATCAGAGCATGGTTCTGGCTCAGCCTGTGGACATTATCACAATGCCTACATTCTCACCTCCAGTGCAGAGTAAGGAAGAGAGGCAGCAGGATCATATACCCTTTGGAGATTATTTCCGAGAATGGCAGTCCAAAGGGGAAGACTTCAAAGCAGCTTTGCCCTTCAAATATTACTGTCAGCTCAGGAAGGATGAAGGAGGAAGGTACAGTGAAAGGAACAGTAGGGTTACTAGCATGCAGAAATCAGAGTTACGGCATACCGCGGGGAGGTCACCTTCGCCCATGAAGGAGGGATCCACTAGTCTCTATGAATCTAAGCCCAAGCAGAAGGTGAGTTTATTCTCATCTCTTTTCAGATCCACAGGAAATGCATGCATGGTTCAAGAGGTTAGGAAGATTGAAGAAAAAGAGGAGGGAGTACCATGCACTTCCTATTCTCATCAAGAAGAAGAGGTCACATCACCCCTTGCGGAGGTTTGTGAAAACGTTGTCCCACTCATGGAGGAACAGCCACATGCATCGGCAGTTGGGGCAGCCAACGCTTTTGAGGATGGGACTCTTGCAGCGCTACAAGAAGTTCCAACTGCACATCAAGGTATAAGAGAATTCCCACAAACTATTGCTGCGGTAACTTCTTTAGAAAATTGTGGAGATTCACTTTTGCGGGTCTCAAGGGGAGATCTCACTGGAGATGCGCTTCGACACACTATGGGGTGCGATGCTTTTATTCACTTCTCACAAGATCATACAGAAGATGGAGGACATCTTAGGAGGGATAACATTTCTCATGCTTGTTTTGGACATCCCTTGAGCCATACACATCATGATGGGAGGTTTTTACCTACCACCTATTTGGTTCTTGATAGGGTCTCATTGATCCTTGAGAAATTTACATTTCAGAATCCCATGAAGTGCAAAGTCAGAAATTTGATTTGGGAGGATGGTAACCCTCATGGGAGGAGTACCAGGATGAGGAAAAGAAGGAGGCATCCACAATTGATTGAGTGGATGTGGATGATGGGCAAGGAGCTATGGAGCTACTTGCAGATCTATGATACCGGGCAGCAGGACGCTTGGCTGCGTTGGTTACTCTTGAAAGAGTTTGGTCGTCACTTGGCAAACACTCTGCCTAAGAGTGGGAGGACGGGGAGAAGATGGCTGGATACTTGCATCATTGAGCAGCAGAGAGTATGGATGCATGGTGTTGATATGATACTCATATCATTCATTATGTCTTCATCACATGGGTTGTATGATGGAAGTATGGGGAGGCAGCAAAATGTCTTGTTGCTTTGCTTGGGAGAGCAAGGGCAGATTTGCTCTCACACTTTCTATGATGTTTCAGGAGGAGGAGATGGCATTATCTCCTTGGTATTTGATGATGGCTTGGAAGCACTTCCAACTTGTGAGGTGTTCCACATTTGTGGCAGCATTGTTAGAGGAGTCTTTGACAAGGAGCATGTCAAAGAACGGAGCTTTATATTGACAGGAGCTTATTTGCATGAGCTCACAGCGTTGACACCTTGGAGCAGAGATTTATGGATAAAGTGTGCCCGGCAGAGATATAGTGGATCTATAACCCATAGGTCCCAGGATCACTTCATATCTGTTGCACTTGATAAACAAAGAGGAGGTAATTGTGGAAGAGACATCTATCACTATGGCATATTCTTCGTGACTTGGGTTCCCAAGCATAAGGAGGATTATCTTCTTGCAGCATATGGGTCATTCTCCTTCATAGCTTGCCAACACACTATGGAGAACTCATTCCTAGACCCATGTACCATCTTACTTCCAACATATGGTGAGGGATTGGTTTATACATTCATTGACTTGCACACTCTTGTCATTCCTATGCAGTGCATTGCTTCACAAGAGGGCGAGCATGTCACATTGCTCCATGAGTTGTATTGGGCCAATCTACATGATGAAGGCAGCCATCTCTTTTATGGCCTTGGGAAAATATTTTATCATCACTTGCATGTTCATTTTATACACTATAGCATATATCATATAAGGACATGCATGATTAACTATGTAAGAAGAAACATTTTGCCTTGTACTTTCATCAAGCAGCAACTTGTAAAACTGCGCTGTACTTTTTCGGGAAGCTGTTGGTACCTCTTTTTATCACTTGTAACTTTTGGCGCTTCCTTCATTTTGCTGTTGATCATGTCTCCATTTGCTGATCTAGATCAGATTTGTATGGGAGGCTTGGTTATGAGGGAGACACATGAGCTGGATGTGTCCGTGAGTGGGAAGGATTCTCACATTTTCTGCACTACCTGTTCTAATGGGAGCATGGGAGGAGGCATGGCCACCGCTACTACATATGTGTTATCTTTTGAGGTGGGCCATCAGATTGATATTCATCCATTGTACAGCCGTGGGCAAGTGCTTGATCATGTATTATTGTTGTTACATTCAGCCATTTACTATCCATTAGTAGATGTGATGGATCTTGTACATTTCTTTCCATGTAATTTTCGAAGGTTGCAGTGGATGAAACTACGTTGTATCCTCATGAGAGATTGTTTGCATCATGCATCAGCATGTAAAACCTTCAACAGACATCTCATTAGGATGATCCATGATGACCATGTCCTAGTCTTCATGGATGGTTTGTTTGGGGCCATCCTGTTCTTCATTGATGGAGGAGCCCTCCTTGGAGGATTGTTCTTCACCTTGCCATCAGAGGGCAATGATTTTGCATCCCAGGATCAGCATACACACTACACTTTCCATGAGTGGAGGGAAGGACAGCATGGGGTAAGCTATGGTGCTTGCCAAGTTCAAATTTTCAGCCCACCTTAATTTCCGGAGCTGAGGAGGAAGGGACTTTGCTTCATTTGCAAAGAACCTTGGGGGCTTGATCACTCATGTTTGAGAGATGTGGATGAGGTGGCAGAGGTTGAGTCGGTAGGCATTCCTTCCGTATGCCAAGATGAATACTCTTCTTCAAATGAGTCCATGGGATCATTTGAGGAGGCTTCTGGGGAGCGAGAGCAACCATGTAGAGATGATGATGACAGTGGACCAGAGCTGCGTTTTAGTGTACAGGGTGAGCAGTCAGGGGATTGTATAGGAGATACTCTGGGTGATGAGTCCTTTGTGAAGATTCAACCAGAGCAGCATATGACGGAGCCTGAGTTAGTAGGGGAGGATACTAGGGACATTAGGCATGACATTTCTTTGGGAGAGGTCCAGATGGGTGCCCACATTGAGCCTACAATGAATATGCGACTAAAATTGGGGTCAGCCTTTGAGGGGGAGCAGATAGATGCGCAGACACCGAGTACGGTAACAACAGCTACAGACCCATATCCTATGGAGATGTTGGAGGTTGATGAGATGGATTTGCAAGGGGCTAATAGGCAGCAGGAGCATTACATTCCCAATCAGGAGGGAAATGAGCCGTTGGAGATGGAAGAGCATCCATGGATGGGTCGACACCGGGATGAGGTGCAGATAGATGTACACGCAGTTAGCAGAGCTGCAGTATTGTCAGTGAGCAGCACTCCCCAGAATTACATCGATGAGGTTTGCAGCATATCTTGCCCACTTTGGCCCATTATAGAGGGAGGGGCTTCCTTCTATAGGCAGATTCCATTGGCAGATAGGGCAGAGAAGTGGGAGTCGATCACGGGCTGGCAGCAACACTCTAGGCATGTTCCATATACAGTTGTTGCTACGTCGGATTCTCCCTCCAGGATGGATTGGCAGGAGATCATGAGTAGGTACCCTCTCGATGGTACGGTATTTTCCGTGGGGAGCACAGCAGAGCAGGAGCCCCTAGACATATTAGATGTAACAGATTCCAGTTGGCAGGAGGGCACCAGTTGTCATTACCTCAGGACCTCTCGATTTCAGGAGAGCAGGGTCAGCATGGGATTGAGTCGAAACTTGGACTGGAGAGAGGTGATGAGTTGGTATGCCATTGGTGGCGCAGCAAATGTGGTTATAGGTACAGCACACCAGGAGCCCGGGAGCATTGATGCTTGTTGGTGGTCTTCACCTCTGAGAGCATCAACAATAGCCAGAGACAGTGCGCAGCCTGAGTCGTGGATCCTGAGTGATGATTGGCCATGGTGGCAATGGGATCCGAGAGGATTGTTGGTTGGCTGGTACCATGAGAGATCGGGCCGGGACCCTCGCATTGAGAGATCCCTTCATATCGGGGTGATGCAGAGGACAGAAGAAATTCAGTGGCGCATCTGGGACCCAGGCACATTTTGCGGTATCGACGGAGAGATGTTCAGGTAGTTGCTTGAGGGCAAGCAACATTTTGCCGGGGGAGACTGTAATATTCCCAACTAGCAATAGCTAATTGGAATATTAATCGGGACCAATTTTTCCACCAATAGTCAATTTCAAATAACAATGAGCGGGTCGTAGTCTCACCCGAGCATGCGGAGGCAAGCTCGCGGGCTGAGTTGGCAACGTGGGGTCGAGAAGGGCTGCGCGGGAAAGGAGGAGTCGAAGGTTTGAGAGGAAGGCCACATACAAAAAGGGAGAGAGCTTCCTTCTTTGTATTATTGATGAATTTTATGATATTGAAACTAGTCGCTAAGACTTGAGCACACCGGCTGTTTAGCAGGTCTGCAGCACTGTTCAGTGCGCCGAGTGTCTCCGAGCGGAGATCTCAACCTCAGCCCCAGGGGACTTCGAGTGCCTGCTCGGGTGAGGCAGTTCTATCATTATCTTGCAGGAGGATCAGGTTGGACTTATTGCAGAGCAGTATCGGGAGTGACAGCGCTATCTGTGTGGAAAGACCGCGGTCCAACTCGTGTGATCTCTACAGTGCTATCATTTGGAGGTTCCGGGTCTGGTGAAGGAGCGGGGAGAGTCCGTGCCCAATGAGTACGTGAGGCAAAATTGGGAGTCTCGTAGTAGGCCTTTCTTTCAGCCGCAGCATATTAGCAGCACACAACAACACTCCTGCTACTTGAACGGAGAACTGTGCACCGTCGCACCCACTGTTATTTCTTGAATACCTTTTGATTTGCCGTGGGAAAGTTTCGGGCGCTAACACCTGTGCATGTATTGTATTTCTTTATAACTTCTCGATATAATAAAATGGCTCAGCGATTTCTCTGTTAATGTGTATCTATTGCATAGGCCGTTTCTGTTATTTTATACGCTGTTGAATATTCTCATCAAGGAGCATTCCATTGCTGTACCATTTGCTGTGTTTATTTAATTTCTTTAAACAGGAATATTACAAAAAACAACATCAATGTCATGATTCTAGCCAAACCCTTGAATTTAGTTCAAATACAGCTGGAAATTTTCATGGAAGAAGACTGTAAACCGGTTTAAATGAAATATTTATAACTTAGGTCTCTTAACCGGATGAATAGTGAAAGAAATTTCCTGCTGGTAAGACATCGCCTTTTCCGGAGACTCCCAATCGGGTAGTGTTCTCAAGGAGCCAGAAGAAGGTCCGAGAACAGGAGCCAAGTGTAAAAACAGTTTCATTTACGAAATGAAAAATAATGAACAAACTTAGGTCCACTCCAAAAATACCGAGAATGAAAATGATAACCGGTCGAATGAAAATGTTTTTAATCGTAAAATTTGTGGGATGCCTAAACCCTAGACTTAAATTCTCTTGTGTCCCTCCATGTGTAGGAAATCAAAAGCCTGAAGAGGTTCTCGCAGATCAACGAAGGTTCCAAAAAACTACAGAGCCATGTGAAATGTACTAATTCTTAATTGATGGCAGATCCCAAGAAATATCTTTAACGTGTAGTGAAGGAATGGCATTAAGGTCACGTTACCGGTCACCCATAACATGTCAAGAATAGAACATAGAAATACAATATATATATATATATATATCATAAGTATTATACGGTGGAACATAAATTCAAAATTTAAACTTCCGTGTATGAAGAGGTGAGTAATTACACGCATAGGGTTTCGTTGTGTGTTAGGTTGAAGCATGGTATGTGTTGTAGCTCCTAGAGACAACCCTGAGTTGTGAAGGACCAGTTCCTAGGACATCTCAAAACCAAGAATATTCGAGAAATTTTTCCATGGTCAGTGGCATAAATCTTCTTTTTCAGAAACAATTTCCAAGACTTCACAAATTTGGATCAAGACCTTGAGAAAAGAGACATGTAAGTAGCAATACCCAATATCAAATAATAAGGGTCTTATAGAGATATTATTGAAGATGGATCTAAACTTCACGAGCCATGAGAAGGGCTAGATTATGAAACACAGTGCACATATATAAAAGTGTCAAGAGAAAAATTACAGTGGTAGCAAATGGAGAAAATATTAACCACAGATAGGCTTAATGTTGCATAAGAATCCATCAATGGTTAACATAGGAAGGAAGGTGATTAAGTGAAGTGGAACATGTGAACATAATATGATAACCCTAAGCCATATTTAAAGTAGAACAGATTAAAGAGATGAGTACCCAAAACAGATAAATTCATCTCAGTTAGTCGAGCGCTTGCATTCCAGAAGTATATGATAAAGAAAGAGTGACAAAGCGCCAAAACTTTTATATTATAATAAAACAAGAAATAGAAACTATAACTGATATCACCAAGAATCCATCTCACAGCAAAAATGTTTCATTATAGTTTCCCATCGGGATTCTTCAACAAAAAAACACAAAAAATCCTCAAAACTTTACAAAAAGGGGAATTAACCAATAACAGTCTCTGTTTCAAAAATCAGGAACCCTCATTTAGACTTTGTGCCTTTCTTTTATAATTCCTTTTGTCTACCATTGACGAAATATATTTTGGCTCAACCTTTGTTCACGAAAATATCTTTCTATTGCTGGTGTCTATCAGAATAAAAAATCGATGATGAGGAAGAACGTCTCCCATCATCCCTATAGTGGCCTTAGCGTGAGCGCCAACCAAAAGTAAAACAACTTGAATAGAAAATAAGGATGCATAGGGTGAAATGAAAATTTCACCCGATATTACAAATCTCAGAAAGTATAAGTAAAAAGGCCAGTAGGTCCATAACATGATCATCAAATTTTGAAAGAGCAAGGTGTAGCAGCAGCCGACAAAGTTGGAAGCACCGATGATGCGAACGAACCATATTTGTGCTTCTTAGGTGGCGGAGAAATTTGGTAATACAAGCTAGACTGAACAACTCCGAACCAGTCTTGGCCCTTCACATGACTTTCTAGCAGGTCAGGACAGACACGAGAAACACTAAAAGGGTATTGTGGTTTGCGAATGCAGGCCTGTGTATCAGTAAGGGGGTCAAGTCGAGGGATGGCCCTAACTTTGCAGGCTTGGGGAATTTATAGTTTAGACTTCTTGGTCTTGATTCTCCCGACGACCATTTTGAAAGAGTAAAGAGGAAGGAAAATTGTAAGGAATAGGGATGGCTAAATACTTGTGACCTGTGTGGAAATCCCAAGATAGAAAGTGACGCGGGGGGGATCTGAAAGTAACCTGTTGTAATCCAATATTTAACAGTTGGAATAATTCGTAAAAATAAGTGATTTACCCAAATGATTCCTAGGTGGGGGTTAAACATGCCATATTTTACGAAAAATGAGGTTCGGGTGACAACTAGGAGGACTGATGTCATAAGTACGTCGACACTGAGGCATGTGGCATTTGGCTATTAGTTGTTAGGGACAAGGTAGGTGTGTGCCAGAGCCGGGTTAATAATGGTATTGGTCATGTACTAGGTTCCCTAACGTACCTTACCTTCACCTTATAGAGCGCCATCTGTTAGTCTTGAGGGGTCCACCATAGAATTTCGGCGGGGGCTTGGGAATTTCCTTCGTGCTATGCCACTGAGACACATAATAACCAAAACCTGTCCCCACCATGCCATGACATCACATGATTCCAGGTGTTGAGACTCCCTTCACCTATTTCTTTCCTTGGTACCCCTAGACTCCTGCCACATGCCAGCGTAGTTGGTACTACCTTTTATATATAGCCTACTGACCTTTTTGCTTAGTTCTAACAACACTTTAATTTTCTTTTCCGCACAATCTTTTATAAGAGAGATTATCATTTACTTCCATTATATGTCTTTTTCTGCTCATATTTCACAATAGTATCCCTTAGTTAATTTCAAGATATCTTCTAATCGAACTGTATGTAATGAGGGGGCACCATAACAACATTGGCTCCACTTGGGGATGACGCGGTCATCCTTGGACATGTTGGGAACTTCGCAGACCACTTGCAATTTATTTTGTAAAAGCTCAGGTCTTTTTCAAAATTTTAGAGCATTATTATGGTGAGATAAACATCAACTATGAAAGTGGAAATGACAAATATATATATACATTATAATACAAACGTCCCCAAAACCTGGATCAGTTTTGGAAATAGGATTTTAGAAACTACCCATTTACACGCGTCTTGATCACATCACCTTCCAAGTTCTCTAGTATGAAGGTGTTATTACCTTTAACTTAGGCAATCTTAAAAGGTCCAAACCACAAGGGGTCAAACATTCCATGTTTACCTTTGTCGGCTCTTCTGATGTCCCACCGCAGTATTAAATACCCTATGAGAAATTCTTTATCTTTGCCATGTTGGTTAAACAATTTTTTCACTTTCTCTTGATACTCTGCTAAATGGTCATTTGCTTGACTACGAGTTTCATCTAACTTGACCAACTGATTTATTCTCCTGGTTAGGTCATTAGGCTCTTCCTGACTGTCCTGAAGGAACCTGGCCACATGCAAGGTGAGCTATAAACTAGTTCATACGGAGACTTGCCTGTCGATCGCTTATTTGTGATTCTGTTTGTCCATAGTGAAAATTTCAACTGAGAATCCCAGTTTTTCTGGATTTCATTTATAGTCTTCTTTAATTCCCTTACAATTTTTTTGTTTGAATACTCAGCCAATCCATTTCCTTAAGGATAATAGGTTGTAGAATGCCCCAGGGTGATATGGTATTGCTGACAGAAATTGGTAAATTTCATAGACGTAAAGACTTGTGCATTATCTATCACAATCTTAATCAGGCAGCCAAACCTAGAGATAATATTCTCTTCTAAGAACTTGATCACCACTATGTCAGTTGCGTTTCTTGCTGGTACGACCTCTACCCACTTAGTGAATTAGTCAGTGGCAGTTAGTATCCACTTATGCTGACCGTTGGATTGGGGATGAATTTCCCCGATGAAATTTATCCCCCATTGCTGAAAGGGCTCTTCTATGTGTAGGAGGATCACAGGAAGGGGAGAAAACCTCTGCTTCTCATCAAACCTTTGACACTTTTCACAGGCCCTGACTCGAGAGTGTACATCCCCAAATCATTTGGGCCAATAAAGGCTTGCCTTCAATATCTTATGGGCTATTGACATCTAGGTGTAATTCCATCCACAAATTCCTTCATGACACTCAGCCATAACTTCCACCACTTTCGTTTATGTAGGCACATGAGCAATATTCCCGAAGGATATTTCCAATATACTTGGCCATTTGCAATGATATACTTCTGCAACTTAAGCCTTAATGTCTGATATTTAGACCTATCGAAGTTTGGAAGACACCTAAGAGTTAAGAGGTATTCCACAATGTCTTTATACAAAGGACTGATCAGATATTTCATGTGAGTCTTTTGCACAGTTGCTTCTATCTGGGGCCATTCTTCTCTGTCTCCAGATAATTCCCCAACTCCCATGGATAGGTTTATTCCTAGGGCCTAACAGTTAGCATCCAAAAAAATCTTGGCTAGGCCTTGTCCCTTGATGAGCTTTGTGGGACGGATATCCAGTTCATATTCTTGGATCTTCGTAATCCATCTGCCTTTTTTTCCTTCACTATCCCCCTAAATTAGAATATCTTTAGCTACAGCTATGGGTATGAAAGCCGTGATAGCTGACTGTAGGACATACATCCGGAAATCTTTCAAGGACTTCACCGAAGCGTATGCCTACTTTTCTAGGATATTATACTTTAGCTCAGCAGCTCGAAGTACCTGGCTAAAAAAGGTGATGGGATGTTCATATCCTTCCTTGTTCTTTTGCAAAAGTACGACAGCAACAGTATGTGGTGAAGCAAATGAGAAGATCATGAAAGTTTTACTGTAATATGGTCCTGCTAATATTGGAGCTTTTGCAAAAGCACCTTTAATCCTATTGAATGCTTCTCATGATTCATTCGACCACTTCACCTCATTGTTTTTTCTAAGAATATTAGTGATATGCTAAACTATTTTTGCATAGTTCGGGATGAACCTTCTTAAGAAATTTATGCGCCCAAGAAAAACCTGGACTTCTTTCTTATTACGAGGCAATGATATACCATTTATCACTTCCAATCTTTTTGGGTCAATCTTTACTCCTGCTTTGGTAACGATATGCCCCAGTAATTTCCCTTCTTCTAAGGAAGACATAGATTTCTTGGGAATTAGGGACAAACCATACCTACGACATTTTTCGAAAGTCCTTCGTAAATGTTCCACATGCTCGACATCATCCCTTGAGAAGATTTTGATATCTTCCAAATACACCACAACAAACTTATCTTGCTCTCCCACGAACGCAATGTCCATGGCTCTATGGAAAGTGGCCCCAACATTTATCAAACCGAAAGGCATATGGGTATACATGAAAGTACTCCATGGTGTGGTGAATTTTGTCTTCTCCTGGTCTTCAAGGAGGACTGCCACCTGATTATACCCCGAGAATCCATCCATCATGGAAATTCGAGAAGACCCCATTAATTTTTGCAGTATGTGATGCATTTTAGGGAGGGGATAGTTGTCTTTAAGGGAGGCCCTGTTCAAGTTTCGAAAGTCAACACACAACCTGATTTCTCCACTCTTATTTCGGACTGGCACCATATTTTCCACCCATTCTAAATACCTCAAAGGTACAATAAACATAGATTTTAGTAGATTTTTAATTTCCTTCTCTATAACGGGGAGTAACAGAGGATTAATCTGCCTTAGTTTCTGCTTATGGGGTTTAGCCTCAGCCCTGAGTGGAATCTTATGCTGAATAATGCTTACATCAAAATTTTTGAGGTCTTGGTAAGACCAAGCAAAAAAATCTTTATATGAGTGAAACAGTTGCACATACCTCTCTTGGTGTTCTTCCGGTACTCCTTTAGATAGCTTGATTATCTTAGGTTCTTCTTCCATCCCAACATTAATATCTTCCACCTGTGATTTTGGTGTTAGTTTATTGGGGTTGATGGGAACATCATTTTTATCACACGACCTCTCCAAGGGAACCAATCCTCTGGGGATAACGTTTCCTTTCAACTGCAGTACTTTTTGACTAGACACGCTCTCTTGCCACTTATTTTGGGATTTTTCTTCAATTTCCTCCTCTTCCCTGCTATCAATCACCAAGTTAGTGAATTCCCCAACAGTCTCCATGAAAAATTTCATCTGTTCCTCATCCTCAAACACCTGCCAGTGTTTGACATTGTCTGGAATGGAAGGAAGGTAATGCACCTCCACTTTATATCTTAGAAGTGGTTTCTGACGTGGATGGAAACTACTTGCTGCCACAGCTAGTGAATCTGCCATCATGTTCTAATCCCTTGGCATAAAATGAATGTTGAAGGGTAGGAAAAACTTCTCCACCAAGTCCCATACTTCGTTTCTATATATCCTCAGCCGATGATGCTTAGTTTGACACTGGTTCTTTATCTGTCTTACCACCAACTCTGAATCTCCAAAAAATTTAAGGGTATGAATATTCATATCCTTAGAGGTTTGCAAACCTAGGAGTAAAGCTTCATACTCCACCACATTATTAGTGACCTCATACTCCAATTTGAAAGAGAAAGGTACTAATTTTCCTTTAGGGGAAATTAGGAGAACCCCTGCTCCATTTCCTTCCCTAGAGTTAGCTCCATCAAAGTGTAAGGTCAACATTCCCTTCTCATCATCATCTGAGGAGTGTTGAGGCTTTGATAAATTGAATGATGGTTCTTGCAAAAAATCTTGTTCTTCTTCTATCATCATACAGGAGAATTCCCCTTCCTTACTATACACTGGTGAGTTTACAAAGCCATCTACTTTGCTTACCATCTTTACAAATCTTGATTCCGTGTACAACCTTCTTTCATGTTCTCCAAACACTGGGATGGTTGCATAAGTCAGATCCAGCTTAATCAACCCTCCGATTTTAGTTCCCCATGATCTGGATAGAAGCATTCTGAAACGGGTTGGGGTATCTGCAACAACTATATCCATGACGACACTCTTGGCTGGAATCTGAGCCAAATTCACCACTAAGTCTTTAATCATCCCTAGACATTTAAACAATTTAGAATCAAATGAATAAAGATCTTTGTAGGGACGAGTGATTTTTAGACCTAACTATTCAATGACTGAAAGTGGTGGCAAATTATATGATGCTCCCAAATCCAACATACAGTTATGTAACAAAAAATCATGGATGACCAAAGAAACATAAAATGATGGAGTGGCAAAGTCCATTTCTTCTACATGGGGGCCAAAGACTACCATGGGTCTTTCTTCTTGGAAGTTAAGGGAGTCTGGGGGTGAAGTTACTCCATGGGGTAGCATGAACTAGGAGACTTGGGCTTTATAGAAGGGTTTTTTTAGAAGTTCAACCAAAGGAACAAGGATTTTGACCTTCTCTAACTCTTTTTGGAGATTGAACATAGTACCACCCTTTTCTACAGACATATATTTTAGTTCCTTGATGAATATAGGAGGCTTTTTGACATTAGACATACCTTTAGCATGAGCAAGAGGATTGAGTATGGGCTTGGATGATGATGCAGGGGAATTTTTTTGTGCATAATTTTCTTCAATAGGTTTCTTACCCTTGTTGTCAGTCTTTGGGAGGACAAATTCTTTAGAAGGTGATTCTTCCTCTTCATCCTGAGTACGAGTCCGCTTCCTGGAAGACTGGAGGTCATCCTGAATCTATTGAACGGGTACATATCTAGAGGTCGCACTTCTTATGAAATTGGGTCAAATAAAATCAAAAACCCGCCCGCAAAAGAATCATCTATGTCGTCTCATTGGGGTTTACCTTTCCCCTTCCTCTTCTTCTTCTTCTTGTATGAAAAGGCTTATCTCTTCTCCCTCTGAATAAGAAAAGTATTTATCCCCTTTGCCCACAGGAACATCTTCGCCGATGCCTTCCATTTGTCCCTCCATATAAAGGAGGTTGAATGTGATCTTGTTGTTCTTTTCTATCCCTTGTTAAAAGATCTGGCGAGGAGGTTTTCCCTATTCGGGTAGCTATACCTCCGTTAAAAATAGGTCGAGCTGGCCGAAAAGAGGCATTCTTAGCTTCAATTTTGAGCTTCACCAATTTGCTAGAAAGACTCTTAATCATTTTATTCATCTCCTCAATTTTGTAATCTGATACTTCCTTTTCTTGAATAGAAGAAGAGGCTTCTTCCTTACCCTTTCACCTGAAATCATGGTCCAATCTACCTTTCAACTTTCCTGCTGAACCAAAGTTAGCCTCTACTTCTAAAGCATCGATCTGAGCTTGGTTGAGCGAAGCAGATTTTATCTCCCTCAAAATGAAGCCGAATTTGGACTCAAAAGCTCCCATGAACACTACTTTAGTTGCTGCTTGGGGTGGCTTCATATCAGCCGGTAGATTCGTGTACAGCTTATTAAATATCTTTATAATTTTTTCCACATCTTTGTTGTGTCTTTTCTTGGAAGTATTGAATTCTATGAGACAATAACCATGGTCCCTTTTCTCTCCCCACTTCCAGGTGAAAAAAATTTCCATATCTTCCCAGTTGGTGATGGAATTATCCCCAAGAGTTTTGAACCACTTCATGGCTTCTCCATCCAAATATTGGACGAATAGCCTCAGAACTACATCCAACTATTCTACATTGAAATTTTCTGCAAAGGCACAGAAATCTTCCAAATTATTCTATGCGGAACTGATTTCCTCCCTGGTAAACCGGGGCAAGTGCTTCATGTAGTCTTGTGGCATATCATTCAAAATCTGTGGTAATGCCAGAGGGGAATATTTATTTAACAAGAAGCCAGGGACTACCATGAGAGGTGGTGGAGCTAGAGGAGGGTTTTTTTTAGTGACACTGGGAATATACTGAATTGTGGTCTATAAATTGGCTAGGCCAAGTAGGAATTGAGGAGTAGTTACTTGATTTATTTCTTCAGCTTCTGGGGTAGGGTGTAGGACAACTCTGTATGTATCTAGAGACTCTGCCTCGTCTTTTAGCTTCAGTTGTTCAAGAATGGGGTTAACCGGTGGGTATTGAAGTCATTAGCAATGGATCCCGTATTCCCAAACCCACATTGCCGGGAAGAAGATGGAGAAAATTCAACTATGGGTTTGGGTATGTCGATTTCTCTTGTTGCTTTTCTCCCAAATCCTCTTAAATATATTTTTTCTTTGGTCGACACAAAGTGGGTGTTCTCGAGCCGAGAAGTATCTCGACCTTAGGTGAGGCTTCCGATAAGCCAGGACTACAAATAGATTTTGGAAATTTTCAAGGATCGTGAGTCACCAAGGTGAGGGATATACAAATTTTCAACCCTTCATACCACCTTGGTTTTAAAGGGTGGATATGATTTTTTCGTACCCAGGGATAATATTCAAATTCATCCCCAGTAACAGTGCCAAAAAGATGTGGTAGCTCCTAGAGACAACCTTGAGTTGTGAAGGACCAGTGCCTAGGACATCTTAAAACCAAGAAGATCCAAGAAAGCTTTCCATGGTCAGTGGCATCAATCTTTTTTTTCATAAACAATTTCTAAAACTTCATAAATTGGGATCAAGACCTTGAGAAAAGAGACAGATAAGCAGCAATACCCGATAGCAAATAATAATAAGGGTCTTATAGAGATATTATTGAAGATGAATCTAAACTTCACGAGCCATGAGAAGGGCCAGATTATGAAGCACAGTGCACATATATAAAAGTGTGAAGAGCGTACTAACAGTGGTAGCAAATGGAGAAAATATTAACCACAGATAGCCTTAATGTTACATAAGAATCCATCAATGATTAACATAGGAAGAAAGATGAGTAAGTGAAGTGGAACATGTGAACATAATATCATAACCCTGAGCCATATTTAAAGCACAACAGACTAAAGACATGAGTACCCAAAACATATAAATTCATCTCAGTAGTCGAGTGCTCTCATTCCAAAAGCATATGATATAAAAAGAGTGACAAAGTGCCAAAACGTTTGTATTAGAATATAACAAGAAATACAAACTGTGATTGATCTCACCAGGAATCCATCTCACAAAAAAAAAATTTCATTATAGTTTCCCATCATAATTCGTCAACATAAAACACAAGAAATCCTTAAAACTTTACAAAAAGAGGAATTAACCAATAACAGTCTTAGTTCTAAAAATCAGGAACCCTCATTTAGAATTCGGGTCTTTCTTTTATAATTCCCTTTGTCTACCACTAACAGAAGATATTTTGGATCAAAATTTGTTCACAGAAATATCTTTTCTGTTGTTGGTCTCTATCAGAATAAAAAACTGATGATGAGGAATAATGCCTCTCATCATCTCTGTAGTGGCCTTAGCATGAGCGCCAACTGAAAGTAAAACAACTTGAATAGAAAATAAGGATGCATAGGGTGAAATGAAAATTTCACCCGATATTACAAAATTAAGAAATTAAAAGTAAAAAGGCCACTAAGGCCAGAACATGATCATCACTTTTTGAAAGAGTGAGGTGTAGCAGCAGTCGACAGAGTTGGAAGCACCGATGACGCAGAAAAACCAGATTTATCTCGCTTTCTGTGGTGGAGCACTCATAATACAGCGACCAAACAAGTTCGAACGCTCGCTCTTCGCATGACTTTCTAGTAGGTTGGGCCGGATATGAGAAACACTAAGGGGTAATTGGTGGGCCGCCAGTGCGCTCTGCGGTACTCGCAAGGGGGTCAAGTCGAGAGATGGCCCTAACTTCGCGAGCTTGGGAGTTTCGGTTCATACCATGGTCTCTGGACCTCTCGACGACCATTTTGAAAGAGTAAAGAGGAATGAAAACTGTAAGGAATAGGGATGGCTAAATACGTGTGACCTGTGTGGAAAGACCAAGACAAAAAGTGACGTGGGGAGGAGCTGAAAGCGACCTACTTTAATCCAATCTTTAACCATTGAAATAATTCGTAGAAACAAGTGATTTACCCAAATGAGTCTCAGGCGGGGGTTAAACAGGCCATATTTTACGAAAAACAAGGTTCGGGTGACAACTAGGAGGGCTGACGTCATAAGCACATCGACACTTAGGCACGTGGAATTTGGCTATTGGCTGTTAGGAGCTGGGTAGGTGTGTGCCACAAGCCGGGTTAATACTGGTACTGATTGTGTACCAGGTTCCCTAACATACCTTACCTTTGCCTTAGAGAGTGCCACCTATTCATCCTAAGGGGTCCATCATATAATTCTAGTGGGGGCTTGGGAAGTCCCTTCATGCTGCGCCACTGACCCACAGAATAGCCAAAACCTGTCCCCACCATGCCATGACGTCACATGATTCTGAGGGTTGAGAATCCCTTCACTTCGTGCTTCCCTTGTTACCCCCAAACTCCTTCCAAGTGGCAACGCAGTTGGTACTAAATTTTATATATAGCCCGCTGACCTTTTTTCTTAATTCTAATATCCCTTTCATTTTCTTTTGCGCACAATATTTTATAAGAGATATTATCACTTATTTCCATTATATGTTTTTGTCCACTCATATTTCACAATAGTATACCTTAGTTAATTTCAAGATATCTTTTTATCGAACCGTGTGTAATGAGGGGGCACCATAAGAACAGTATGTACGTTAATTAGTGAATTAAATAAAGGATATCCAAGGGGTACCATTGAATAACACGTCAACGTATAATTACAATACCATACTATGAAACCATAGTGGGATGGATCCTATTATTGAAGTTATGAATTTATATGGGTGTAACACCCCTAGTTTTATGTTTCTTTCAAAGTTAGACATTTGAACTTTAATCCAAAGGGGAGTGGAACCCAATGGATAAGTATTTTGTGGATGTAATTAAATATTTAATTATAAAAAATAAACAAAATAATTTTGTGCATATTTACCAAATGAGAATTAGGAGATCACTTGCTAAATCCATGAGGATGGAATGAGGAAAATACTTTCCCCAAAAATCTTTCAAAAATCCTTAAAAGAATTTATTTCCCAATTAGATTTTGAGGAAAATATAGTTTCCCCAATGATGTGGAGAGTAGTTGGGAAGAGGTAAAAAGCTGGGAAAAGCAGAAAGCAGCTTTAAAAGTCCCTAAAAAAGAGAAGCCTAGGCAAACAGGAAGAAAAGCATCCTGTAATTCTGGATGTAGAATTAGAAACATGCTTTGGGGAGAAAAAGCTTAAATAAGCTATTCCTGAATAGATTAGAGGTTGGTCTGTTCTAGGAGAGGATCTCAGCTCGGGGGTGAGTTCTTGAGGACAGAAGAACTCTAAGGTTGGGAGGTTGGTCAAATTGCAGAAGTGGTATGCACACTGTTTTGTTGAGGAATTTCATTATGATCTTGTTAGACAGTAGTGAAAAGTGTTATGATAATTGTGTTGTTTTATATTGAGGTATAATAATTTTTTTTACTTTTAACAGAGTTGAATAGAAGAATTAGTTCTACTAACTTTGTATAGTAGTAAGAACAAATCCATGGGACACTTTCAGCCAGAATCTCTAAACCATGATGTGGTCTAAATCCGGAGAGAGTGAAATTGTCTCCCTGGAATAATTAAAGTGTAACTTTAATCTGCTTCAGAAAAAGAAAGAAAGAAGTAAATAAATAAACTAGTCTCCTGTATTAATATTGATTGATGGTGATAAGTTCTACTATTATAGAGGTAGATGTATGCCAATGAAAATTTAACATCAGATTCCAGAAAAGAGTTTGGGTTTTTGCATGATAAACTGAACCTGGAAGAACTTTGTATATGGAATAAACCGAAATCATGATACTAATGCTATCTTCTGTTTATAATAGATTCCATGTACAAAAAAAGTAGTAAAATACCGAACAGAAATTATAATGAACTGTAGACAGAATTTAGAAGTTACTTGGAAAAACAGAGATTCATTAGAAAAGCCTAAAGAAATGCTGATGAGAAGTGATTACTAGCCATTAGAGTCATTGACTTTCTTATTCCATTGCTTTAGGAAAATTGAATCTGTGTAAGTATAGTAATTATTCTAGAGTAAAAATAGGATAAATAACCGTTTTCAATATCTATAAGTAGGCCTGAAGGTAGATTATATAGCTTTAAACAAATACATGAATTTACACATATATATTTCCAAATTCTGCAGTTTTAATTTCTTAAAATTAAATGATAACAAATGACATGAAATAAGATGTTGGACAGGTCCATAACCGGTACAGCATTTTGTTCTTATACATAACATTTTCTCATTTTACAAACTGATATGGAAACATAAAACTAGCTCTTATAAGCTGTATTAGAACCAGAAGTAAAGCTTTCACAGGTGAGTACTGAAGATCTACTGATGGACCAGAAATTATATAGTCAACTGGAAGAATTCGAACATATTATTTGACATACATGTAATGGTTATAACTATTGCGAAACTTGAAGGTGTATAATTGAAAAATAATTGAGAGAGAGAGATTTTCAGTGAAACCAAAATTGTATTAAAATACCCTATTCTATTATCGGACAAATTCGACAATTTCAACATAATTTCACCTACTACATTATATGCGTCATACTGAATGGAAATTATGAGTGAAATTAATAGAAACAACTACATCGAGCTTAGGGTTGTGCATGCACAAAATAAAAAACCAACTCAGTTTAGAGGCATACATATATTTATATGTATAAAATGGACTATTATAGGTCTATCCAGCTGTGAGTTAACAAAAGATTTAAACCAACACCAATGTACCAAATAAAATAATAGAGAATAGACAGAGCAGGAGTGTCCCTGTCGAAATGGGGGTATGAACAAATTTCAAGACTATGCAGTTGAGTCGAAAATCTATTATTAGGAATGAGAAAGTTAAATTAAGTTCTCACTACACAACCAATTAGAATATCCGCACAGGCTAGCCCTCATAACTATAGCAGATAGTGGTAAAGTAACATTATAAATTCAGAGTCGATAGAGGTAGAGCAACGTCTACCAACCTGTAGCAAAGAGCGTAACCCTGCGTTAGTTAGGAAATATAAAATAGAGTTATAAACCAAAGCTCGCGACAAGATGATGAATGAACTACATTACCTGCAACTGAATAAATTAAAAATTCAATTAGTAACAGAGAAATTTCAACGCAGGACGTATCCATAAAATCAATGAAGAAAGCTCAGCGTTAAGGTATTGCTTGGGGTGAAATGGTAACATTTACCATGCAGGGTTTGCGACACTGAGAAGACCAAACCAACGAAATAGTGATACATGAGACAAAATGAAAAATTGAGTTAAGCTTTGTGGCCGTCAACGAAGTAACACCTTCTGGTTAAGAATGAGCGGAGGAAATCGAACTATGAAACGATAGCCATAACTAAAAACTACATAAATATTTGAGGACGAAAATAGAGAATTTACCCAGGGCATGGCGGTGCTATTAAGACAAAATTTTCTACACCTTTCTATCCAGAACGACCCTCATATACCCTGTGAGATAGGGTGAGGATGCTGAGGAAATTTTGACGCCGAAATAAAATTCAAAATTTAGAAATAACATTGAAAAAGTGCGAGGAAGACCCAAAAAATTACCTGGTTATTAGAGACACATTGCGTCCAGAGAGAAATCGCGTAATTTAGATTGAATAAGCCTCCTGCAAAGATGCCGAGAAGGAAGAAGACTTCAGAGAAAGATGAAACCGTGAAGTAAAAGAGGTTTAATGGAAAATGTAAGAGAAAAAACCCTAACATCTCAACGCTACACTTGTCATTCCTCGAGCGGGTATCACAAGGATCGATGATGAAAATCCCAGGGTCAGAAACCCTAAATCTGATCATATGACGGAGTACATAGACAGATAGGCAAAGTTGACCCAAGGCATACGCACATCTTTTCCGGAATTGAGTCGTGAAAGGCTCGAGGCAGAGAATTCTCCAGTCCATTAATATCATATGTATTGTGTGGAACTGGAATGGTACACAATTAAATATTCATGCATCTCATTGCTCTTCGTATCATTGAGCTAACGAATTGATCAGGATGATATGTTAAAGTATGGTAGACGAGTGACAGTAGACGTGCGTTCATGAGATGAATATCCAAATCCAAATGTATTAACTATAACATTATATTGGAAGGATAATGGCCTTCGCGCCATGACCACCAGCATAATGATATTCAACTTCAACGTAAGGTCTATACATAGTGTTGACATAAGAGAAAAATCGTGAGAGATTAATAATTAAAATTATATGGTCATATCGTTATGTTGTTAACGTGAGTAAGGGAAGCATATTGCTTGATTCAAAATCGATATGGTTCGATTTAAAATCGATATGACTATCTATCTATGGATATAATTATAGATTTGTAAAAAAAAAAAGTGGGTTAGTGGAACTTTGAGTGATAACATGTATTGATTTGTATATGTTTAATATTTTAAATAGAACTTTAAAGTGGTAACATATATTGATTTGTATATGATTAATACTTAAAATAGAAAAGAAAAAAAAATTGGTAAGTGGAGGTGTGACAATGGGTGTAATAGGTTATGCGAAGCCATAAGTTTTAAAGGGGGAATTAACCATTTATGATGAGTGATATTGTTATATTTACCATAGGATGGGTGTTACCTTAATGGAGAACCTAAGATGTTAATTTGTATGATCATGCTAATCTAATTTTATGGGTTAAGGCGATGTAGAGTTTAGAGAAGGCTACATTATTGGCATAACATGGAAAGGACTATTAATGGTTAAGAAGAGGAAAAGTTAGTCTTCGTATGTTAACCAATTTATATTTGAGTAAAATCGATAACCCTAAAATTAAATTGGGTTGTAGGTTAGATTGTGCAAAATCACATATGTGTATGATGGTGACAATTATTAACCTTTGTAAAGGAGTCATAATAAAACAGGTTAGCTTGTAATTGAATATATATAGGTGTCATACATACTATATAAAAATATATGCAGATTAGCTTTTAAGTTAAATTAGGAAGAGCATGTATATGTTGAAGGGGGAGCTAGACTTATAAAATATCTAAGTTATTAGCATGAGGGAAGAAGCTTGTTGTTAATAGTCAAGTGCGGCGAATTTTAACTATTGCAAAACAAGTATCCCTGTAAATTAAAATCAAGATGAATTCCTAAATGTATGAATTCCTAAATTCATAAATTAGAAGATGTAATTATACAATAAGGTAAATTATATGGTGGATGTAATGAGTAGAAATTTGACCATAAGCAGAAAGAGGTGTTGATGCTATAAAAAAAAATTGAAAAGGAAGATGTTACAGACACACACACACACACACACACATATATATATATATTGGTCGTTGAGCAATGCCTTGTAAGATTTAAAAAATAACTAATTTAATTTTAAATGTTCCTTTAGATAAGGAGTTGGTGTGTTTTTTCTATTATTATATTTCATTGAAATGCACCCATGCCCACGCAATGCCGAAGTTAGCTATTATTAAAAGGTGAAATGCCTAGGAAACTAAGAGTGAACCATTTGTGACCGATCTTAATGAAAATATCAAATACCCCTAACAAAAAGGGATAGAAAATGGTTTGTTAGCATGAGGTCAACAAGATTGTTGTAATTTGAGTGAATAATGATGGTGATATTTGTGGAAATGCTATCAAACACTCAACTGCTTGGAAATTTTGATAAAAAAATATGGAAAGGAAAACACTGCTAGTAAAATAATTCCGATATAAAGATTCTTTCTATGCTTATTTTCTGATGTAGTTCAAGCTCACACATTTTACAATAAAGTCCAGACTCTCGAAAATTGATTCCAAACACCAAAAATACAGAAAAAAAATAAGAGTCGGTGATTTTGGTATGAGGATTTATATTATTATTATTTGTTGATGTAGTTCAGGCTCACATGTTTGACAATAAAATCCAGACTCTTGCAAATTGATTCCAAATACCAAAACTCGAAATGCCAAAACTACAGACAGACCAAAATGGGAGTTCATAATGATACTTGCTTCTTTATTGCTAGTATCTTGCTAACCTAGCCCGAAGAAGAAAGAAAAAACCATCCTTTAGAATCTTGACATGATTTTTTACATAAATAATATAAGATTACAAAGTAATCTCGGAAAATGAAACATTATGATTTTAATGGAACTTGAAAGAAAACACAGACAAAAATTTATTGGAACTTAACATAAGAAACATACAGTTACAGGTTTAAATAAAACACTAAAAATTCGGTATTGAATATAGCAGCCGTTATTTACTCCAGGGGAGATTTTCAAAGAAAAATAAGATATATAGAGAGGGCTCCTAGGCGAAGAAATTATAAAATTCCTATTCTTGTCACATTTTATTGTCTAATAGAAGATTCAACCCCGTGACGTGCCTAAACATGGTGCACTGAATCAGTAATTGAATTTCATTACTTCTTTACAAGTGCATGCATGCCCTGAACCTTCATATTAAGGGCCACAATGTAATCTGCTTCCTCCGTCAAGAAAATGGGCGTGTCCATTCCGCGGCATCCCGGAACAAGTGCCCACAGGGTTTGCATGTGACAAGCCACGATGCCTCCTGCTTATTTTTTTCCCGTCCTTGCAAGATTCTTGCAATGACTGTTTCATTTGCAGGATCTCATTTTGACAAACTCTAATCTTCTTTTTCTAGGAATTTTTACTCTTGATTTAATGACTTGCCTTTGACAGTGGGATTTGTTATGTCTTAAAGGGTATTTCCCAATGATGGCCATGTTCCACGTGATTCGACCCATGAAAACAATAATGCGGATTTTTCATTGATTCTACATATCAAAGAAAATAAATAAAAAAATTGTTTGTCCAAACGTAATTATAAATGAAAATAAATTTACAACTCACACCAAACCATGAACCTTCATAATTTTTGGTTTATCACATAACATCATATTAGGAGTAGATAATCTATTTCTTCAATGAGTTGCATGGCATGGCACGTATTTAGTTGAAGCTTTACATATTAACACTAAAATAAAATCAAGTTCTAACCTTTCCACCTCTAATGAAAGTAAGAGACATATCATAGCTCATATCTTATTTTATACCGAAGTGGAAGAGACATTAGTAGGGCTTGGTGAGTTAGTTAGGTAGTTAGCAAAGCATAAATGAATGAGTCAGTGGATCTAATGGCCTAAAATATTTCAATCGTCTAAAATCTGATCAAATGGTGATAACAGGGACATAGTGGTAGATGGGGGAGATTTTTTCGATAGGAATTCATTACAACATAAACATGGAATATAATTTGGATTGATTTGTTTATTAAATTTTTGTGATTTTGTGTTATAAAAAATGAGTTTTTTATATATATATATATATATATATAATATTTGGTCGAATAAGAAATTGCATGTGTTATATAGATATCAGGTATTAATAAAAGGATAGGTGTGGATGACATGACCATTCTATTACTCAAAATAAATACGGGAGTCATGACCAACCGTTCCCTAAGATATTTAATGAAAGTATATGTGTAGGAGCTAGAAAAGAATCCTATTGGGTATAACATCTATGATAGTGTGTCATTCACATTTGCAAGAGCTGGAAGATAATCCTATTGGGTATACCATCTAGGATAGTGTGGCACTAAATGTTAAGTTTTAAAGAAATGGCATTCATGTTGATGTATGTTGTTGGAGGTGGATGGATCAGGAGAAAGTCATCTGCATCATTTCAATCCTAATGCACCATAACCATTTTAATTTACGGAGTTGGAAAACGTGCCATTTGGATTCCAATCATATTTGGAATGAATTAGGTTTGAATTATTGAGAAAATATCTATTACAGTATTCCATTATTGAGTGTTATGGATGCAACATCCTAGTTTGGAGTTTTACTGCAAGTAAGATCTAGTTATGGATACAATTTCTTATGCCAACATAGTATTTATTTTTCTCTTGGTTGTCTCTATAAGGAGTGTCACTTCACCCTAGATTTACCATTGTCCATTAAGTATTTCTCATTAAGGCCTCTCACTTGGTTCTCACTTTGATATTCTCTACATCATGGCACCATCTTTTCCCTCCTTTGTAGAGGTCCCATTACATGCTTTCTCTATGTTTTTCCTTTACTTCATATGCATCACTCATACCTACCATGCGTGTCCTCCTTTATTCATAATATTAGGATTCTATGTCATCCTCTACTCACCTTTTTTATTTTTCAAGCATGTAATATCCATCCCAAATTCACTTCTTCAAGACTGAATTTCAATAATATCATTACAAGGAAGCCAACCATTCCTCGACAAAAAAAATCACATACAAGTGCCACCTACAATAAAAAAATGGATTATTTATTATAGTAGAGAGTAGAGGCCACAACAAGGAGATATAGATACCACACTGGACCACCCCAAACCCCTTAACCTAGTCTTCCCACCAAGGATTAGCAAATATTCCAACATCCACTAAGCATAGTATTCTCCTAAAGTGGTTCAATGAATTTTTTTAACTCTACATCTAGATAACGTGTAACATTTTTTCTTTTAGAAATAATATGAACTTTTGGATGCTTAAAAAGTTTTGTTTCTACCATTGGTCTGCAAATTAGATTGTATATTTTCTTTTTCCTATAATGATATGAAAAAAAAGGAAATAATAGGTGTTAAGGAATCATTTTATATTTTGGAAAAAACTGGAAAATAATTGATGTTTGTGTATAGGTAAATCTACTAACAATAAAGTTTAATTATTTGCATCATTTTAAGATTTATAGATAACATTCAGAATTGGAATAAAAATTTTGATTTCAAGATGAGTCTAACAAAAATTTTAATATATATATATATATATATATATATATATATATATATATATATATATATAATTCATTTTTCTTAGACTCGGAATATTGTGATAATACATTTTTTTTCTAAAATGTACACAAGTAGTTAGATAATTAAAAGTTATATTAACATAAAGAGTATAAAAAAAAATTAAAATTGAAGAAAAGAAAATTAGCTTTTTAAATGGAATCAAAATTACTTACACATCAATTATAAAATGATAATAGTAAATTATTAAGACAAATAAAATAATGAGCTAAAATAAAAGTTGAAAATAAAGATAAAATTTAAGACAAAAATAAATTGGAATTTTTAAAAATAATGAATAACGTAAGAAAATATTTGAAAATTAATAACAAAGATGTATTAATAAATAATATAAGAATGAAGCTAACAGCAATGAAAAGTAAAAAAATAAAATAACATAAAATAGAAAATTAATATATGAAATGAATGTGTGAGGCTCTACAAATAGTGATTAGGGAAATAAAATATATGAATATAGAAAAAAGATAATCTAAAATATAGATTTTCTCATAAAAATATGATTTTAAAAGGGAAAAAATTAAAAAAATAATAAATAATGTTAGAATCTTAAAAAAATGTTTGAAGAGTGAATTATAGGGGAAACTTATGTAGAGAACAATGCTTATATGTTATCGTGGAATATAAGCAATTGTAGCTAGATGTTAATGGAAATGTTAAAATATTGAATTCATTTTTGAAGTAAATGATAGCTAGTTTTAGATCTTGATATGGAAGTTAATATCTTGTACCAACATTATAGTAGGAGGATAACACTACTAGTTTAGAAATAAAAATTAAAATATAAATAGACATTACAAATAATATGTTAGAGATAAGTATGCAAACCACGTGGTGGAGTTAAACTATTGATAATAGTATAGAAGATACTTTCTTCTAAATACAATTTTCCAACCAAATTCACATGGATTCATAGATAAACAACATTGTAATAGAATCATAAAGAAAGCGAAAAAGTATATGAACATAATTGGCAACCACAATCTTATAAAATCTTATGAATGCTAGTTTGTTTATCAACATATGAAAATATAATCTTTTTGGAATTAAAATATGTATATATAGATGCATAAGCTTATTGATATTATCATTCTAAGAATACTTTATTTCAATTTACATGCATTCAATTCAGTTATATGTCTCATCATTTCTAAACCAATGCATCTAGAAAATGATAAGTACATGGAAATCAATGTATTATAATTTGAATAATAATTTACATATAATATAAATAGACTTTGATATTAACATTAAATTTAACTTTACTTCCCTTTTGATATAATTTCCTCTGATCATCTAGCATTTCCATCTTCATAAAACATTGAACACTCCACCTATATTCCTTTCAACCATATATATATATATATATATATATATATATATATATATATATATATATATATATATATATATATATATATATATATATATATATATATATATATATATATATATATATATATATATATATATATATATATCCCTTTATAATATTAAGAGATGTGGTTCTCCCTTTTTCTTTTCCATAATATAACCATAGGCTATATGGATATACATACCTTTCAATAACCTCTCCTAACACTTTATACATTCAACTCATATATTTTTGAATTCCCTATATACTACACACATATATATATGTATCCACATATATATGGAGCTAATATCCTTAATACACATATAGATGTATGTGTAGAGGTCATTATATATATATATATATCTATCACATATTCTACTTTCATATATATAGCCTTTGGCAATATTAATTTAATGAGCATATATATATACATATATATAGCACCTATACTTATATATATAATATATATATAGGTCCAACTTTTAGTATAAGGAATTGGGAAGCGCCAATATATATATATATTACATATAGTTAAATTAACTCCTTTAACGTTTTCGTTGGATCCTTACGAATATATAATCATGTAATACATATAAAGCTACGCGTGGACAATAACTGAATTCTCAAAGAGATCTCCCTTTACATAACCTACCTTTGGCTAAATCCGTATAGATTTCCACGGAGTTATAACTATATTCGCGCAAGCCTACTCAAATCACGACTTGAGCGCTCGAAATATGGTTAAAATTATATATTCAGGTTTACTCTGCGATTCATGATGTTCTGGACTCTTTCTAAACCCTACGTACCCATTTGCAAGTATTGGCCGGATTTTTTTTCAACGGCATAACTTAATTATTAATTGTTCATACTTATGCGCATAGTATTGAAGGTAATGATATCCCGGTATGCAGATCGGCGATGCCGAAATCACATACAATCCGGTGCATCTTTCAGCAGGTTTTTTTTTTTTCATGATTACGGTTTTGCATCACCGCAGGCATTTGGCTAGCTCACGCGTACTGTTTCGGGAGCGTCGAATACATGTTAAAATATGGTTAACGTATGAACTTCTCTCTACAGACAGAGGTGGCGTCTCGTTCCAGAGAAGAGAGTACCGACCGCCGGCGCGTCTCGTCTCAGAACCTAGCATGAGTTGGACGGATGGCTCTGCTATTTGACATGTCGACTCACCCAGGTACCGTGAGAGCCGAGTTCTGCCTCGGATAATTACAATCCGAGGGTTGGTACTCTATTCCTGAGCAGGCAGGCGAAGCTTCTCCATACCCCCCCCCCCCCACTGCGCGCCTTAATGTCGCCTAGTACGAGCCTATCGACGTAGCCGATTTTCCGCACTCAACCTGGGGATTCTTTGATCTTTCTGGGATAGTGGAATTAGGGTTACAGGAGTTTCTTTTAAGTTGAAGCTCCGGTGCAGTTTGGGTTCATCCGATCTTTCCTCTTATTTCTGAGTGCAGAATTGTGGCATTTTCCCACTCTCTTCGCCGGTGGTTGAGAGTATGATAGGGCTCAGTTGCAGCTTGGATTCATCATTACTGAGTTGTGATCGGTCTCCATACAGGGGTTTCATTTTTTTTTTATTCGTGATTATGTTATATCTTTGAATCCCATTGCTGTTATCTCCCTCCTGTATGTAGAATTGTTTGTTTTCTTCGTGGGTTAGTAGGGAATACAGTATCTAATTCTTTTCAGATTTTTATTTTGCAGAGAGGACAACGCATCGACCTCTCAGACGAGAGACCAAGCCGGTTCTCGGGCGTTTATTAAGCTTCGACTTAATCTCCTGCGACGCGATGTTTAATTTACCCGTTCACTGTGGTTCGTTTTATCCAAATTTTCTAAACTGTTCTGGTGTAAACCCTAGCTGGTTAGCTGGGTTTCCTCACGTCCAGACTTAATACCTAGGCGATCTCATTTCTTGACACAGCGTATGCATTTCTCTATTTTTCTGCAGTACGCGTCGATACACCTCCCTATATTTCAATTTGTTTCGTTTGTTTTACTGGCAGGACGGCTAATGAATCGAACTCGCCCATCAGTAGTTTTTTTTTTTTTGTGCACTAACGCGATTTAATTCTGTGTTTAGATGTGTTTAATACTAGCAGCGTTCTTCACGAACAGAGGTAAGAATTTTGTATTTGGTGGTCTTTTAACGCTATATCTTACTGCATAGCCATGAAACCCAATTTCTTTGCATTTAAGTTAATATACCGTGTGAAGCATATAGACAGCCCCTTATATATTACACGCGGTCTCGTAATAGTGTTTGTTTGAACTGTGTAAATCTCTGCGCGGTCTTGTAACACTTATGGCTAGAGACGGGTATTATGCATCGTATTATCGTTGTATCTTTCCTCCCTGTTCGTTTCCTTTCATATTAACAGATCTCAATGGCCGGGGTTTACGAACATCGTTACAGTCTGAGGGACTTGTTTGACAGAAGTCAATGACGTATGACGTATTGTTTTAAATTAATCACCCCCTATTACTGTAGTTTGACTATGCCTTCGTTTAATTGACTGTAAGAATCATATATATACCTTACCTTTAACACCATTGATTCGTATTTATTTTTCCCTCGGGACATATATTATACGCATATATATATATGATTCGTATTTATTTTTACCTTGTGACATATATGATAATATATATATATGGTGCGTGTTTATGGTTCCTTTTTAACATATAAGGTTTTTATATATTTTCGTATTCCTATCTCTCTTTTACCATATATGTTTCACTTTTGTACATAGCTCATTTATAGTCGAGGTTAAAAAGACCTACTTGCGCTAGATCTTGATACTTGTTAACATATATATGTTTTCGTTAAATGCCTATACATGTATGCAATAGTTCATTTGATGATGTTCATTAATCATAGATTTAATCTATAGCCATACCATTTATTTCAAGGGTTAGGGATGAAGTTAAACTACAAACTGCTCTATAATTGCTACGAGTACTATAACCCTTCTATAGTGGAGATTTACTTTGTGGTTTAATAAGAATTAAAAATACATGTTCTAGAATCCTTACTCTTAAATTCTACTTTTCTTTTGAGGTATACTAATATGTAGTTAATAGTACTTGAATAGAGGACATTAATTATAAGTCAATTATTTTGCTATGATTCGGGTTTTTCAAGGGCAAGGATAGATTTAGAGGTGCAATCTATACAATTATAAATGTTATAAAAATCATATAGAGTAGAATTACTCTTTTTCTAGCAAAATTTTGAATGTCATATTCTAATATCTTACTTTCTTCCTTTTTGTTATGTATCATGTAGACTTCAGTTCTGCTATAATATTTTTCTAGCATACATAAGAGCATAAAATATCCCATTTGTATCTACAGGAAACAAAATAATATTTTATTATCTATGGGGACTAAGTAACTTCAGATTTAAACCAACCTTGGTTTAGAGTTTCTGTAGTTTCTACTCTATGGATTTCTGGTCTACAACTAAATAGAATCTGGAAGGTGAATGCCTTAACCTGGACTCTGTTAAATGTGGTACTAAAATCAATAATACATTTTCCCTTAAAATTTATATGTAGCCAATTCATACCATAATACACCAGAATAAACAAAATTTCAGAAACATACCACTATTGCAAATGACCAACCTCCCAACCTTAGAATCCTCTTTGTCTCCCAGGATTCACCCCCGAGCTGAGATCACCTCCCAGGACAGATCCCCCTCTGATCTTCCTAGGAGCAGCTTATTTAAGCTCATATTTCCCCAAAGCATGTTTCTAATTCTGCGTCCAGAATAGCAGGATGCTTTCTTTCCTGTTTAGCCTAGGCTTCCCATTTTGGGAATCTTTAAAGCTGTTTTATGCTTTTCCTCAGCTCTTCCAGCTTTTTCTTACCTCTTCCCAACTAATCCTCTTCATTGGGGAAATTTAGATTCCTCCTCAAATCTAAATAAATTTTTTTCAAGGATTTTTGAAAGATTTTGGGGATTTGTTGCCTTATCCATCCTCATGGATTTTGGCAAGTGATCTCTAATTCTCATCTTGGTCAAAATGCACAATCATTTTATTTATTTCCTCAAATAAAACATGCAAATACATTCACACCATACTTATCCCTTGGGGTCCACCCCCTTAGGATTAAAGTTCAAATGTCTAACTTTAGAAATTCAACACACAA